>KB205940.1:512291-1061452 GCA_000328965.1 Ascocoryne sarcoides NRRL 50072
TTAGGAGCGTGTGACTTGCGAGTGCTATTCCTTTCTTTGTGAGCTGTGGGCTATATATACCCCCGCAATGGAAAAAATACATATAGCTTAAAACAACTCATAACACTAACCTTTAAAAATCAACTTATACACCGAGTCTTAAGTTATATTCTCCACGTCAGAAATAAATATATAAAAAGCCAGCTTAGGTGAGGTGGTTTAGAAAACTTAATACTTTTACCTCTTTGAAATATAAACAATACATAAAGAAATATAATAGTTATATATATCGAATAGAAAGTAGTAAAGCTTGGAACAACAAGTTACTAGTTTTTAAATTTTAATATATAAATTTCGTTCTAGATTAGATTCTACACGTTAGAAATAAATATATAAGAAGCTAGCTAGTATAAATATAACAGTTGATAAAACTTGATCAAATAAATAAATAAATAAATAAATAAATAAATAAATAAATAAATAAAGCAAGTTTAACATAAAACAGTACAGCTCAAACAATCACTAGCTTTCAAGAGCCGGCTTATACACTCAGTCCCAAGTTATATTATACGCATCAGAAATCGATGTGTAAAGAGCTAGCTTATGTGCAACAATTTATAAAACTTAATATCTTACCTCTCTCAAAATACAGTTGATAAAAGAATAAAACGTGCACACTTGATATAAAATAGCAAAGCTTAAAGCAACAACACTAGCCTTCAAAAGTCGACTTATACACTTATCCCACCTTACACCATACACATCAGACTATCACATTATCAGATATCACAAATATCAAATGTATTCTCTCCACTATCAGCTCTCAGACGCATCTCAGCCATCACCATCGCCTATGTACTGTTTGTCATCTCCCACGCCCCCCAACCAAACCTTACATCCCGCAAAACAATACCGACCCACCTACTTATTCTCCTCTCCCACCAGATTAGTCTCTCGCAACCCCTCAACCACAAGCTCTTCCCCTTGAGCCCGACAGTAGATATCCTTTATATCATCTGTGGTCGTCTCGAAATGGCTGGTTGCATCGTAGCTCTTGGAGATGAAGATGTTGTCTTCCTTTCCACTTGCCAGGGGCTCGTAGAGAGGGATTGGTGGACCCTAGATGCGTTAGTTGCTTGATACATATTAGAAGGGGGGGAATTTGGGCTTACCATGAACTTCTCCTCGATCTTTCCGAGGCGTTCGAGGCCGGGGGCAAGCTCAAGGTGGTGGTTTGCACTTGTCTCGGCAATAGTGGAGACAATGGCGATGTAGTAACCCTTAGGGCAGACGTTGTGGGCACTGGAGACGACGGCGATGTAGATGTCTGTACAAGGTTAGCCCTATGGTTTGAAATTCGCTTGCAACTACAAACCGTTCTTGCGTCCAACTTGGGATTGGGGAATGATCAACTGGCATGAGTCGGCGTTGTCAGTACCAGCCAGGGGATGGTTCAAGATGCAAATAGCCTTCAAGACTTGATGAGTAACCTTGACCTTGTCAGGGAAGTAAGAGGGATCAGCAAGAATCATCTTCGCCTTGGTGGTGAACTTCATGGGCTCCTCTCCACCTCTATCGGACATGGTGGCTTTGATCCCAACCGCCTTTCCGCCTTCAAATATGAATTCGTCAATGTTGGTGTTGAGCATGTAGGTTCCACCGTAGATAGCTGAAAGACGAGCAAATCCTTGGGGGAGTTCTCCAAGACCGTAGAGAGGGTAAATATATGGCGATTTTCCATATCGGGAGACCGAGTTTCCATACAGGCGAATACGTTCAATGGCCTCGGGAGCCTTGCCAGTTTCCGTTTGATAGTTATCGGTCTGGTAAAGGGCCATGGCATGACCAATGAAGTCGCGAGTTCCAGGCTCAAGTCCAAACTTGTCATAGACATCCTTCATCGTGCAGGTGCTGATATTCAGACCTAGACGTGTCAGCTCAGCATTCCACAGAGGAGCAGAACACCATACCCTTATGATCGGCTGAATTTTCCAGGTTGAATGTGCCAATCCACTCAATAAAGCTCTTCATCCTCCGCTTCTCAAAGATCCCCATCAACGAAGATCTCAAGGCCTCACCAGCGTCTGAAGGGACCTTGGCAATCGTAGCTTTCGCGCCCGCACCTTGTTGGACAAAGCTTCCCGCCACTTGCTTGAACTCGAGATATCTAGTCACATCGGTGGAAACGAGGATGTTGGTCAACTCGCCGCTGGACATGAGGAGCTTGGGCACCAAATCGATGTTCCAGTCGTTAACCCGGCCATACTTCTTCCACGGCTCCTCCCCCTTGTTGTAGTTCCCATACTTCTTGAAGAGCTGCACCGTGTTAGAAATCGCTCGCAGATCGGGAGGGGGACACCTACAGCCTCGATATTGACTGAAGCTGCTTCACTAAGATTTCGTGAGCTTTCGTCCGACTGGGGGAGCTTGAAACGTACCCCCCATAGTGATCATTTCGATCGATATGCAGAACCTTCTTCCCCTTCACACTCAAGACTCTGTACAGCTCGTCAGCTCATGCAACCCGGAATCCCCTTTAGTTGTGCCATACCCAGAGAGCACACATTCCGTCAATCCTGTCCACGTCAGTCTCCTTGATTTGATACCCCTCCATGCGGGGTCGTTCCATACCTGTTCCAAGGACGACAACATCGTATTCGGGGGCGATTTCATCCATAACTGCGACGGATCAAGAGTATACGGCAAAGATGGATTCTGGAGGCAAAGAGACTCGGTGCAATGAACGGTGAGCACGAACCAAAGTTGTGTTTCTTTATGGAGCAAGTCAGTGTCGCAAATGATTGGCCTCGCCTAAGTGTGCGTTGTGACCGCCTCTTACTCAATGGATGAACTTGTCTCGAAGTGTTTATGCCGAAAATTTTGTATCAGGCTGGGATTTCTGCAATGTTTATGATCACTCCTCGGACTACTTTTAGTTCTAAGTGCACTTATGATACATGCCCCTTTACAAATAGCTCTTGTAGCTGTCATACTGGAACCAGCGGGGGCCCCACACGTACCCCGTCGATCAAGCTCAATCATACACTTTTGCACTTGCTCTTAATCTCCTCATGAATCTTTCTCCCAAATCTCTATAAGCTTGCTGGTGGCCTGTTCTCCAGCTTGGCCCCAGATTCGATCTGCAGAGACTCGCTCGAGTGATCCCCGACATCCAAAGCAGGATCCATCTCATCCTCAGGCAGGTCCTCCTCTACAAATTCTGCTGGCATATATGCCGGTCCGCTCCCAGAGAGATTAACTTCAGGATCATTCTTTGCCATATCTTGTGCATCTCTCCATGAATAGAACCTCTCCGTCAACACATGCTTGATATTCCTCTGCGTGAGTTTCACCTGTAGTGCAATTAGCCTTGCCAAATGCCAAATCTCCCAATGAAAAACATACAGCAACCAGCCTCCTCGAGCTCTCGTACTGCCCATATCCGGCCTTGAGCCTTATCCTCTCCGCCGCCTCTGTAGAAATCCTATTTCTCTCCTTGCAACAAACCCACCACAACGCATGCAAATCTTCCCAGCTTCTGGCCCGCAGCTCCTCCACGCACCAAGATCGTCCATGTGCATAATCCTCCTCCGGGGTATTCATAGGCTTGTCTTTATTATGGAAGAATTCCCATAATCCATGATCCTCATCTACCTCAATCGCAGCGTGCTTATCGGGATTGAGAACGGGCTTGGGAAGAGGAGTCTTGGAGACGGATACAGGCTGGCGCAGGCCGGATCGCCGCTGGGTAGAGACACCTCGTTCGCGGTTATTATCTCGAGGGAATAGAGAGGAGGTTGTACTGGAGAACGGGAAGGCGTGTTGCTTGGGGGATAGCACTGCGGGAAGGAGGAAGGCAGGGGGCGTGTTGTGAAGCCTGCTGGGTCTCAAGAGCCTTCGTACTGCCGGTTGTAATGCATTGGAGACGGACATTGCGTATTGAGGCTGCCAATCGAAATGGTTCAAGCGCTTTGCACAGGTCGGAAGAGCTTCAAACTTTTGGAGTTAGCGCGGTTGCAACGAGATGGTCGCCGTACCACACCGATTCCGGTCAGCGAAACGAACCTGATATGCACCTTTCGGTTTGAACCACTTTCACATGACTTGAAATCATGACTTGAACCAAGAGCTGAGGGATACCACTTTTGTTGCACGTCGCAATTCGAGCCCGATTCTTCTACACCTGGTGGAAGGCAGGAACCCTTGGGAGATCGAAGCAATCGGAACAGGGCTCGGCACCTGACGGGACTATCTTGGACTTCATGCATGGGAGATAATGCTACATTCATCCTCTTTTACCCATTTAAGGAGCATTAAGGTTGTATTGACGTCTTTTGCGGGGTCCCGTCGATGAGTCCCACACTTAGTCTTACAATGAAGGTATATAGTACTTGCTGAATCGTAACTGTTTCCCCTTTAATAAACAAGTCGAGATACGAGGTTTACCCCTTCTAGAGGGGCAAAAGGAAGACTCCTGTTGGACAATACATGTACAGAATGTACATAGAGCTTCATTATTAATTGTAGAACTAGTCGTGCCACTAGCATATGCTTCGTACAGCTCCAACCACGAGTGGCGTTCCTAATCCCCAGTATATATGCTGTGTAACCCCAAACACCGTTGCCAAGAAACATGCTAAATCCACCCAACCATGCTGACTCGTTAAGTGGAGGTGAACGCCAACTATAACTTGCTCTCCCTCGCTGCTTTTTCGTAAATACAAATATACATTACATGAGGATAGCAAACCCAGCCGCCAATGCGCCGACAAATCCGTGGCTGAGGACCTTGAATGAATTAGATGGCGCCGCGTTCCCACTCACCGCAGCGGTAGTCGAGGAAGAAGTAGAAGAGGATCCTGATCCAGTCGCTGGAGTCGAAGTTGTCTTCGCGGAGGTCGGCGAGGTGGTGATCGGACCAGATGATTGAGAGCTGCTGGCTGTCCCCGGAGCAGATGCAGAATCCTGTTCTGTCGTGACCATCCCAGTTACGGACTCCGACATATCACCTGTAGCCGTATCCTTCCCCTCGGACTCGGTCGTTTCAACTATGGAACTTGAATCTGCAGCAGTGGTCTGAGTGATCATCGCCGTCGAAGGAGAAGTAGAAGTGCCGGTTGTTGAAGCCGGCTGGGTTGTAGATGATGCAACACCGAATCCCGGCAGATAGCTTGGGGAGTATGTCGCTGTCCCTTTATACAGAGGGCAGCCGGGGACGGTGGTCAAAGGTCTGAGGTTGATGTTAATGGAAATTTGGGCATCAATTAAGATTTGCACCTACGCATCGCGACCACCACCGCAATCAAGGAAATCGCAAAGCTCTCCTGTGCCTGGCACATACCATACCAACGAAGCTCCGCCGTAAGCTACCGTCGTGGAAGAAACGCATCCTTTAAGGTCGGTTCTCGCGGCAACAAGAGCTGCCAAAGCAAGCAAAACGAGCGGAGACTGCATTGGAAAGGATCCTGAGCTCGAAAACATGTATTTGCTTTGAAACGATCGACGATGAATATTAGAGGAAGACGAGCGAGGGTAATCTTAGTCAAAAAATAAGGTTGAGAGAGAGAGCGAAAGATCCAAGAAAAACAACGCTGTACGAAGTCGGGTTTGAAGGATTCAGACGACCGCAAATTACCTTTCAGGGGCTCGTGTAGAGACAGGTAAGTGTAGGTTGGTTACCCTGGCAAAATTGGATACGAGATACGAGCTCTGGCGGGCGACTTGCTGGACGAGCTCGAAAATCTTGAAATAGGCATTCATAGCATAGAGCATAGCCAAAAAATCTTGACCATTATTTCCAGCTCATTATTTCCAGCTCGATGGCTGTGCCTCCCTAGATCGCCGGGGGTTCCTGAGAGAAGAAATATAAGCTTTAGATTATGCGGTTATGCAAGGAGACGTGCTGGTTCCTTTTTTGGCTTTTGCACACATCGCGACACGGATGCGACTCCATTGCCCTCATGAACATGCGCATTTCAAAGCAGCCACGGCGAGGAAGGTGAGGAGACATCTTCGTTCCCATGTTGTCATGACCCCGAGATCTGGCGCATCCACGCCCACGAACTTCAGATGATATACCCATTCAGACCCTCTCTCCCACGAGGCGACCATGCCACAAGCCCACATAATGCGGCAACGAGGCTTTTCTGTCCCACCATGACTCGCGGGAAGTGGGTTTCTACGGTAGTAAGGCAGCACGAGAAGCGCCTCAGATCAATCGCCTCATCCAAGCATGCGGGAAGAGCGCGAAAAACTTATCCGTGCCATACGTTTCTCTGCGACGCCATGACTCAAGGGTCCAGGATGAACAGGCTCTTCTGATTGATAAGACACCACCCTGTCGATCTCTCATGGACTTCGCAGCCGCCACGAGAAGGGAGGCAAAGCGGCAACCAATATTCGTCGAGAGACTTTTTGACTTTTTCCAAAGCTTTTCAAGCGCGAGCTTACCTCTCGGCCTTATCTGCCCCAGGACAAAGCGTGGCTAATGGTCTTCTGGTCGTCTTCTAGACCTTCGAAGGCTCCCCGAGGAAGTGCTGTTTGTTTAAGAAAAGCGCCCCCGAGACCCCGGGCGGCCTTGGTACATTCTCGACGACATGAGGTGTAGTCATGGCTTGGGAGTTTTAAAAGATCTGCTCTAGTTTCGCGGCGTGTTATTGGAAGATCTGCATCGGATTTTCCGACAACAGGGTGAGACGAGATAATTTCGTCGGGGATGGACCGCAACAGGGTTAAGTGTCACCGTGTCAGCTTCGACCGGTTCAGAACATCTGGGCCACGCGCATGGGATCGTACGGTCTTGGGGCGATGGAAACCCGCGATCCCCAAACATCTCGTCGAAGGGCCCCCGAGCACATCTGTAGGAGAACTCGAGAGGAGGTCGGACTCTTGCGTGGCCGCCGGAGATGGCCCGCGACAGAAAATGGCGTTAGAGCGAAAAGCGTCCACGACGAGACCGATAAAGTCACCGCTCACGGTACCAAGTCGGTCGGGAGATCCGAGGGGTTTACGGCTCGCACCAGCAGCAGCGAGAAGAACCGAGGGAGTTCCAGGAGACCGAGGTGAAGGGAGGCGAGTTGGAGCAAGATCGAGTTCGGCCCACGTCCAGCAGGTTCGCACCGTTTATATAGACGTGAGGTTGGTCGCACGAAGCTCTCGCTATGGGCCCCTATGGAGACTTTAGAGGAGACGATGGAGAAGAGATGGAGAGGGCAGACGGATCCATTGGGTTCGTCGAGGGGCACGATCGATCCCGGTTCTGGCGGATGGCGTCGAGTTAATCCGGCTCGAGCTGTCCGTTTCGAGCGGTCGCGCCTGTCGGTCCCAGCCCTAAACAGCTGCGGTGACGTGGAGCGCGGGCGGGGATTGGCTGGCTTGTTCCGCGTGGGTCGGTGGCTGGAGGTGGACGTTTGGCGGCGTCGAGGGCTTGCCTCGGTCCATCATCCAATGGTCTCGCTCTGCGCCTGGTTGGGCTTGGCTTGGAATGCTCTCCAGCTCCCAGCGAGGGCCAGTCGACCTCGGTCGCGATCCCGCCGGCTTCTCGATGATTTCATCCCGTCGACGCTCCAGCAGAGACGTCCTCGAGCAGTTCGCGTCCCAGTGTGAGACCCGTGCTCCCGACATCGCTCCGGTTTGGTGATTTCCAGGTGGTTTGGATCTTCACCGGGAAGTGCCGGCCTTCAGCTCGACGGAGGGACTGCACGGTAGCTCGAGGACGATTAATTACTGTATAGGGACCGATTACGAAGGAGGGAGTTCTGCAGCGGCCAGCCAGCCAACCAAGGCGGTGTTGTCTGGGGATTCCCGCTCAGTTGGCCGGAGAGGTGGACTCGGCAAACCTGCTTGCGGCTGTCGACGTGATGGCAGATGGAAGATGGACGGTGGGCGAGCAAGATGGGATGGGATGGGATGGGATGGGATGGGATGGGATGGGATGGGATGGGATGGGTCTCGGGAGGTGATGGCGGCACTGGGAACTGATTCGCTGCGTGACGGGGTTTTGCCGGAATAACATTTCATTGTTATGCATGCATACACCGACTGGTATAAGTATATCTATATAATATACATACTGTACCCAGTATAGGCGTAGAAGCTTCTAGGAAGGCCGGTCGAACGGGCAAGTCGGTAGTACGTAGCATCGATCGGTGTGGTATCGAGACGGCGAGGTGCATATCGACACATAAAACACATAAAACACATAATATCACCGGGGTCGCGATTCTACAGTAAAATCCTCGTGCCCGGCGTGTACGTGCTTCGTAGCAAGTACTTGCTTGACAGCTGGCTCTTCTCCGCGGACAGCATGTACCTCTTCCCATCCCTCCCTCGCGAGGTGGACGGATAACGTGAAAACTGCCGATATTTTAGACTCTCGCGACTCTCTCCTCCTCAGCCAGGTCCTTGCTGCCATCATCATCTCCTCCTGTTTGCGGGCGGCCATCCGGCCTCTTTCGGTTTCACTCTTCACCAGCGGACTTGGCGGCATGGGCATCGTGGACGAGTGGTATTTCCCCAGCATCGAGGGCTCGCGGGTGCGCAGTGCCCACGTAAGTTCGCCGTCGCAGGGTGTTTTGAATGCGCTGTATCCATCGATTCATAATACCGTCGTCAACGGCCACGCTGATTCGATGGAGACGTCCGCCGTGTACCATCGTCACTCGGAGGGCGAACTAAAATAAACCCACGACGACGGGCGTCAGGTCGCGCGAGGACGTCCGACGCACGAGTCGAGTACCGGACCAGGTCGATGAATCTCGGAATATCTGAATACTTCGCGCACGCAGTCGAGGGACAGCTCCAGCGGGATCCCGGCGGGGGCATCCATCGACTGGAACAAAGCAGAGCCCGAATACAGACGATGGATCGAAGCAGCTGTGACGGTTGAGCATCGAGTAATCGACGCCATCGAGAGCGATCCAACCCGGCGCGCCACCATCGCCTAACCTTGCCTCGCGCGAAGTTCGGGGAAATATACGTGTGCAGGGTCGGTCTCTATGTGAATCGATTAGCGCCATCTTTGCGTCCTATTTGAAGATAGTTCCAGTCGTGTTGTGCAGCGCTCGGGGCAGGGACTGAAAATCCAGCAAAACAGACGTCGACCGCACCTCGAGCGTCCTGCGGCTTCCGGCTTAAAGCGGCACCGCGGCCCTCTCTTGAAAGCTTCGTCCGACCTGCGCTGCTACTTCCTCCAAATTTTTATTCTCGAAGCTCTTCCTCATCGACCGCCTCCCCTCCGTCGCGACCGTCTCCATCAACCCGCAGTATATCTTCGACTTCTTCGTTCTCGCGTCCCCGACACCTCTCCTCGTCCCATCCGCGTCCCACGGCCGACCCCCGTGCTCTTTTCCCTCCGCTGATACGTCTCGCTCCGTCGAGGAACCGGCTGGATCAGCAATTCGCAGAGAGTTGTCCCCACCACGCGTTTATTTTCTGCCCACCTTTGGGCCACTTCAGCGGATAAAGGTACTGCGCTCCACTTTACTTTTCAACAACATCACTCTGAGCCTCACGCAGCCTCAAGTACGACGCGCCTCAACCCGTCTTCCTTCGAGCATCATTGTCGCGTCCGTCGTTGAAGTCGAACTCGAGGCGATCGCACCCTCCCAGTCTCGACATCGCCCCCGGAACAGAGGTGTAGTCACCGACGCACGAGAGACCGTCCCATCCGTACGCATCCCCCGGTATTGTATCTTCCCTTTCGCATTCCAGACGGCAGCTAAGAGACGTGTGGAGGAGTAGCAATCGCTGTCGGCATCCATCGCATCCTTTCTCACTGCAGACTTTTTTTTCTTAGTCGGTGACGCAGTTTAACGGCTCGGATGCTCTCGAGACGATCTTGAAATCCCACACATTTCTTTACCATGGACGGTTCCCAATACGGAGCGCAGAATGGCTTGAACAATGGCAATTCGCCCTACGGACAGCCTGCCAACGGTATCGCCATGTACCAGATCCAGAACCAGAACCTGCCGGCCCATACGTTGCCCCCGCTGCAGCCATCGCAGCACGCCGCGATGCAGTCTCTCCATGGAAGCGCGCCTCACACGCCCAGGACTCCCGCGACCCCCAACACTCCTGGGTCGGCGAACAACAACATGGGCAACTTCCCTCAGATGGGAGGCCAGCCAAGAGGCTACCAGATGATGCAGAACAATTACCAGCAGGCACCGCAATACCGAACGTCTGCCTCGATGATGCCCCAGTCCTCGACTGCCATGTCCCATCCACAGCCAATTGCCCCGGCGCCGGTGCAGAACCGGATGCCACAACAACTGAGACCCATGCCACCGAATGGGATGCAGCAAAACATGGGCGGGATGCAATCTCCCTACGGTCAAGGCACCATGAATATGGTGGGCCCGCTGTCAGATATGGAGCCTCCAACCCATGTCGTGGGCTCTCAAGGTCGTAGAGGTATTTTGCCCAGTGCTCCTGGTAGGCCTCCTGTCGGCTCCCTGGGAACTGGCACGGGCAAGAATGCCATGATTCCTGCTAAAGATGCTGACGGGAAATTCCCTTGTCCTCACTGTACCAAGACGTACCTTCATGCAAAGCATTTGAAGCGACATCTCCTTCGACGTGAGTGGTATAAACATCCCGAGTTGGATACATCTAACACAGCGCAGATACCGGAGACCGGCCGTACATGTGTGTGCTTTGTCGAGATACCTTCTCGAGAAGTGACATATTGAAGCGCCATTTCCAAAAATGCTCGATCCGTCGCGGCAACCCCACCGGTGCTAGCCATCTCTCTCACGCGCAAGCACACTTGAAAAAGTCTCACCCTGGCCCGCACAAGGCGAGCAACTCGATGTCAAACGAGAATGATTTAATGAATGCCAATAACAATGGCATGGGTAACGGGGGTAACGGGCAATCTTCACTCCCCTTATTTGGAGTCATTCCTGACGGCAGCGTGCCCGATGCTGGCTCCAACCTCACAGATGAGCAAGCTCAACAGTTGTCGCGCTCGAACAGCATGAAGCGGCTCGGTGATGGCGGAATGGACGGGAGGGGTATGGCTGGATCATTACCAGGAGGCCCAGGCCGATCCAATTTCCAGGGTTATGCTGGGGGAGGTGCGAGTACCATGGCACCTGGTATGAATCCTTCACTCGCGTTCAGTATGTCCCAGGGACAGAATGGTCACTCATACAGTCAGGGCTATAATTACGCCAGTCATGGCAATAACACCAATGTGCAGGCGCAACCTGCCAGTCAAGACTGGTCGCAGATGTTTCCTGCCTCTCACGAAGGATATCAGAACCAGTACAATCCCAATCTCAATACTTCTCAAGTTTCCATCAAACCCGAATATATCAAATCCGAACCCGCCCCCCAACAACTCAACCCGACCAACGGCCTCTTCACCGGCCTATATCCTAATGTCACCAATCCCGTTCCCACCTCGCAGTTTCCTGCCTGGAACCTTCAGAATGACCCCTTGGAGGAGCTCTCCAGCAAACTTATTTACTTTTGCTTCGCTAACAACCAGATAATTGGACGCAACAACGACATACGCAAGTATCTGTCTGCCAACAACATCAAGCACTTTATAGAACAATTTACTAGCTTCCAAGGTCACTTTCCAATTATCCATGTTCCCACCTTCCGCATCGCCGACGCTTTTGAGGGGTTGCTGCTCGCAATAATTTGTATCGGAGCGGTCTATTCCGATCGCATGGCTCCGACAGAAGTCAGGGACATGATGGAGTTTGCCAAGGCTATCATAGAGCGAAATTCTCCCGTCTTCGCGGCCATGTCTCGGGGACCCAATGGGGATTCCAGCTTTGGAGGCGAGACGATTGGATCCAGCCGGTCGGAGCTGGAGCAGATTACCGCCATTGTCATCATGCAGATTCTTTTCACCTGGAATGGAACCCCGGTTCAACGCGAAAAGGCTCGACGGGAATTCCCCATAATCGCTGAGATCGCCAGGAGAGCTGGTCTGACCAAACCCACGACAATTGCGCCTTTCAGCGTCTTGCATCAACCCAATGTCACGGTTGAGAATTTCAACATTGCTAGCTTTGACTGGAATGCATGGGCAGAGCAAGAGAGACGCTCTCGGTTGATGTTCAGCATATTTCTCTTAGATACTGCAATGGTCGTGTACTTCAATAGTGTGCCACGCTTTGACAGGGAGGAGATCCGCCTTCCTTTGCCCGCTGATGATGCTGCTTGGGATGCTGCAAATGCCACAGAATGTGCCGAAGCACTCGGCCTGCATGGTTCCGACATTCAGAGAAGCAGGAATATCGAAGGCTCTCGTCGGATAAAGCAACCCGAGATGCATACAGCATTGCGAGCATTAATGAATCCTAATTGGGACCTCCAGCCAGGTACTACAAATCTGTACTCAAAATTCCTCCTAGTACATGCTTTACACGTACATTTGTGGACCGCCCAAAGACAGCTATCGTTGCAAGAATCCGGCTCGGCCCCCACCTTTCCCGGCAGTGGCACAAGCACCCCTCTTTCCCAAAATGATTGGATCAGAGGTGTTGACCCCGGCAGTGCTACCCATAGTGCAAACACCAGTGGGAGAGCGACACCTGTGGAAAACGGCACTCAGCCGTCTCAACTCCTCAAGGCTATCAATAATGCATTCGACAAGTGGAAGAAGTCCTGGGATGAGGATATGCTCATCCAGTACCCCCCCTCTTCTGCCCGTTATAAGCGTTTCGGATTCTGCCGCGATGGAGTACATTTCTTCTGGCTGGCGAAATACTTGATGAAGAACGGTCGTCCATTGGATTGGCAGACGGCCCCTGATCAACGATTCTCCCAAATCATGAATCTCCTCAAGTCAGTCAAGACCTGGGTCGTTTCCGACAGCAGCCAACGTGGCGAGGGACTCGGATCTGTCAGTGACATCGATAAGGACTACGGTGTGACGGACTTGACATTAGACATGGCGCAACTTTTCAAACCGATCAACAAACAAATCAACTCTCCTGTTCCTGGCGTACATACGAACATTGGCAATGGCTTGGGATAGACTGGTGGGCGGCTACTTTATAGAGGTTTTTTCTGTCCAAATGGGCAAGGCAGCATGGTTTTGGCGTTTTGCATTCGCTTCTTCAGACCCCGATAGGAGGGTGACTCTGATGCCAGCGATTTTCAAAAGTTCCCGATTCTTGTTAATATTGACGGTGGATCGATTTTTTGCATTTGCTAGCGATAGGTGGAGGATTGTTTTTGCTTTTGGGGTGTGTGAGTCGGGGTCAGAAACAAACGAAAACTTGATGAATACATAGATGGCAGGGCTTTGGCATTGGTGCTGTTACTATGGCTGATGCAATAAGCATCGTAAGTGTGTGTAGACAAATACCACCAATCAAACTAAATATTTTGCATGAAAGATGTTGTGTTGGGTGCATTGAACTTGATATGCTGGTAATAGGTGACACTGCTTTGAAAGTGCATGGCGTATAGGCATGCTAGTGACAAGAGTAGTAACGCAGCTGGTAGATGACGACTGCACGCTACATATTTTCTCGGTCTATGATAATAAACTCATCGCCTTAACTTCGCTTCCCTATTCTCAAGCCTAGAAGAAGAATCAAGCCAAAGCCTCGACGGATTCTGTGGCATTTTTCACATTCTTCAGGGTGAGATCTCATATGTCTTCCTTTACATACTGTACTCTTACTCCACACCACCAGCACCTCCTCCTCCTCTTCCTCTTTCTCCTCTTCCTACTTCGACTAGCCCCCAAAACACGATTTATATCATAATCACTTTCGCAGATGAGGCGACGAGGAGATAAGGAGATGAGGAGACGAGGAGACGAGGAGACGAGCTGGCTGGTGTTAATTTAGATACCAAGCCGTGCTTCTCGGCTGTCTGTATTGAAGGTGTATGTATACCTAACCCACTCTTCCCCAATCCTCTCGTGTATGTGTCATCTTTTCGGTATATGATTGATCATCTTTCCGATTTTCTCTCACATCGTTCTCCCGAACCATCATCTATTTATTCAACTCTTCTCCTCCCCCTCATTCATTCTTCTCCTGTTCCTTATTCCTCTCTACTATAGTGGCCTTCGACCTTGAAGCCGTATTTCTCGACTCTCTTATTGATGCTGTTTACCCGATCTCCAAGACAGAAGGGCAAAGGTAGGTAACTCTTCCTTTACTATCTATTCCCCTCCTCATTTTTCTACCATATTCGTCCCATCTTCGTACAATTAATCTTCTTCTATTTTCTCTCATATTTTCTCTCAATCCATCATCGATCTCGGTATTCAACTCTCCCCGTCATTCTTCTCCACTATAGTAACCTTCGGTATAAAACTCGACAATACTGCTTTATCCTCCTGGCTGGCTTCGAAACCGAGCTTTCTCTCGGCTGTGTCGGTGAGGTAGAGGCCGATGGTTCCCCAGGCGAGGAAGGAGAGGCCGATTGTGATGCGTGTGCGGGGGGTGAGGTTGCGGAAGGATCTGGGGGGGGTGAGGGGGTGTTTCTGGTGATGAGAAGGGGGACGTACTGGAGAGGGTTGGACATTTCGGGATTGGAGAGGGGAGGTGGTTTGTTAATTGGTGGAGGAGAGGTTTGGTGGTACAGAGTATGCATGTATATACTCTGAGCCGAGTGAGTTGAGGTTATTGATCAATGGAGGCACCAGAGGTGGAGTCGGTTGGGAAGCTCGGAAGGTTCCGTGGCTGGGCTGAGGTGGCAAATCAGCAAGGATGCTTCACCTATGGGGTGGGATGACGACGGTGATCGTTTCTTGAAAGTAATCGTTTGATCATTCTCATCTTCTCTGCGAGTTTAAAGACTGCTGATTGATTTTGTATATATCTGTGTATACACCTTTTTATCACCTTACACCGTTCACGTTTCATTTCTTGGATAATCTTCTTATCAATCGGCTTTTTCCCATGTGCTCATTTACCCATTTCTTGATTCTACCATCTTCAAGGAGGTTTTACTCCGTATTGTTTGATTCTAGCTAGTTTATATCTGCATAATTGTTTATTTGTTTGTTCGTGCTGTTCTATCTCTTTTCTCTCATACAACGAGCACGAACATGGATGAAAGCCAAACTCCAACGCATCTGGATGACCTCCCTATCGAGCTTCGCCGCGGCATCCTGGAGTATCTAGATGCGGAATCTCTTGGGTTTATGAGGCTGGTCTCCAGGTCTTGGGCCAGCGAAGGACAAGAGTACTTAATCCGTCCCGTGTTCCATATGCTCCCCCACCGAGATGATATGCTACGTCTCAGCAGCATATCTGAGAACTCAAAGTTCCGCTTTAAGATCCAAAAACTGCATATGAACCATGGAGAAGTCAACGAGTACCATGCTCGCCACAACACTTACTTTCTCAACTACATGCGAGATCCCGAAGATCGGCTGGAATCCCAAAACGCCATGGTCGCTTCACACGCCGAAATCAAAGCTTTAACCCAGCGTTTTCTCCCCGTCAGCTGCAATCTAGTTGCTTTGGCTGGTATCTTTAACTCGCTGCCGAATCTACAAGCCATCGACATCACACTGCAAACCTGCCCCTTCCAAGGCCCCAAATACCCCGAGCAATTACAACAGATATGGCGAATCCCCACAACCCGCCATCTACCCCGAATGGACACGCAATACCGCTTCAACAACATCCTAACCGCCATCGCCATGAACTCCTCTAACATCCATATCACATCCCTCTCCCACGACCGCCTCCCCTTTGAATTCTTCGGCAACAAAAAGCAGCACATCATCACCACCTACGCCACCTCCTTCAAGTTCCTCACCTCCCTCACCCTCGCCCTGGACTACAGCGAAATCCTCTTCAACCAAGACAACAAGGAAGCCTTTGTCAACCTCGCATTTATCCTCAACTCCACCGCGCACCTGCAGAAACTCGAGCTCGCCTTCCTCAGCCGCAAGAAGATCAAAATCCTCCCCCTCTTCGCGGCATTCCAAGCGCATAATTATACCATGGAGCGCCTTGAAAATCTCACGCTTCAAGGCATCGTGTCGACTGAATCCCAGCTCGGCGATTTTTTGATATGTCAGAAGGGCCATTTGAAGAGGCTTAAGTTGGGAGGGCAAGGGGTGAAACCACCGCATGCGCCGCCGAATGGCGGGGTGCATCTGAGTGAGGGGAGGTTTACGGGGTTGTTTGAGAGGGTGGGGAGGGAGATGGGGTTGGAGAGTTTTGTGCTGCAGGGGGATTTGGTGGGGTGGGAGGCGGGGGAGCATTGGTTGGTTATGGAGGATGAGGGGGAGGTTGATATGGATAGGATTGGGGAGTATATGGTTAAGTCTCCCACGGCGTAAGCTTAGCTTGCCTTTGATAACATGCAATTCGAGGAATATACAAGTGTACCAGCCTTTGTGCTAAAATTTATACCTCGAACATAACCTCTTGTTCTGTTTAGAAGCGCTTGATCATTTATTACTTAGACTACTTCAAGCCCATTCAACTTCATTTAAACCCCCTCCCTCAAATATCAAGACCCGCAAAGATAAAGGCGCAACGACGCTTTTCCATTCATTCTTTCATCCATTCACTCATTCGCAAGCATCAAAACACCACCCACATATTCGCATGAGCTCTCAGATCGTTACAACCACACCTCAACGCCGTCCCAAATTCACAACTCCCATCCAATATCTCCCAAGTGCCCAATCACATCCGTAGCATGAAATCGTAGCTATCCTAATTACACATATATACAGGGCGAGCAGGCAACGAACCATCCCATCATCAACCCTCATCAATCCCACATCATCGAAGCACCAGGCTGGGAAACGTTTTCCGACTTCCGATGTTGACGTGGTACTCGTAGATACCGTCGTTACAAGCCACGTATCTGTGTCTTGATCAGCTGAGCTCGGTTTGTTTGAAGGAGACTTTTCATAGTTAATCAGTCAGGTAAGTCTACTTACAATATTCTGCCATCGACGCTCCAGGAGCAGCCCATCGTTTGTTTGCTATCGCCTGCATTTCGGCTGAGTTCGATCTGGTCGATGTCATCCAGAGTGCGCCATTGCTGGCGAAGTCGACGGGCAAAGTCCCGACCGTCGTCGCCCTCTAGCTCGATACGGAGACGAGTGGCGTTGCCGAGAGGAGGATCTCTGGGGAACCGCGAGCGGTAGAGTGCCTCGATCTCAGCGTATGGGTTCTCTGTGGTTCCTTGCATACGAGCGGGAGTTAATGTAAGACGGTTCAAGGCGGATGATGACTCGTTGCGACTCCTAGCACCCCCCAGTGTATACCTTTCCCGCTCTATCGAGTTTTCCACTGACGCTAGGAGCATAGAGCTTCGTCTGCGAGGCTCATGCTGTACTTGACTGCGCCTCTCGTTCTCTCTCGTTCTGTCATTTATGAACGACCGTAACGAAGTGCTTGTTCGATCAGGGTTGATGAAGTCTCGCAGCGTGGCCGGTAAATCGCCGCCGACAATGCGACGCTCCCCATTTTCACTACTTACAGTCAATACCGGCAGACTATCAGGCCCGCTTGTTGACCATCGAGAGGTACTCGAGTTTGTGGCAAACACATCACGAGGAGTCTGAGCATCGCGTTGTCGACGATAAATACCAGAAGCCTCTAAAACGGCCAGATCGTCCACGGTTGGTGGGCGATCCAAGTTGTCTCGAGTCAACTGGCCAAGCCCAAGGTAGTCTGGCGTACTACTAGAAGATCGACTTTCAGTGCGAAATCTTTGGTCTATGTCCCCTTGCCTCTCTGTAGCAATGATTCTCTCGACAGAATTCACACTCGATTCAATGTTGATTACTTGTCGAGAAATGAAAGTGTTTCGTACATCTGCGATTACAACCCGACCGCTTCCTTCCGTCCATGCAAGAAGATCAAAAGGCCCTGGGCAGAACTCCATAGCTCGTACAGCTCCACCACGCCCCCCAGGCCTAGAGGAGGTGAAAACGGCAATGGGATAGCCAGAGTCGCCTAAAGTTCGGGTATCGAATACGGATATAACTCCATATTGTGTTGCTACTGCCAGATATTGTCCAGATTTCGAGAAGCAGGAAGAAAAGCTCCCCTTCATATCTGTTGCATCGGATTCAGACTGGCTGTCGAGATGTATTCTTTCTACCAGGGCCCATTCGTAAGAAACGCCTTGTTTTTTCTGGTCGTCTTTTTTAAGCTTCAATCTTGCTCTTGTTTTTGGTTTTCGCAGATGTATATACAAGAATGGATCGTCGCAGATCGTAGCGAGCATTCTACCATCTGGCGATATCAAAGACCGGTTTACACAATCTGGGAGAACCAGCTCCTCCAAAGTCTCGGTAGTCTTCAAGTCCAATATTGTGACACTCTTATCGTTGTTCGAGGCTACGGCCACCGGCGCCTTGTAAGCGACATCACATGCGTCCTCTCCCGGGAACCAAAGTGTTATACAATTAGTTATCTCGCTTCCAACTCTATTGACATTGGCCGCAATCGGCCGAGGATTCTTTTGACGAACTGGTAAACTGGAACGAGAATCTCGGGGTGTGGATCTTCCAGGCAGATCAAGGTCCAAGGGCAATCGAGCATCTGCGGCAACGGGGCTCGAAGTAGGAGTCGTCTCGTTCAAGCATATTGTAGCAAAATATCCATCGTCTCCTCCTACGCATAGCCAGTCCTCCGAGGCAGCAAGACACCGCAGTGGCTGGAAGGGGAGTGAAGCAACCCGCTCGCGCTCGCGATCCTTGGTGTTCAAAGCAATGATATCCGAGCCATGCGGATAGTATACGATATTGGGTTCGGGCGAGCTAATCAACGATCTTAATTGCCAGTGCCTAAGGGAGCATGTTAGCAGGATGGCGATGCGCCTTCTCCTTATCCTTTGTTGACTTGCACGTACTCTCGAGTAATGGTTGAGACACGATCCCGTTCGACGGTGTTGACCGAGGCACGATAGTACTTTCTAGGATCTAGCAGGATGAGGTCCTCGGTCGTGCGATGCCTTGAGATGGAGATAATCAGTATATGGAAAGTAGTTGGAGTATTGCAGACTGACAAGCTTTCATCTTTGACAGCCATTGCTGACATGCGCCAGAAGTATCCTGGTCATGAAGGGAAATTGTAAGAGTTGATCTGGCAGATAGCCAAAGAGCAGAAAGAGCTATATGTTGTAGAATAACAAGGTGACGTGGTGAAGCTCTTGAGGGGGATGAATTGGGACGTATGATACTGGTGATATGTTCCACCTGCTCCTACGTCAGTCAGGTTATGCGAGGTTGTACTAGAGGTGGAGGTGGAGAACAGCGGCTCCGGGCTGGGAGCAGCACCTCGGCGGTGGTTGGCGGAGAATATACTCACGTGCTGCCTCAGGCCGCCGCAGCATGGTTCTGTTGATTTCCACGACGCTAAAATTTTCTCGAACCGGTCTCCGTTCCGACTTTTATCATCTCTTTTCTCCAATACCCATACCCTCACTCCTTCTCCATCAACTCAATCGACTATATCTGCACATTTCCTCAATCCCTTTATTTCTTTATAGCGACCGCAAATATGTTGGCTTCACGATTGTCAAGAGCTGTAGGTTTCTCTCCGAATCATACTGTGCATCCATTGTATTGACTCCTTGATAGCTTTCCAGAGCCCCCTCTTCCGCCACCCTATCCGCAAATCTTCTTCGCACACCATTATGCTCTTCTATTGCTCGTCGAGGATATGCAGACGAGAAGATTCGAGGTCCAGTCATTGGCATTGACTTGGGTAAGTCCTCATCCAGAGTCTCCGGTGGCGCTGCCGCCGGGGAAGATGTTGATCGTATGCTCATATATTTCTCAACTAGGTACTACCAATTCTGCCGTGGCCATTATGGAAGGGCAACAAGCAAAGATTATTGAGAACTCAGAGGGTATGTAGCCATTGCACCTCGTGGATGATTGGCAGCTAACCGTCTCCAGGCGCCCGCACAACACCATCGGTAGTGGCATTTACACAAGATGGCGAACGATTAGTTGGTGTATCTGCAAAACGTCAAGCAGTTGTCAACCCCGAGAACACCCTCTTTGCCACAAAGCGTTTGATCGGACGCAAATTCACTGATGTTGAGGTGCAACGTGACATCAAGGAAGTCCCATATAAGATCGTCCAACACACAAACGGAGATGCCTGGGTCTCGGCTCGAGGCGAGAAATACTCACCATCTCAGATCGGTGGCTTTGTGCTCCAAAAGATGAAAGAAACAGCCGAGGCCTACCTCACCAAGCCAGTTCAAAACGCCGTTGTCACAGTCCCCGCCTACTTTAATGATTCCCAACGACAAGCCACCAAGGATGCTGGTCAAATTGCTGGTCTTAATGTCCTCCGTGTTGTCAACGAGCCCACCGCTGCAGCCCTTGCTTATGGCTTGGAAAAGGATCAGGATAAGATCATTGCTGTCTACGATTTGGGCGGCGGCACTTTCGATATTTCCGTTTTGGAAATTCAAAAGGGTGTCTTTGAGGTCAAGTCTACCAATGGTGACACCCACTTGGGTGGTGAGGATTTCGATATCCACTTAGTTCGCCACATCGTCCAACAATTTAAGAAGGATTCTGGCATTGATCTCTCAGACGATCGTATGGCCATTCAACGAATTCGTGAGGCTGCTGAGAAGGCAAAGATTGAATTGTCTTCTTCCATGCAGACAGACATCAATCTTCCCTTTATCACCGCTGATTCATCCGGACCAAAGCACATTAACTCCAAGCTATCTCGATCACAACTCGAGAAGCTCGTCGACCCCTTGATCAGCAGGACCATCGAGCCTGTCAGAAAGGCTCTCAAGGATGCTAATCTCCAGGCAAAGGATATCCAAGAGGTCATCTTAGTTGGCGGTATGACTCGTATGCCCAAGGTTGCTGAGTCGGTGAAGAGCATATTTGGTCGCGACCCCGCTAAGTCTGTTAACCCAGATGAGGCTGTCGCAATGGGAGCTGCTATCCAAGGTGGTGTTCTTGCTGGAAACGTCACTGATGTCCTTCTCTTGGATGTTACACCTCTCTCTCTCGGTATTGAAACACTCGGAGGTGTTTTCACCCGTCTCATTAACCGAAACACCACCATTCCCACCAAGAAATCGCAGGTCTTCTCTACCGCAGCTGATTTCCAAACCGCTGTTGAGATCAAGGTTTACCAGGGTGAGCGTGAACTTGTCCGTGACAACAAGATGCTCGGAAACTTCCAGCTTACTGGTATCCCACCTGCTCATCGAGGCGTCCCTCAGGTCGAGGTCACCTTCGATATTGACGCCGATGCGATTGTTCACGTCCACGCCAAGGACAAGTCCACCAACAAGGATCAATCCATCACTATTGCCTCCGGCTCCGGTCTGTCCGATTCAGAGATCGAGAAGATGGTCCAGGACTCGGAGCAATATGCCGAGTCTGATAAGGAGCGAAAGGCCGCTATCGAAGCTGCCAACCGATCCGATAGTGTTTTGAACGACACCGAAAAGGCTCTTAATGAGTTCTCTGAGAAGCTCGACAAAGCCGAAGTCGACTCCCTGAGAGAGAAGATCGCAACTCTACGTGAGTTTGTCAGCAAGAGCCAATCTGGCGAGGGCACCGCAACTGCAGATGAGCTAAAGGAGAAGACCGACGAGCTGCAAATGGCTAGCCTGAATCTTTTCGACAAGATGCACAAGGCCCGAGCTGAGTCAGGAGAGGCACCAGCTGAGGGTGCTTCGGAGGCGAAGCCAACTGAGGGTGAAAGCAAGGACGGCGAGAAGAAGCCATGAAATGCCAATTGAGGCACTCTTTTTTGACTCATTAGCGTTTTAGGGCGGCTTCTATAGACGTCTTGTGTACCATTTGTACTTATTATGTTGCACATTGGCGACGCTTCTCTGTTGTTATAGTACATATTGTTCTTCATAGCTTCGGGGCAAAATGGCGTTTAGTGCGCATTGCTTTGCGCTACACTTGGGCGTGGAAAGCTTATGTGGAGGATATGCTCAGGAAGGGAATCGCTATGGCTATATAAACTAGGATAAGACACGAATAATATGACATCCCCTCTCAATGTAAAAGTATCTCCCCGGCCATTTGACGCATGACTACATGCAGTACGTGACATTACTTAGAATGAACATGTGATGGGAAGGACGATGCCGTATGGGTACATTAGTAACAATTTATTATATTACTTCAAGAGGGCAACATCGGCGGTAAGCAGCAAAGAGGTGTTCTGTTGTACGTGGCAGTTTTCAGAATAAGTTTCAAGCTACTGTCCGTTGGAGAGACTTCTCCGATGCTGAATAGCTTCCTCGTTTAGCCTAGATCTTTTGGGGCTCTTCCGCAACTGGAACTCGGCTTATTAGCTCAACAATCCAACTATATTATTTGGAAACCGCCAACTATAGAATAATGAGCCATTAGTATAAAAATGAACTATCTGATCCTCAATGGCTAGTATTATAGATCGCGTATTACGAAGTATGTAAGACTCAGCCTATCCAAGAGAAAAGAGTCCAGGCTGCAGATTTCGGTTATATGCCATATTGTGAAGAGCTAAATCCATTGTTAAAGTGGGGTTTAGCCACAGCAATAGTGTATCAAATGATAAAACACATTAAAATGCATAAAAAGAGCGCAAATAGTAGTGTAAGAGCTGTAAAAAGCAATTAATGCGCCCTGCTTCGCCCTTGGATTACGAGCGGAGTTAAATGAATCATCACGGTCACGTGTAAATTAGGCGATCGAATTTCTAATGACCCCACGAAAACGCAATATTTCGAAGTCGAACTCGCCCCTCCTGCATATCAGAACACCAAGAACACCCACGACGCAATCACCTTGACGCTGTGACAACCAGCCGACCCCAAGAATACATCTAGATTAATCCTAAAATCAAACAAAAGACTCAGGGGCGACCGCCAATATGTCGAAGGTAGCCAGGTAAGAATCAGATCCGCAACCGCAGCCATGAAGAAATGTTTAACATCTATAGTAAAAATGCCGATTGGGCTGACGACGACGAGCTCGACGATACCCTTGATGTGCTCCCACCACAAACTACAACCACCAACAAGGATGGCACCAAGACGATTGTTTCGTGGAGATTGAATGACGAAGGCAAGAAGGTCAAGACCACCCGCCGAATCCGATTCACCACACACAAGGAAGTTGTGAACCCACGAGTCGCAGATCGCAAGTCATGGACCAAGTTTGGGCTCTCTTCCAAGGATCCAAAGGGACCTGCTGCTGATACTACGAGCGTTGGAGGTACGTGACATTTTCCGCCAGTCTCCTTTTCGTTTGACAACGTACTGATCATCTATGGCAGAGAACATCATATTCAGACCGAGCACCAACTGGAAGAAGGACTCCAAGGAAGAGAAGACTGATGTCGGAAACCTGAAAGACAAGCTCAAGGATAAGAAGGTCAAGTGTCGTATCTGTAACGGAGAGCATTTCACAGCCCGTTGTCCCTTCAAAGATACCATGGCTCCCGTCGGCGAGGAGACTGCAGATGTGGCTGCTGGCATCGCGGATGCAGCTGAAGGACCTGGTGGACTCGGAAACTCAAAGAGCTCTTATGTTCCTCCTCATATGCGAAACGGCGGTACAGCTTCCAGCGCTGGTGACAGGATGGGTGGTGGCAAATACGAGCGTGATGATCTTGCCACACTGAGAGTCACAAATGTCAGTGAGATGGCCGAAGAGCAAGAGCTGAGGGATATGTTCGAGCGGTTTGGGAGAGTCACGAGGGTCTTCTTGGCCAAGGATCGGGAAACTGGTCTCGCGAAGGGCTTTGCATTTATTAGTTTCCAGGAGCGGACTGATGCGGCGAAGGCGTGCGAGAAGATGGATGGTTATGGATTTAAGCATCTGATCTTAAGAGTCGAGTTTGCTAAGAAGGCTACGTAAACAGTGGGACGAGAGAAATGTACTGTAATAAAGAACGAGACACAAAGACCGTCGGCTTCCTAAAGCGCGGGGATTAACATTATGTTGCTTGCCATTTCCTGTCTCTGTTCTCTCTTCTTTTGTCTTACATACGCTATATAAAAAGCAGCTGTGGGCAACTCTTGAAGCTACCTATCGCCCACTTTCAGCAGAGTGTTGGCTACGAGACCTATATCCCCCAAAGGTACTCAAGCCTAACGAGACTTACGCGCATATGAAACTACCGCCAAAATTACCAGGTTAATCCGTCATCGTTAATGAAAGGAATGGGCCTTGCATTAAGTCCCTCACTAAATTGCGTTACTAAAAGGCTCTATTCGCAGCTCAAACTCATTCAGTCCTATTCCCTTCTCCAAGAAGCTCCGCAACAACTCTCGTCTCTATATAAACGCCAACATCCCTATCCACCGAAAGATCCTCGCTTTGCTTCCTCCGGCTTCAACATGAATAAGAGGATATAGTATAATATACTATACTACACTATACCATAGTGAATTTCAGCTCACCCTCCAAGCTCAAGCGTCCACGCCATATGAGCAGTAGTATTCAAACGAGCCCTAAGCTCTTATCCATACCCTCCGCGATACAATCAATGCTGGTTGTGGTTAAGGCAGAGCTCGCAGGCTACCTACCTCCCTACCTATCTAAGATTCACGGGTGAGAGGATAGAGGGTAGAGCTCAGAGCTTAGAGCGAGATGTTATAACTCGATAGCCTCTGACGTGAAACATAAAACTCGAAAAAAAAACCCCCAATCCGCCTTCTCCAACCGCCCCCCCTCTTAAATCCCCTCAAATCCACCCTCACCATGAAGAAACCCCCCTTTCGAGTTCCCCCCCGCTGCGATCTCAGATGTGAAATTTCGAAAATCTCGAGATGATGATAACAAGAACGAGAAAGAACCAGGCCTTTGAGGGTGAAACAACAGTCAGTGGAGTGTGCTTTAAGATGCGAGGAATTCTGGTGTATCAATGGTATGTATGTATGTATGTGATTTAGTTGGTTGTGGATGGGGAAGAAAACATTTAGATTTTGTTTTGTTTTTGGGGGGTGAGGGTTGGAATTGGGTTGGAAAAGGAATTGTCAGTCAAATATCAAATATAAAGAGAGTAGAGCACCCTGCTTACTACCCACCCACCTCATTATCGTTTTCCATGAATATAAAATACGGGTTTCGTTTCGAACGTCGCACTATCTTGTGCAGGACGTACTAGCCCCGTGTACGGAGTCAAAATATTGATTTTTCTTGTTAGGCGAGGGTCTTGTGACTGGGTCGATTTATTGATCGGCTGGCTAGTGGAGAGGCTGGATTGGAGGGATAGTGAGGAGATGGGATATTTCGATTTGGGATGTGAGGTGCAATTGTTATGGTGTTTGGAAGTGGGGGAAATTGGGATTAGTACCATCTTCTTCACATGGTTGTAAATGTTCTTTCTAGCTCTCGATGCTTTCAGATTTAAGCATTGGATTGGATTTAGGAAGGGAAGGAAATATCTCCGGATTGCTACTCACTTCTGTTTCGTTTCAGAAAACTCGTGTCCATTTCTTCAATTCGAGCATCCCGACATCCATGTTTGTAAATCAAAGCAGAGGAGCCTGCCAGGTATCAACAAATTTAATCCTACAAACTGGCCTCCCATCCCGCTCCCAAAAGATCAAAGTGTCCACCCTCTACATGCCGGCCCTAAACCTCAACAATAGGCTCCTTGGGAGACCCATACAGCAAGCCTTCCACAAACTCCCCGATCGCCAGACTACACGTCAACCCGGGACTCTCAATCCCCAGCAAATTTACAAAGCCCTCAAAGCCCTCCTCCTTGCGGATCACAAAGTCGATGAACCCCGCCCCGTCCATCACCGCGCTCCCCCTCGCCAGCTTGGGCCGTATCCCCGCGTAGTCCGGCTGGATGGCCTCCTCCTTCACTCCGGGAAGGAACTTTTTGATCTCGACAATGGCCTCCTCCAACCGGTCCACGCTGACCGCCAGATCATTGGGACTATCCACCCACTCCACATCGGGCCCAAACCGGATCCGTCCCGCGATATCGAGCGTGAGATGGGTTCCGAGACCGCCGTGGCCCGGCTCCGGAGCCGGATAGATGAGATGCTTTGTGGTGGGTAGGCTCGCGCCATACGAGAAGTAGTTCCCCTTTGCATAGTACGGTTTGAGCTGTCGACTCTCGTCCATCACCATGTTGTTCACATCGAAAGCCCCTAATCCAGCACTGTTAATGACTGCATCCGCAGTAAAAGTCGTCTCCCCCCACGTCGTATGATCCCTCGTCGTGACCTTCCATCCACCAGAGCCATTCTCTCCTAGAGGCTCAATTCTCGTCACCAGAGAATGAACCGCAACATCCCCTCCTTTATCCTCCAGATCCCCAAGTAGGTATTGCATAAACGCATAGCTATCCACAATCCCCGTAGTCGGGGACGCCAGGATGCCCTTCTTGGCCTGAACAAACGGCTCTTCCTTCGCCGCCTGATCCAACGGCACAAACGACGTGGGAACCCCGACCGTCTTCCCAAACTCATGAAGCTTGACCAGATCCTCCAACTGCGCGTCCGTCTGCGCAACGATCCACTTCCCCATGTTGGAGTGCGGGATGTTGTGCTTGCGACAGAGCTCATACATTAAATCCTTCCCCCGAATACAGAGCTTGGTCTTCAGCGAATCGGCACCATAGTATAACCCGGCGTGGATGACCTATTGCCCAGACATCAACATCAACATCCATATCCATATCCACATCCACCTCTCCAATCCCCAACACCGAAACTACAAAATCGGCGACCCCGGATGATAGGAACCAAAGAAAAGAAAAATCTCACCTCCGAATTCCTCGAACTGGTCTCCATGCCTACATCCTTATTCCTCTCCACCAAAATAGTACTCGTACCCTCCCTCGCGGCCAATTGCCTCGCAACCGCCAATCCCACCGCACCACCGCCAATGACCTACTCATCCGCCCACATTAGCCCTCACTCACTCAATCACTCACTCACTCAGTCACTCATCTCAATGCAACGCCCTCCCTTTCCTTAACAACCCCCCTCCCCCCCCAGAAAGAAGAAGGAAAGAAAAAGGAAAAAAAGATAACCCACCACATGCGTAAAATCCGCCCCCCTCCTCAAACTCGTCGCGAAGCCCCTCCCCCGCCAAGCCCCAATCCCGACCCCAATCCCCCCTCCTCCCAAGTGACGACAGCGAACGAGTCCCCGGGACATCGACAACATCTCGAGTCTCTATTTCCCGATGAGATTGAGAAGGAAAAAAAAAGAGGAAGAGTTCACATTGCGAGAGAGAGAGAGGCGCAAGAGGTGAGGGGCGGGGGAGCGAGAGGGAGAAGTAGTTGTAGCGTTCTGCCGTGGTCGGAGGTCAGCGGAGGGGAGCGAGGGAAAATCAGGTGATGGGGCTATTAATTGTGGGGGAGGGTGGGTAGGGGGCGGTTAGATGAGGCTGAAGATATGGGACGTGGGATGGGTGTTTGGGAGTGGGAGGGTCTTTTTAGAGGAACGCTTGTGTGATGTTGAAGAGAGAGATCTATCTCTGTAAACTATTTATCTCTCGGCGATTGACCTCCGCCATAGCCTGTTACAATGTCCCTTTCTATTAGATAACAACCATTACATCTTCTCAAGTTCCAACCAGGCTAAACAAAATGCCAAATAAAGCTCATATGCCCCGTTTGAGATTCTTACATTTCTTCAAATAACGCACAAGTTAAATGGTGAGGATTAGCTACGCAGTGTGTTGGCAAATGCAATTTTTAGGTTCTACTCAATACTCCGAAACCTATGCATACTTGAACACCCTGAAGACCATGCAAAACACCGATATCTCTTAACCCCGATTCCCCGGCTGCGGAAACCCATGCGGTCTCATCAAAACTTTGCCCTCGATGGCGCCCATTTTATCATTTGCGCTTTGCTTCAATCCATAAACGCCTTTCATAATATCCCACACGATACTCATACACTCATTATTTGGATTCAGCTGGTCCAACGACAGCCGCTGTCCTTTGACGTTGGGATAGAGGGTCTTCGGAAATGGATTCAGACCGAAGGAGACGAGAGGGAGTCACCGGCTCATGGGTGATGGATGAATTGCTATGCATCTCACAGATTTGGCGTTCTAATTGAAATATTAGCCTTCAACCGAATTGTGGCATTGACTTTTCAAAGATGCCCGGGTGATGTATGGAACTAAACGTTTCTCTAGGGGCCCTTGAGCACTACGGAAGAAAGAAGAAAAGGAAGAAGCTCACCCAGCTCTCTTATTCTTTGTCGGAGCATTTGATTTTCTCTAACCATCGTCTGAGTCTCGGCTTGATAGAAAGCACTCTCGTCACGGCCAGCTAGAGCCCATTCCTCGCCACCATTGCCACTGATCGACGTTGATCTAAGTCTGGGAGATGCGGTTCGACTAGGTGTCCTTGATCTCCGACGCTGAAGATCGACACGAGCTAGATCGAAAGAGGTACGAGGATGAATATTTGCAATAGGCGATCTCGGAGTAGAAGCGGTTGTTGGGGATAATTGTGAATTGATATTCATGTTGGAGAACGACATCGACCGCTCCGAGACGGGGGTTGATTCGTCAATAACCGGAGGAGTGCCTTGGCTTTGACCTCTTGCCGATTGAAGTTCTTGAAGTTGCTGTTGCTGAGACCGGATCATCTGAAGCAGGCGGTTCTACTAACGAGATTAGCAAATGCGTCAGTAACCAGCCTAGTAACACAAAGCTAGAGGTGTATAATATAACACCAGCATAAAAATATTGGGCGCGGGAACTATGATTGGACCATATCCCTTCACCCCTCTGCAATAAGCAGTGTTATGCACACATGAGAGCTTCTTCTAAGGATGCCCCATCTAGTTGCAAAGCAGGAAACCTCAACTCACCACTTGTGCCTCTTGTTCCTGCTCCAGCTCTTGATGTATCTCCCCTAAGCTGGGCGTGCGGAAGTGATGAGGATCCCCAGTGGCAATAATCGGAGAGCCTGCGAGGGATTGAGGACTCGATGTCCGATAACTGGGGTTATGTCCATCATTGATCATCTCGCCCGGTGATGGCACTGTGGGATCGTTGAGCTGAAGGTTCATCAGCACCGTGGATCTCCGTCTGCCTGTATGCGATGCTCGTCGGGTTCTGGCAATAGAGCTATTCGAGTTACCTGGCAGTGTCACGAATTAGCGGGCGTCGGGGTGAGGTGTCGATAGCTGTGTTGGGGCTCTGCGGGGTACAGATGGGGAGACTTTGAACCACTCATCTTGGGAATCGAGGGTGGTGAGATTCTGCTCCCTCCCCCAAGAAATCTGGGATTTGGAAGGATAGAGCGCTACGTACGTCTTGAATCCTCTTGTTGCAACCCGGCGTTGACAGCCGCAGTCGCTTGAAGAGAGGTGGACGCGGACCGCTGGACTGGGGACGGGCTCTGGCCTCTCAAGGTCGCCGCCTCCCCGGAGCTGGAGAGGGATCTCATTCTGGGGGAAGATGCTATCGAGCGCGAAGGTGGAAGAGAGTTGAGGTCTGGAGCCATGGGAGCTTGCTTCGTGGGTTTTATGAGCCGGGATACGGTATGCGCGGAGGGGTAATGGAGGTGCTGGGTTAGCAGGGCAGGCTCGCGGAGGAGAACCTACGCAGTGCACCGGGCATGGAAGAAACCGGAAGATGCTCAGGTGGGCGTGCGTAGATTGTCGAAATAACTGGAGGAGGGCGAAGAGGGCGAAGAGAGGGCCGATGAGTAGGTGTTGAATAATGGCAGAAGGTTGGAGCGTGATCTCTTGCGATCTTCAGTCGCTCTGGAGGGGCTTGTGACGATGATTCGCTTCCAGGCCAGGAAGAGTTGCCGACGCTTGCTGGCCCGTGGCTTGTCGCAAGACCCGAAGCAAAGAAAGGCGGGGAGAAGCACGGGACTTCCCTCGAGATGGCAAAAGATAAACCGGGCTCGAGGCTTTGCCAGAGTACGATGCGGGAGCGTGCAGAATCAGACCACAAGAACGCTCGATGTTGGATGTCTGCCATGTCTTTCCAATCCCGACGGTGGCATGGAATGATTTCGTGGGCCACCAAGGCGAGTCGAGTCACAAGAAGAGATGGCTCACCGTGGCGACTCGGATTATTCCTGCGTTCAACAGCGTTGTATCGTCTTGGGAAGTTCCAGCGACGGACAAAGCCCGATTGGCAGCACCGACGAGACGGGGAGGAGAGAAGTAGCAGATGGACACTTCACTATAGAAATCAAGACGAGAACGATCACCTGTTTTCATTTAGGAGTTTGGTGCTCTTTACAAGCGTAGAGTGTAGTTGTCCACTTTTCACAATTAGTATATAAGTTCTTATTTTAGAGTCAATGGATCGGAGGAGCTTTTGGTAGTTGGCGCTAGCGGCTTCGCCGGCCACTTGTTTCATTCCCGTATAGCCCGAATCGACGTCTGGTGGCTCTCCTCTACTCGTGAGCCATGTCGAGTCCAAGTGTTGCGTATAGACTCGCCGGCGTTCTGTCAAAACGAACCCGAGGGGGCCAGAGAAGTGCTGTGCTATAGCTTCTCAAGCAGGCTCACATGCCGGAGTCAGCTCTCGAGACCATTCCAATGCTGACCGCTATGAGATTTTGAGATGAGGGCTTGCTACAGCTGCTACCTACCGCCTGCATGGCAATTCACTTCACAATCCAGCCTTTTCATGATCGATGCAGCTGGATTGGCGAATGAGCTCTTCCGAGTTCTCGTCTGTCTGTAAACCTCCGAGGCTCGGCTGCTCTAGAAGCTCTATGCTACGAGGTATCCGCCTCACCTGGCTAAAATCCCGATGAATGGTATTTGGCTCGGGAGAATGTAATGAGATATACCGTCAAACGAGGTTGTGAGCCCAGCCCCGAACCTGGTGTTATGATCGAGAGCGAGGAATGCTCTGGTACGACCAAAGCCTTTGTACTGCGGTGCGCTGTGGCCCCTATTCAAGACCTTTTCCGCCAAGTCGGCTCTCGCCTCTGATGTGAAGCCTCCACGTACCGTATATTGGCTCTTCTCGTTGATGGAACCGTCATCACGTCTGAACCCAAGGAACAGATCCCAAGTGATGATGTGAAGAAGAAAGCCGACGGGGACGCCCCTGAATCTCATCGGGGCGCGTGCAGAAGAAAAATGGTCGCCGTGGATAAATTAGCAACCTCTTTATGGCTCTCCTCCGCCACCTCATTTGGCCGATCCGGGCCGGGTAGAACAAGAAGTACCAAAGCAGCCGGTCAGCCCTTGGCGACCTGTCACTTTCACTCCGCCCTGCGAGATGGAAAAGGCTCCCGGGGAATTGCGAATAGCATCATAAATCGGAACGAAGATCTCTCGCTTTCGTCTGATCACGTCTCATGGTAACCGGGAGGGTTCGTCGGGAAACAGCCAACACATCAACCGTGCGGATCCGGAGCACTAATGTCAGGTACAGGAGTGTGCCATTCGGACAATCGTCGATGGTCGAATAGCGTTTCTCGAGGCCAAGCTGCAAGCCACATCGCGACGTACATATGAAATACGACGCTGCGAGGGTGGGCGGCAAGAACTCTGGAAGTTTGATTAGATTTGAAAGAGGTTTGCTTCGAGAGCGAGAAGCTGGAGTCTCTCCCCCCTCTTCTCTCCTCCCCCCCTCTCCCCTCTTCCAAATCCAAAGGACCGGTACTTATCAGCTGAGCTGAACATCCATCTCGATGTCTTACTCGGTCGGTCCCAGCCCTGAGTACCGGAGGAAACGTTCGCGGTTATGCGAAGCCGATGGACTGTGCCTCCCAAGTACCCCACGTCCATCTCGACCCGGTCCACAGCTAGGCCCATCTTTGAGTGGGACAGCCAGCCCACAAACCAATCTAGCTTGGATGCTACCCCCGGGATGCTTTGGCGGAAACAACTTTTTTCTGGACGTTTTCACGAGCGTGACCAGGGAATATATCCATGCAAGTACCGAGGAAATACATGGTAAGTGCGTGGTGGTTGGTGCGTAAAGAGGGAACCGTGTGTTGTTGTTATGGTCCCGAGTCCGCGTTTCCTCTGCTCCTCCTCTTCCTCCCTCCCCCTTCTCATCCTCTACCAAGTTTCTTAGTCTGCTCCCGCCGCTGTGTTTTGTTTCTAGTCGTTCTTTTTGTGCGCCAGAACCTAGTGATCCTTCTATGCGTCTGGCTCTGCCGCGCCTGCATTATTCCCGTTGCTTTTCTTCTTCTGATTCTATATATATATATATGTCATCTAGACTTTGCAATGAACAAGTGCGGCTCGGAGATGAAATAATCGACGCACTCTACTAGCCCTTCGGCCTTCTTCACATTGTTGTAGCCTCACTTCACATTACTATTCCTTTGCAGATCGTTCGCCGCGTATCCGTGATCTGGATCTTTCCCGTTCGTTCGCGCTCCTATTGTCCTCGATACTATTATCAACAGTCACGCCCGCCCGCCCGCTCTGTACTTCGATTCCTACGCGCCAGCTCCATTAGCAACCTCTCCCACTCATCTTTCAAATCTCCCCGATCTGCTACACGGACTATACGGTGACGATCTACGAATGCAAAACCCTCTCCTGGAACATTTGGTACGAAAGAAGGAGAACACATAAGGCCTTTCGGATGCCACAGGACGCTCGCCTCTTGGGCAGAAGATTCTTGACATGTCAAACATGAGGGAACCAGGCTCGGCTCGGAGCATGAGCACCCTCGATAGTCTTCCACAACTTCAAGCTAGCCTCGCCTTCAGTCGCCGCGCCCGACCACCTCCAGTGCTCATGCCCAGCGAGATGGAAGAGCGAGTCCCATTGAAGCCTGCCAAGGTCCACCGCAAGGAGTCAAAAGGCGGACTGCGAGGTTTATTTCATAGAGATAAAGCCGAAAAGAGTCTTGTCTCTCCCGTACTCGAGGAACCCATGCTGTCTTCTGGGATGCAATCTCTTGGGTTTTCAGTCAGTACACCAAAGAGCGCAGCCACAGAATCAAACGTGCCTCGCACAGTGCCCTCGAAGGGACCGCCGACGATCTCTCGTCCTATCCCTCTGGCCCCATCCACGCCAATTGGACCAGGAGCAAAATCCTCACGAGCCAACCTGAAAATGAACTTTGCAAAACCTACCAAGATGTCTACAAAGCCAAGCCCAAAACCTTCAAAAGCTTCATCAAAATCGTCGGGAAAGTATCCAACGAGAACGTTACACACATGGGATCCACCTCCTCTTTTCCAAGCATATCCTCAAGCTATCAAGTATGCGCAGCTCTCTACCTCGACTCTATCCGCAGACGCAATCTTAAGAATTAGTAATCATAAGAGAAACAATAGTCTCAGGGATGAATTTGGACAGACCAGAGACGGAAAAGACCAGCGTACATCCAGTGGGAAGAAGACGGAAAATGCAAAGAGGCATCGTCGTCAGATATCAGGGTCCATCTCCAAGGCAGCATGGACGCAGAAGATATTCATTTTAGTCACATCGGGTTACCTATTACAGTACTGCGGTGATGGATCGTTCGACAGACTGCCTGAAAAGATGATGCAATTAGGGAAAGATTCAGTCGCCTTCGCCAGCGATGTGATTCCTGGGAAGCATTGGGTCCTGCAAGTCTCTCAAGCTATGGATGCGGATGGCAAGCCTGTGATGGATTCTAGGTCTCTATTATCGCGCCTTGCTTTCCGCGGAGCCGATTATAAAAGAACCGCTACGAGCCTACTCTTAGTCCTCAATAGTGCCGAGGACATGGATTCATGGCTCGCTATTGTACGCAGAGAAATCGAGGCTCTGGGTGGTAAAAAGCACGTCTCGGAAACTGGGAAGCCACAGCCAGATGACAAAATTTTGCAATTGAAGACACGGCCAAGTCACCGATTTCTAGTCCAGAGAGACCCGGATCAATTTTCGCATTCTTCCTCACCTCAAGAATCTACGTTTATGACGCCTTTCGTTCAGGAGAACGAGTCGAAAGAGGATGGTTCTCCTACAGAAGAGGAAGAATTCCATGCTGCCCCCTTGAAGCCAGAATTTAAAGCTCGACCGTCAACGGGCTACCAGTCAGTCTGTAATAGTATAACTTCTCACGATGAACAACAACTTGAAAGTTTGAGAGACAGCACTCGTCGATTCTCATACATGTCGTCTGGCCAGCGAACGCTCGTTACATCACAAGGATCTTCGCCATGTTGCTCTCCAACACAAGACGCCTTCGAGGAAATGCCGGTTAAAATGGCAACGGATGACGTAAAATTGAGACCAAATGCAGCAGCGATCAACGACAGGAGAAGATCTATGCATACCATACAAGTTCAAAATCTAGATGTGCAGTTACCACTGAAGAATTTCCGGCACTCAACGTATGGAGGGCCAGCTGCAAAACCAGTCCAGATGCATTCTCTTGGAACTCCTAACTTCAGTGTGCCACATTCCTTAAGCAAGAGATATTCAACAATGAAATCTCCGGTGACCATGCCAGAACGGATTCCAGCAATCGCCACTACTAATCCTAAGACTCCCCAAGATCTCTTTCCAAATGAAATGGAGATACCAAACCAAGGGGCTTTTCTTCTAGATCGACCACCGTCCTCTCTCAAAGATGTGAATTTCTCCAAGCTTGATCTAGAAGCGGAAAATCCTTCCATTGCCTCAAATGAGCAAATTAAATATTCTGTGGTTGATGTACGTCCGCGCTCTTCTCGGCTGAGTAGTAGTTTGCCTACCAGTGACCTTTCACTTCGACCTCCACGTCTGCCTAGCCTAGTGCCTCTGGCTCCGGCAAACTCGGAGTTCCTGGATTTCCAGTTTCCTCGAAAATTCGCAAGCACGCAAACCTTGCGTCCTAATGGGCATCCAGTGGTGGCACCGCCATCCACGCCATTACCCCCTCCCCCAGCTATATTAGATGAAACGGCAATGCCTAAGATGATATTAGGTCAACCGAACACCACTATCGAGCCAGAGAGCGAGACGGTCTCCCCTCTTCCTGTTTTGGCAAATACAAAGACAAAGATCCGCAGACCTTTAAGCATACAATTACAGCCGTCACGCTCGCCAAGCTATAAATCCCCTAGATCCAAGCAGCTCCCTCTAACCAGGACACTCTCTACAGGTCCACGCATCACAGCAAGTCGGCCACCCAGCATGCAAATCCATCCATCTCCACGTCCATCTACGTCAGGCAGGAAGTCCAAGCCCTTTCAGATGGAACAACCCGTCAAAAACCCACGGCGAACCAGCATGCAATTTCCCCTCTCCTCCAAAGCATCCATAGAACTCGGAAACTCGCAACTCTCGCCCCCGCCCACAGCTCCTCTGCCAAGAGTCCCACCCATTGGGCGTTCTTCCTCACTCACCATCTCACCAGCAAGCGGCGCAAAAGCCAACTTCACCCCCTCAGCAGGCGCAAGTCCATTCCTCACGACCTCCAAGCGCTCTCTCCCGCCCTTTCCCGCCAGCCCTTGCGTCCAGAGATTAAAAGACCAGGAGAAAAAGGCCACGGCGAATAGGCGGAGCATATCCATGCTATCGCCGCCTGCCCCGCCGCCAGATTGTGCTCTTCCGCCTCTCCCGCCTGGAGAGGGCCAGGAGAATATGATGCGAGAGACTATACGAGTCAAGGCGTGAGAGATGATGGATGGATGGTATCTGTAAATGACGGAATCCTTTACGCGCGGGGAGTAAATTGGTAGATTGAGCGAGCAATCGCATGAGGAGATGAGGGAATCTGATCTGGGTTGTTACATCTTCGCTTTTCGACTGCTGTTTCGGGAAACGGGGATGGGATGGGATGGGATGGAGGGTTCATGATGGATTGAGATACCCTTCTACTACGACGCTTTGTTTTACTATGATCCTTTTTTTCCTTTCCCCCTTTTTTTTCTTTTGTGTGTGTGTTTTTTATATACCAAACTTGTTGTTCTTTGAGCGAGCGAGCGAGAGTGAGTGAGTGAGTCAGCAATGAGTGCGCGGAAGGAAAGGAAAGGAAAGAAAAGAAAAGAAAAGAGAAGAGAAGAAAAGAGGTGTAGGGTTGAATGGGATAGATAGGTCGGATATCGAATTGCATCGGATCGGATCGGGCGGGGTGTATAGTATGGATCGAGTGCATAGTATGGATGGAATGGTATGGAATGGGTCGAGATGAGATGATTCCAATGTAGAAAATATGTGTATGTATATTATGTATCATGTGTATCAATAGCCTGTATAATGAAAAGTTTTATATATATATATATAAGTTGGATACTGGTTTGTATGAAGTGAAGAAGTGAAGAAGTGAAGAAGTGAAGAAGTGAAGAAGTGAAGAAGTGAAGAAGTGAAGAAGTGAAGAAGTGAAGAAGTGAAGAAGTGAAGGAGTGAAGGAGTACATTGATGAGATGGAGGAAGAAAGGAAGGAAGGAAGGAAGGAAGGAAGGAATCGAACGGGGAGGGAACTGAAGGGGTTGAGATGGTGGGGTGGTGTAGTGATGGGGGAGAGAGCTTGTGGGGAGAGCGAGCTTGCGAGATAAAGAGTGAGCTAAGGTAAGGAAGGTAAAGTATGGTTCTGTAGTTCCTAGTTGGATCGATAGGTTAATTAAATACTATCCTACCGATATGAAGAGAATCAATCAAGAGTCGAGAGAACCAGGCACTTAGATGAGGAGGGGTTATTTCCTTTCCTTTCCTTGACTTGACTTGACTTGACTTGACTTGACTTGACTTGACTTGACTTGACTTGACTTGACTTCACTTGACTTGACTTGACTTAACCTGACTTGACTGCGCTCTGTTTCAGGGCGAGAAAGGGGGAGGGAAGGTGGTAACCGGGTTCTGTGCCGCGGGAGAGCCAACCACAGCATAGCCGCCCAAGACCCTTCCGAGAAACTTTATAAATAGGAGCGAAAATGTGGCCTCACTCACTCAGACATAAATAAATCATCTCGCGAGACGGGAGAGTAAGATAAGTAGGTAGGTTCAAATCTGACTATTAGACATCGTCAAAAAACAAATATTTGCATTGTGAAGAAACTAGTCTGGGATTTCGACAATACGCCAAGGATATGATATGTATGATACACGCATGCACTTTTGACCCACCCCCCCAGACCCACCAGTTAGTTAGTTAGCTTAGCTGCTCATGAACAGAATGAATGGATTCCTGCGATTTCTTCTTCTATCTGGTAGTTTAGTCCTCATCAAAAACCTCCTCCACCCGCGGCGCTAGGTTTCTTGGCGTGGGCGTAGCGGTGGTCATCTGGGGAGCTGCGGATGTCGTTGTCGCGGAGGCGGGGGCCGGTTGGCCTGTCATTGCCGCCATTGCGGCGCCGGCATTTGCTGAACCGCCGACGGACTTGGACTTCTTCTTCTTCTTCTTTTCCTGCGCGGTGTTAGTTATGAGTTTAGAGGTTAAATGGCGCAGGGGGGTTGGATCATTACCTCTTGCCATCCCCACACAGGTCTAAAGCTGTCGAAGAATCCTACGTCCTCAAATAGATTGGGGTACAGCCACAGTCCTGGCGGGACGGCAAACATCGTGATGGCAAAGAGGATGAGTCTGAAGATTGCCATGGCGAAGAAGAGCCCGATGAGGCCGAGCATGCCCATGCTTAGGTACCATACTCCTAGTCTGAGCTTGAGGGGCCACAGGGGGAACATGACGACTCCGAAGACTAAGAAAAGGGCGCCAAGGGCATAGAGCTTTTGCTTGATCTGTCTGCCCTCGTAAAGCCAGACGAAATGTAGATCCTCGCGACATTCTTGCTGTTGCTCGATCTTGACGGTCCAGAGTCCCTTGACCCGCTTAGTCTTGTGCGCTCCGGGCGCATGATCGTGGCCTTCATGCGGGTCGATTTTGGAGACACGAAGCGCGAGGAGGGAGAGAGGGAGGAGTTTGAAGGTGTTCTCGAGGGAAGCTCGGTCTGTGATTTCGGGAAGTAGAGGGTTCTTGCTGCGGGCTTTGGTATACTCTGGGGATTGGAGGGCTCGGACGGCACGCTTCACTGGGGTTCTGTTAGAATCGCAAGAGCGACACATGAGGGGGATGACTTGCCTTTGAACATATCCTTACGCTGCCCATTGAGAATACATGTCCGTGGCTTGAGATCTTGGCTCTTTAGAAAGTTTGCTACAGCGAGCGCTTCAGGCTTTGGAGGGCCCGGCTGGATAGGTTGGGGTTGGTTTTGCTGTGCTTGCTGTTGCTGTTGGGGCGGTTGCGCCTGACCCTGCGCCTGAGCTTGAGCTTGAGCTTCAGCCATGGCCTTTTGTTTTAATTTCCCAATATATTCTTGGATCGTCATTCCCGCTGCCTGGGCCTCAGCTTGCAACCGTCGTTGCATTTCAATGATCTGTTCTCGGGTTGGCTGCTGGCCAGGCTGGAGATGAAGGGGAGGGCCAGGAGGAGGGCCTTGAGAAGCCATGACGGAGGATAGGTAATCAGAATATTATTGGGAAAGGAAGGCCAGGAAACAGAGGAAGAGAAACAGTCAAAAGTTGGGGTTTGTTGTATGAACCGATTACCGGTATATATCTTATTAAGTATTTGTTTTGGAAACGTCTCCGTAGCCTCGAGGATGTGTGGCTCAGTGCGCTAACCTTGGAACCCAGCCCCGCGCTAGCCCCAGATCGGAAATTCGCCTAAAAATAGTCTAGGCCGATTAAACAACCACACAAGCCAGATTTGTCTTCCAAGGAGGATTGAAGCAGGTGCATTCATGGGGTTGTAGTATATATACATTTGGGGTTATGTAATCCGCTATGTCTCTTTCCGACCACCCCCGAACTCCGTGATATGGTATCCATTCCTCACTGGGGCGCGATATCCGGCCGACCCGAACCGAACGGTTATTTCTCTTCGCCCTCCTTCCTTTGTCATCGAGCTTTAGGAAAGGAAGCAAGCTCCTTCTAATCAAAAGTCCCATCTCGGATTAAGGGCAACGGCCCATGTCCATCATAGGCGAGAGACATGAGTGAGAGTTACTCTCCGGATCCTGGTGTGGAGCCTCAACCACCCTATGATACTGTTTTTCTCGTAAGCTCTTATGCTCGAAGTCTAGCTGCCATGCCATGATCACCTTTCTAACCCCCCTTCAGTCTCAACGAGACCTCGGAATCAGGGTTCCCATTAATTTCGTCACCACTCCCGCTGTCTCCTTCTCGTCTATCTGTTTTCCAAGTCTCCGATATGAAGATGATGAATCGGGAAGTTGTCTTTCGAATCTCCTTGCTGTTGGCTTCCGGAGATTTGAAATAGACTTGTACTGGGACGAAGGAAGAAAAGTTTGGAGTTTTTGTCCAATTGCTATGCCAAGTGTAATTACTAATGTTCCATCATCTTCAACGATCACCCTGAGCTTTTCTTCTTCAACAACTATAAATTCGACATCCGCCGCTACGAGCTCGGCGCTGTTTGAATCGCCTGCATCTGTTTTAGGTGCCCGACAGATCACATCGGACACCAGCTCTCGCTCTGTGGCTACTTCTGTCGTTTCTGGCTCATCCATGCCACCTGAGACGTCACTCGGTAGTCTCCTGCCAACTGCAACAACTGTACCTAATAGCACCAACGTTCCACTCGTTTCTATTGGCCCTTATATTTGCACAACAACTATTAATCTGTCTACATTCACAAGTCAAATTCTGGACTACATTCAAAAAACCGAGAACACCCTCGGCGCTCATTTATTATACGTTATACTCAACATACATGCTGCGGCCTCGAATCAAGCACCGGAGTCTCCTGCACCGGCTCCAACAAGCTTGCCAGCAGCTTCAAATTTCCTTGGATCTACATTTTTAAGTAATTTTTCGGCATATCTTTACACGCAAAACAACTTGAGATCTGATCGTGCAAATCTCAATGACTCTTGGTATGTGGTTACTGAAGAGAATCGTCCTATTGAAGGTTATTACAAGGTCGCCACAAACGAGTATGGTGTTGTGTCGACAGAAGATGGCTGGCCTTCAGCCGGTTACATCGAGTTAGCCAAGAGTAAGCGCCTCTTACTTGGTTGGGGCACCGTAGATCCTCAAATGGCAAACTATAACTTCTCGGGAGACTCTGGAATAATATTTCCAAATGGATATATCCAGAATTTCCAGACCGATGTCAACGCAAGCAGTGATGGTCAAGTTCTGAGTGGCTGTTTTTTGAGCAACAGTACGGACGATTTATCTCTCTCACAGAGAAATTCATCTTGGGCAGTCGATGCAAATATACCAAATTTTAATTATCCCACCAGTTTATCATCAGGTAAGAAACCAAGCCTGATTTATTTCGACTGCTTTGACAGAAAACTTGGATCATATATTGGCTTGTTTATATACTCCCAACAACGCCATGAAACGGTCTAGTGGCCCAATCCGAATTTTGATCTCGTCAATGGATTATATACTCCCCTTCACTTTCTTGTTGATGCTCCCTATGACCTCACTCTAACAAATTTTGTAGATATTTATCCACTGCTCAATCTAACATTGAACACTACTAATTGTGGGATATCACCAATTTTGAATTTTACACTGCTCAACAGCACCGCAAACAATAATTACGTCCCCTACCAAAACCATTCCTACTCAACCATTTGGTCATGGGCACCTGGAGAACCGAGAAGTTATAGCTCCTCATCTGACGCCGACACTCCCGCACACTTTCGCTGCGCTACCACATCTCCGAAGCTTGGTGGACGATGGGTCGTCTCCGACTGCTCTCAAAAGTATTACGCAGCTTGCCGGGCTAACGGACAACCCTATAACTGGTCGATAACTACATACTCTACATCGTATTCCTTTGCCCAACAAGCGTGCCCCGCTGGCTACTACTTCGCGGCCCCAAGAACGGCTCTAGAAAATGCCTACTTGGCGCAAGCATTGAGAGATAGTCATCGAGATTTTGATGGCCACGGTCCTTGGGTGGATTTTAACAGTTTGGATGTTGAAGCTTGTTGGACCATGGGCGGCGTGAATGCCACTTGCCCTTATAGCCAGACGTTGGAGCAGACAGATGATTTGAGGAGGAGAATCATTTTGGTGAGTTTAGATTTCTTATTGAGAGGAAATGGTGCTAAACGGATGATAGATTCCCACGATCGCCGCTGTAATTGTATTGATTGTCACTATATTGACTGTGTTTGTTAAAGTCGCGGGGTATAGGAGGACTGTGAAGAGGACAGAAGGGAGAGCTCACAATGGGTTTGTTTATGAGGGTGTACCATCATAATAGTCCTTTGCATGTTACTAGATTTCTGCCATTCCAACTCGATGCTTAGAGAATTAGAAAACGAAAGGATAGAGAGCGACAAGTATTGTATAATTCTGAGCCTCAAGTCATTTATATGAATAACGCATAGCTAATGGGGGGTCATGTTATGCTATATATGCCCTTCATGGCTATATAAATCTACGTATTTCCTAACCGGCGATGGTAATACAGGACAAGAACGCTGCTCCCGCCACACTTGAAATCAACGAAACAAACTTAAGACCAAGGTGACTCTCAAGAAGTGCTTTGCCCATATCTTCTAATGCTGCTTACACGTGATCAACTTAAATTGTCCCGCCTGCCATCGCACAATTCCCATACCAGTGCAGCCCCGCCATCTATCCCACCATGGCTTATCAGCAAACTTTGTATCGCATCGAAAATTGCACGTGACAGTTTTCAAACGCTGCGAGTCAAGACCGCCACGTGTCTCAGGCTCTAGGAAAGATCCTCGAAGAAGCATTATCAAGAATCATAAAAGACGCGCTACTCAAGACATTAACCCTTGACTGTCTTGTCTTTATTTGAAAGTTGTGTTTCGAAGCACTAAGAAGCATCGAGAAGCTAGTCGAAAAAAGCCCGTGCCTGGACTTGGAAATTTTAGCAAACTAGCCCCTCCGACAACACCAAGAAAGCGAAACCATTACACCTCCTCCACACAACCTGTCTATACGCCCGAAAAAATATATCTCAGTCGCAAGTTGTCGTAAATTATCGCCAATATTTCCGGACGACTTTTGATCCATAGATTTGCATAAAGAGGTGCAACCGCAAACATGAGTGGTATGTCAACAAACCCACACCCGCAGCCTTTTTGCCCCGCTAACCGTTCTCCCTTGTAGTCGTCGGTGTCGATTTTGGCACGATCAACACGGTCATTGCTGTAGCAAGGAACCGTGGTGTTGATGTGGTATGTGATAGATTTACTTTCGTTGAGGATAGAGGTCCAGGTATGCTGACTTGAATTAGATCGCAAATGAAGTTTCGAATCGTGCTACACCGTAAGCTATGCTCTCTCTACCCAATCACTACACCTGCTAACTCAGTTTCTTTACAGATCCCTAGTTGGATTCGGCCCCAAGGCTCGATACCTCGGTGAATCTGCGAAGACACAAGAAATCTCCAACCTCAAAAACACCGTTGGATCTTTGAAACGGTTAGCTGGCAGAGCCTTAAACGACCCCGATGTTCAGATTGAACAACAATATGTCTCCGCCCAGCTAGTTGATGTTGGTGGACAAGTCGGTGCAGAGGTGACATATTTGGGGAAAAAAGAGAAGTTCACGGCTACCCAGCTTGTCTCTATGTTCTTGAGCAAGGTCAAGCACATGGCTTCTGCAGAACTGAAGCTCCCTGTATCTGACTTGGTTATGAGTGTTCCAGCCTGGTTCACGGATCACCAACGTAGGAGTATTATGGATGCAGCTGAGATTGCCGGACTAAAGCTTCTTCGCCTGATGAACGATACTACGGCTGCTGCATTAGGGTACGGTATTACGAAACTCGATCTCCCCACGGCAGAAGAGAAACCCAGACGTGTGGCATTTATCGATATCGGACACAGCAGTTACACTTGCTCTATTGTGGAATTCAGAAAGGGCGAACTCACTGTCAAGTCCACCGCTTACGACCGTCACTTCGGAGGCCGTGACTTTGACAAGGCTATAGTGGATCATCTCGCCGCTGAGTTCAAGGAAAAGTACAAGGTTGATATTAAATCCAATCCTAAGGCTCTGGTCCGTGTTGGTGCTGCCGCCGAGAAGCTCAAGAAGGTCTTGTCAGCCAATCAGCAAGCACCTGTCAATATTGAGTCCTTGATGAACGATGTGGATGTTTCTACTATGATGACTCGCGAGGCCCTCGAGGCCCTCGTTGAACCTCTCCTAAAGCGTGTTCACACTCCCTTAGAGCAAGCTTTGGCTGAGGCCAAGTTGAAGGTAGAGGATATCGACATCATTGAGTTGGTTGGTGGATGCACACGTGTACCGGTTCTCAAGGAGCGTATTCAGAAATTCTTCGGCAAGACTCTCTCCTTTACACTTAACCAGGACGAAGCTATTGCACGAGGTTGCGCCTTCAGTTGTGCTATTCTTTCACCCGTTTTCCGGGTCCGCGATTTCGCTATCCATGACATTGTCAACTACCCCATTGAATTTACCTGGGAGAAATCCCCTGATATTCCAGATGAGGATACCAGCCTTACTGTCTTCAACAAGGGCAATGTCATGCCATCGACAAAGATTCTTACATTCTACCGTAAGGAGCCATTCAACCTCGAAGCAAAATACGCCAAGCCCGAATTGCTTCCTGGCAAAACCAACCCCTGGATCGGCCAATTTTCCGTCAAAAACGTCAAAGCTGACTCCAAGGACGATTTCATGATTTGCAAACTTAAGGCACGCCTTAATTTGCATGGAATCTTGAACGTGGAACAAGGCTACTATGTGGAGGATATGGAGGTTGAGGAGCCAATTCCTGAGGAGAAGGATGCAGACAAGAAGGATGCCGATGTGAGTAGTCTTAACCTGCCTCCGGACTTGCTGCCCGTCCAAATTACCCCCGATGGAGAACGCGCTGTGAAACGTGCTAAATTAGAGCACACCTTACTAACACCTCCTTTAAAGGCAATGGATACCGACGCCCCTGAGAAGCCAAAGACTCGAAAGGTTAAGAAGCAAGTGCGAAAGGGCGACCTTCCCATTGTCTCGGGCACTTCATCTTTGGAAGAGGCCGCAAAACAGGCTGCTGCCGAACAGGAGGCATCGATGATCATGGAGGACAAGCTTGTTGCTGATACAGAGGATAAGAAGAACGAGCTCGAAACTTATATCTATGAGATGAGAAATAAGATCGATGACCAATATGCCGACTTTGCAAGCGAGGACGAAAAAGCCAAGCTGAAGGCTAAGCTCGAGGCTTGTGAGGTGAGCTCTTGCTTTCTGTTTATTTTTACCACATCCCATCCTTACTAACGTATAAATAGGACTGGCTCTATGACGAAGGCGAGGACACCACTAAGGCTGTTTATATTGCTAAGATTGACGAGATCCGTGCTGTTGCTGGCCCAATTGTTCAACGTTACTTCGACAAAGTGGAGGAGGAGCGTGCTGCCGCTCAAGCAATTGCGGATGCTGAGGCAGCCAAGAAGCGAGAAATGGCCGAGGCCGCAAAGCAGGCAGCCATGGCACAAGAGGCAGCAAACAGCAAGGACGCAGAGATGACGGATGCTGAGACCGCGAAGCCCGATGAGATCACTGAGCCTGAGGAGAGGTAGATGTTTGGGCTTACTGGGTTAATGATTTGATGATGAGGGGATGCTAGGATGCATGCATGAAAACTTACATCGACGGCCCTAATCGGGATATCTTTACTCGTACTTGTATGGCTTAAATCTGGGCTCATCATTTGCGGGGAAGAATAACCAATTAGTTGGGTGCGTTGCGTTTATAGATCGTGGTGCCTATTGCGAATAGAATTGAAATACTGTAAAAACTAAGCGAGATCTTTTTACTGGCTTTGTTCATGTCTTTGTTGGCTTATACAATGTATGGTGACTCGATACTTACTCAATTAAAGCTTCACGTTTCTTGCTGTATTTTTCCATTTTAGTTCAATCGAGGCCCCCATATGAAGCTTGTTTACTGAATGAGGCAATGTACCTCCAAAGGTCTCCTCACTGCTGTTCCTTCGATTAAAGTTCTTGAATTCACTTAGAATGGTCAAGCTAGCCTCTCATAAAAGGTCGTGGGCCTCCATTTTCCTGTTTGATAGTAAATAGGCTGGGGCGTGAGATGGGCCTGGAAGATGGTTGTAGTTGTCAAAAATGTGGATTTTTGAGGGTTAAATATGGGGGAGTGTGAAGATGGCGGGGTGGGTGAAAGGTTCAAAAATATATCCGGTGAATATATGTAGTGATTAGTAGTTACTTTTTCCTGTATTTAAGGTAAGAGAGCCCAGTTAGCGAAAGTATGAAGTAACTTTTAGGGTTGAATTAGCCTTTTCCTTGTTTTTCGTATCCTTCAATTTGCTCCCTTTGTTCAATTGCTTGACTTCCGTTATTTTACTACATTTCCTTGAACTCTGAGCTTAGCCCTCAAACTCTACTTTCTATAAATACGGCATTTCCGCTTCATGGTGTCCACGAAGGCCCATCAAAACCCAACTACCAACTTAAGCAAAATGCCACCAAAATCCAAACTACGTCGCTTCCTCATCAAAGACATAAAAAGGAACCAACTCCAACATCCGGATGGAAAAAGTAAGGAGGGCATCGGTTTCAATTCCCAGCCGCACTGTTCTATTTCTACACATCTAAAGCCGAGCGCCTTTTTCGATGTGACATCCGGTTATAAGGCAGCCGACCTCGATACTGAAGCGGACAGTCTTTTCGACGGATCTGACACTTCACCACCTCAATTGCCCATGCGATCTGGGTCTTATAATGCCCGAGATCTAGACGCGAGATCAATGTGGGGTGTTGGCATTGGGCTAGAAAGAAACGAGACGACGGGAAAGAGTGCCCTACTTCGGGAATTGAAAGACGAACTCGAAAAAGTTCTTCATAGGCAGCTTAATGCTACTGCTCGTGGAAGGGCTGCGATTGATAGGCAACGTGTAGCATTGATTCGGCAGATTGGTTTGTTGGAGGCCGAGGAAGAGGAGACGAAGGTCAGGAGAAAAGGTATAGTTATTCTAGGGGTTTTATTCTTAACGAGAAGGGAGCGGCGGAAGTGAAGGAAGGGAAGAGCTAATAAGTCATCATAGTTCTAGATAACATCCAAACCGAACTCCCAGATCCAATCTCCGCATCTGACAAGAAGAAACTGCAACACACATTCAAGAAGATTGAATCCTCCCGCCGCAATCTTGATGCAAGTCGATCATTCTCCCTCTTCCATTTCCGGATTACTGACAAGGGCACAAACTAGAATCCTCGTGAGAAGAGCCCCAAAAGGAAGAGGCGTTTGACTAACGAATCCGATCTCGATGGCGAAGATCTTCTAAAACTGGGAAGAAGTGTGAAGAAACCAAGGCGGATAAATAGGACGGGAAAGTGGGAGAGCGAGGTGCATGAGTTTCTTATCCCGAGAAAGGGAGATGGAATGGGGGAAATAGTGAGGGGGATGAGTGAAGAGGATAGAAAGTTGTTTATGAGGGAGATTGCGGGATATCAGAAGAGTGTAGCGGAGGCCGAGAAGGTAAAGAGGAGCTTGGAAAGGGATTGGGCAAAGTATAAAGGATGAGGCTGAGGGTGAGTGGGGAGTTCCTCGGTGCGGAAGTCTGGAGATGGGAGGATATATGAAAGTGAGGACTTGATGGGTGACTGCAGTGTAATTCAGTTTCATCTTGAATTTGGGGGGGTGTGGGGGGGGGTTTGCAACTGCATGGGATTTGCTCAAACTTGAGTTGCATTTTCAAGTTAGCCAGCAAGGACTTACAATTAAAGTGGAATATTGGTTATACACCCCATCGACCTCGGTTAAGAGCAGTAGGCCTAGTAATAAGTGCTCAAGTGCAAATTGAGAAGGGTTTCCCAGTACCACCGGTTTGACGACGGTAGAGGATTATGAAAGTCATGGTTTATTATTGAAGAATATAGGATTCTATCAAACTACCTTCGTATATTATGTGTTATGGTTCTCGTCACTTGACTTACCTTTTATTTTCTTTGACAATAATCTCCATTATTCACGTCAGCGAAAAAGTAAAGCCAACTTAAGCGTCTTTTCTAAGATCGAACCTTATCAATCAGTCAGTAATAGAAGCCTTTCTTTGTTTTCCTATCTTAAAGGAGGGTTCTGTACAACCATGTGGCGTATCATGTGATTAGTCAAACCGAGTCTCTGGTAACCTAAGCACACCGTGATCAATCCAGTTATAGTCCCCGCTTCAACACCACGCTTTAGGCTGAACAACTCGGCTCTCTCTTTAGCCAACGGTTTCGAGATCAACCACAACGGCGAGGTTCTTGCTACCGCTCTTTCAGATCATGGAACTCATCATATGTACCTGGTGATCAACTTGGCAAATGGGCCGTCTTGAATTTTCACTTACCTGCATCGAGCAAGCCATGGTTCACGCACTTCATCTAAATGTCTACAGCCGCCTCCGTCTTATTCGATGGATCATATACAGCTCGACCTAGGCTCCGTACCTTACTGTAATAGTGCGGGGTCTCCGTACACGAACTGACTTTGTTACCCCTCCTTGTGCAGTATCAATGCAGATCAGGCGAGCCGGAGAAACATGGATGTTGTGTTATATTGTTTGGTTTACATCATAGGTTCTACCAAAAAATGAGTACATAAAGGGCTAGATACCTGCCATTCTTCAGTGGTTGTCCGAGTTCTCGGTTTTGCAGTTTTGAATCATCTCTGACCAGCTTGATAATTTCACAATGCATGCTTTTGTTACTCTTCTGGCTGCAAGTGTAGTCGTTTCTGCTATTCCCACCACAGATACGACGAGTTATATGGGTAGTTGGGTGAAAGATTTCAAGAACTTGATCGCGTTTGGTGACAGGTGAGGAATTTCCATCTTACTAACAACGAAATTGTCTAACTCTCTCGTAGTTACACCGATGAGAGTCGACTGTCATACTTCATCGCTCACAATGGGACTGCACCTCCAGCTGGGCTTCTTCTACCAGAAAGCTTCGACACAGCTGGGGGTGGAATTACGTGGGACCGTTGGGTCTCCACCTATACAGGAGCGAAGCTCTACGATTATGCTGTGTCCGGAGCTGTATGTGACAACGCGATAATAAACCGATACCTTGCTGCCATATATGGGCCCTTTCCAGATGTCGTCTATGAGGTGGAAGCTTTTATTGCAGATACCAAATACATTAATGCTTCGACGAGAACGAACACTCTATATAAAGACCGCACGCCGGCTAACTCTGTTTATTCCATGTGGATTGGCACCAACGATCTTGGAGCGGATGCTTTCCTTACGGACTCGAGCTTGAAAGGAACAGTCATTCCAGATTATGTTGATTGCATTTACAATCGATTTGATGAGCTGTATAAGCATGGAGCAAGGTATTTTGTGCTGATGAACACGGCTCCATTGCAATTGTCGCCACTATATGGTCTGCCAGGCGCGGGTGGTCTTACTGAAAGTCATTACTGGCCAGACAAGGTGCGTTTTCCCAAAACAAATGCGGACAAAAAGTCGCTGATCTCAACCAGTGGGCCAATATCACCGAAGTCAGCTATAAAATCAAAGAGTACACACAAATCGTCAACGCCGTCTTCAAGTACCGCACCCCATTCGAGGTCAAAATCTCGAATCGATATCCTGGGGCCAACTTTGCCATCTTCGATGTTCATAGTCTGATAACTGATATCTACAATAATCCAAAGAGTTACCTTACTTCGCCTGCGAATGTGACAGGGCAGTACTACAAATGCGATGTGACGGGGGAGACTTGTATGAGTTCGAGTGTGAGTGCGGATCACTATTTGTGGTACGACGAGTTGCATCCCAGTCAAAAGACGGATGAGGCTATTGCGAAGGAGTTTGTGAGCGTGGTGGAGGGGAGTAGCAAGTATGCTACGTACTGGGGCTGAAGAACGGAGGAAGACGGAGGAATAATAGATGAGACGAGTAGGTGGAAATGAGGAGGAGGAAGGGATTATACATCAGACATAGGAACATGGATTAATGAAACGTCGGTGTATGTGAAAAGTCCTCTTGCTCTCTCGGCCTATGCTTACAGGAAGAGAGAGGTCTCTTTGGCAAGAGGTATGTAGTGTCACCTGATAGTGGCAAACTGTCCTTCGATCCTTTTCAAAAGCAAGAGAAATCTTGCATCTTCTCCAAGTTGGTCGTTCTGCCCCCCTTCCTACGAAGTATATGATACCATTCGGATGCTCCATCGCTGATAGGCCCACCTCACACGATTCCATCTATTTCGCCAGACATCCTGCAGAGCATCTACCAAGATACGAAGATATACTTCGGCTCCCCTCGACAAGCAAGCGTCATCCCACCCTTGAAGATCCCCCTCCTCCTCGCTACCTCCCGTCGTCCTCCTAGGCTCTTACCGGTATATCAGGGTGATTCAGTGTCATGTCGTGCATGAGTTGTCCTCAGTTCTCGTCTTAGCGCATCCAGTCAAAGTCGCTCGCGTGGAGTTTTCAGCCCAGCCCCCTTGCTCGGTGCGCCTCTGCGAATTTGTCTTTTGGACCGATCTTTGGTCTATCAACCATCCACGCATCCTCCCTTATTCATCGCCCCAAACCGCCCAGAACACCTGCAGTCAAATCTTCCGAATCCTCACCCCCCGGCCCCTCGAGACACCACACCAGGCCGACCGCTTTGTTATTATTATCTTTCCCGAGACCTGCAGAAGCCAACCGTCTTCCGCCAAATCTCGCCGCCTTGCTTGGCCTGCCCTACGCCTCGAGATCTTTTAATCCCACGTCCTAATACGGCCCTACCACCATGCCCGCTAGCCTATCATAACCCTCATCATCCCCAGCGCAAGCCATTATCCAAGCTATGTATGCACCGCAATATGGGTTTGGCCCGGGAAACCCTTCTGCCTCCGTCCCTTTTAATCCCAATGGCATGCCCCAGCAGCGCCCACCACAGCAACTCGGCCTCCAGCCTCAGCACATGATGTACAATCCACAGCAGTATGGCAGCAGTGCTGGACCTCAATTGTCACCCTACGCCGTCTCTGGCCCGGGCATGGGTGGAAATGCAGGTGGTATGGGGATGATGCAGAACAACGGTATGGCGCATATGGGAGGTGGTGAACACGGTATGTTGCACAAACTATAGCTTCTCTTGACAAGCTTCACCTCGATCTCAATCCGCTAGCTACTTCCACGTCTGCCTAAAGCCGAGACATCTCTCCTCGAGGTCCCCTCAAGTCGCGTTTGCTTACAGGCAGGCGCTGCCAGCAACTTGACCCAAACGACTCTAGGATAGAACTCAAACAACTTTGATCTACCTATGATCGCGCAGACATTTTTTGAACAAACATACTGACTGTTCCCTTAAAGCAGTGCCCCCCTATCAGACCCCATATTCGAGCTCCCCATACGGAGGCTTACCTGCATCCACTGCTGCGAACCTCCCGCCCAATTTTATGCCAGCATCGTCGAACCCTCCTCCGATGTCTATGAACATAAATACCACAAATATGATGAATCCTCAATACCAAGCTCAGCGCATGCAGCCGCCCCCTCCATCGTTAACACCTACACAATCCTTATCTAGAACTTCGCCCTTGCAAGGCATGCCACATAATGCCTCTCCCAACACCGGGTCTGCGCAGTCACAATTTGCTCCACCTCAACACGCAAATCAACAACAAACCCATCAAATACAAAATACCAATCAACAACATCCGCAAACAATCGTTACGCCACAAACCCCAAATTTTCCACCAGGGTCACAAGGTTTGGGAAATCTCTCTACTCCATTGAGTCCAGGGTCGGAGGTCAGGGAGAGAGAAAGGGTCTCGGTTCTGTTGGAAATCAATAGAGAGCTCTTGAGAGAGTGTCTGCGGCTACAAACCCAGAACAGGGAGGAGGCCAAAGAAGCAACGTCGGCAGCTACTTCGCCTTCGGATGGACCACCAAAAGAGAAGGCCGAGAAAGAAAAGGCCGAGAAGGACAAGTTGGAAAAGGCAAAAGGCCCGGCTTCTAGAGACTACGTTGAGTAAGTTATTTTGGAGAGTTGCGAGCTGTGATGGCTAATTCAAGCAGATGCATGCGCCGGCTTCAAGGAAATCTAGCATACCTTGCGGCTATCGCTGACCGATCACACAAACCTTCCTCACAAATTCCCGCCCATCCTGCTTATATGAGTGCGCCTCCTCTCACTCCGCTGAAATCTCCACAGCCAAGCTCAACAGCGACATCACCCAAAGCCGAATCCAAGAAAGAAGACTCGGATGAAAAGAAAGCCGAGGAGCAGGAAGGAGATCGCATAGTGGTAATAAAAGGCTTCTATAAAAAGCTGCAAGACTTATTTCCTGGAGTGGACCCCAAGAAAGAACCCCCTATGCAACCTAGTAATGCGGCCAGACAGCAGCAAGCCGCGGTTCAACAAGGCCATATGCAGGCAAGCCAGGGTCAGCATAACCAAGGACATAATCAGGGACAAGGAGGGCAAGTTGATATCTCTGCACAGCAGAAACTGCAGACTGATCTTCTGAGACAGAAAATAATGCAGGCGCAACAGATACAACAGACAAAAGCCCAGGTCCAAGCCCAGGCCCAAGGTCAAGCTCAGCAGAGCCAAGGGATGGGTGCACAGCAAACGCAGAATCGGTGATATATTATATTGGATGAAAACACGGATGGGTGACGACGTGATACGAATATATATAAAAGCGGAACAATGGAGTTGGGGATCGATTGGCTAAATGGCGTGACCGATGGTTTGGGTAGGTAGCTTCGGCCTGTTGTTGGATATCGTTTGTGGTTGGTTTTGGATGAATAGGAGTTTGCATAGGGATTTGAATATCATGAGTAATAGCCAAATTCTTCTTGATAAGGTGGCAGCTGTTGGTGATAGGAAGGAAGGTATATACTAAACAATTTCCACTGCAATTTTCTTCGCTTATTGTCCTGCTTTACTATTATAGGGAATAGGGCATGTCAGGTAGTTGCAGCATGCTGAACTCTTCAGATAGATGCGGTAAATTGGGATTTCCTCATCTTATCTTTAGCAGCGTCTCTGGGATTTGGCATGTGTTTAAACTAATGGTTGAAATGCAACGCTCTTATCTTTCCAGCTATAGTATGTGCTACAATTTTTTATTTTCTTCCAACTAGGCATCGATCATCCGGTCGAGAGGGGTCGAATCTCTCAACCCTCAAAAGCAAGCTCCTCTTGAGCTTACTTTTTGTGACATGTTCGAAGTCGGCTTGCATGTCAGTCTACCTATGTAAAGTCGGCTATTTAGTTTTTCTTTTGGCACAATTACATTCTGAGCGAACCGGAAGCACAGCATATGCTGTTGTAGGCTCGAGCCCTGTCCTATGAACCATGAAGAACACATTCTCTCAGTACGCATAGCTAAGAATTTGCTCAGTGTTAAGCAAGGTATGTAATCTGAAGGATTCAGTTTTAGACATGTTTTAAAATGCCTAAATGCCCAAATCAAGCAAGCATCTGCTGGAAAATGCGAGTCGGAGTGCTAGTTGACATGGCACTTAGAATTCTACTACTTTATATAAATAACAGAGGGACCGGGTACAATCAAGGTTTAGTATTCCGATTCCCGAACACACTCCCGGCTACATCCTTGAAGCCCGTCTAGGCCGAGTTTCATCTCTGTCCCGTTCCGAATTAACTGCCTGTCTCTAGCACGATAATCTACTAGAAACCCACATAACTTTCGACCGCTCTCAGTCATAATAACGAGTCTCATGTGGATTGTTTATTATAAAATGGCATCCTCTTGCACACCTATTTTTGGGAGGAAGGGAGGTGGCGCTCTCAGGATGATGGCCTGATGGCCGGAAGTGCTACTCCGAAGGATTTTAAAGCATTGAAATTTTGAACTCGGATTCTAGCCTGCACTTGAGAACTTCTGCATTGTTCTCCTATTATGGAGTGTACTTGCTGAGGTCATGATGTGGAGGCGATGAAGCGTTGCTAGATATCTTTGTGGATTGGAAGGTTGATATTGCACATTTTCCCATCCCTCTTCCTCTCTGACATAGCAAGGTGGATCCTCATATTCAACTTGCAGTTACAACCCTCAGTTTCTCCAGTTGGGAAATAACTTAGCCCGTCTATTTGCCAACTGGAAAACTTCACACGTAAGCTTCCCCCAAGCCTTCCGCTTATTTGGCGAATGGCTCCGAACTTCATCAGCTCAAAAGGCTTCGTAGCGGATCCTTTGCAACACTTGGATATCGTTTGATTTAGTAATATCACTTAATAAGCCGCACAACCGTGCATAATCCCACTCCTTAAGCCTCGAACTTAACTCCCGGGACTCCTAACGACGTACGCTCCTTTCGGAAAATCCTCAATTCCTCTAATGCCAAAGAGTAAGCAAGTTGTATAACCACCAGTAGTATAAAGTTCAAGCAAGACACTATTTGGATTTTAAATAAAACAGTCATACACAACCAAATCAAACACCACCATAACTTCATCTTTCCTTGAAAACATTTCACAACACGCTTTGAGTCAACGATAGACTTTTCTTTTTCCAATATGAGAATCCAAGGACTTCTGGGCGGAACCACCGCGTTGCTCCTCGCCTTCTCGGGCCTTTCTAACGCTTCTCCTGTTCCAGCTGACTCGGCACTCGCACCCCGAGAAGCAGAAGCCGCACCGGAACCATTCCTCCCACCCAGCATCAACGAGCGAGACCTCGAAACTCGCGAGGCGGAGCCAGAACCAGTCCACTTCGGCAAGTTTCTGGAGACAGTAACAGGAAAGAAAGCACAGAAGGCAGCTGATGTGGCTGGGAATGCCAATAATGCGAATCAACCGCAGCAACAACCGCCGCCGCCGCCATCGGGGCATTAGTTACAACGGCAGCCTTGATAAAGACACGGTAATGTCACGAGAGATTCTCGAGGGGGATAAGCTGTTCATGAAGTTGATAAGAGACCCTGCTGCAACCAGGACGGGTTCAAGAATAGAGAAAGAAGTAGGCAGAGGAGGAATTGGAGGTGTGCATTTCCTCATTCCTTGGTGTTCACGGTAGAGATGTATGACCTAGATTCGGAGTTTTCCTCTTCGTCAGGCTTTGAAGTTATGTCTTGCTTGGCTTCTTCTTGAGATCCGTGTCATACCTGCTTCTAGCAAAATGATCACTATCTAGAATAGATAGGAGTTGCTAGAAATCAACAAAGAACTTAAGATATATGTCTTTTTAGTAGACAGTGCTTGTAAATTTCATGCTGTGACTTTTACATGTAGACACCGGCTTTTGTACTATATACTCTTGGATATTGAGGGAGTGGTTTTACATCTAAGTTGGCTGTACTGGAGATGCGGCGGCTAAGACCTACAGGACTCTCGTTTTCGAATTAATTCCTAGTTCTATACTTTAGTTCTTCGGAGAAAGATCCACACGCTCATTCCATGTGATATTTCTAGCTTATGTTTTGAATGCCAACATTTGGCAGGGCAAGACCTGGAATATTTCTCTTTGTTTAGCTCTGTCTATAGAAGTGCTTTCTATTTTTAATTAGAAAAGTCAAAACAATAGCGTGTTACCTTGTTAATACCTGTGCGGTGATAATCAGAACAAACCCTATGGAGGATTTTCTAACATCACTTTATACACAAAGTCTTTAGAATACGTCTGTTTGACCTTGATAATAAGAACAAACAACCTGGTTAAATCTCAATATCCCCAGCCGCGAAGTTGATGTCTGCATATTGGCATCTTGAAATATATATTTAAAATAGTGAAATATAGAAGCATAGTTTAGAGAAAATATATACATTAAATGATCTAGCAAAATGTTCCTCTCTACTACAGTTTCCTTTGCACCCTTTGCTGTTTCGAAGATTTTGCAGAGCACTCTAGTCTTGCGGGAACATTTTTCGCTGAAGGCAAGGATGCCTTATACCGCTATATATACAAGGCATCAACAACAAAGTTGTAAAATCCATTAACACTTCAAATCTCCTTCCCTTTCACCAGACCCTCCCTCATTATCTCCTCCTCCCTCGTTCTCGTTCTCTGCAGCGTGATCTCTTCGATTCTTCTGCTCCGCACCCTCTGCAAACTCCTAGGCAACTCCTCTTCAACTTGTACTCTCTGCCTCTCCATCTCCTCATACTCTTCATTTCTTCTGAACGTCGTTCTTCTGTGTCTCAATCCCAACCCGGGCTCTGGCATCATATCTCTCCCTTCAGCTTCCTCCGTATCCTCAGCTCCGTCCCTGCCGACTGGGGCAACAATTTTCCTATCGCTCTCTCTCGCCCCTCGATCAATCCTATCCACCCAGTCTCGATAGGTGGGTCTTGTTAACATGCCACTGCGGAACTCATTTGCACCTACAAGCAACTTTATCAGTTCGCATAATTCCTCCAAATACTCGATCACCTCGATCTGCCCCGCACTCGCCGCATTCCAACTCAAGAACTTTTGCCGCACCACCCTTTTCACCATACTGATCTCTATCTCGCTTCTCTCAACACGATGATGATCCAAGTGACCTGCTAAGACAACTTCTCGAACACGATTGACCATTCGAAGATGGGCTAAACGAGCCGAAGGCAGAAATTGGGGGAGAGGAAGTTTGGTTGTGAGTGCTTCGTGACAGGCAAACAGGATGAGTGTTATGCTACCTGCGACATTTCGACGATAGGGGAAGACCTTTTCATTCAGTTCTTCAAGAACGCCGGAGCCATACTCATAACGGAGATGGAGCATATTATCCATCCTATCAACTACTGCATGAAGAACATACAGTATCTCGGCATATACAAGAGCAAGCCCTTTGAAAGAACCTTTGAGCCGGGGTTCATTAGCACAAAAAGGCAAGAAAGTTTCAGCGGCAGCGAGAGCGCCTTGAGCTTTGCCTTTAGCGCGGTCGAATCTTGCTGACACTTTAGCAGATTGAACGTTTAGGTTCGCTTCGGTTTCAATTCCGTATGCGAGACATGCTTCCATTTCGCTGATCTGGTTGATGGAAGCCGCTAATGATTCAACGAGCCGGTCTCGCGCTTTGACCGGGAAGAAGACGAATTGAACCATCAAGGCTACAATGCCACCTATGAGGAAGGCGATTAGACGTTTGAGGAAGTTATCCGTTGCTGTTCCTCCTGGGACATTTTCTGTCGCCAGTGCCACAATACACATAGATACGATAGAAATCATCCCGGCTTTGATATATTTGCTTCCGAGCTGGATATAGGCCGACGGAATAACTCCAATAAACAAAATTACCACACAGACTATTCGATTGCCATTGTGAGCCTCATAGGCTGCCCAGCCCCAAATACAACCTAAAGTAGTCCCAACTGCTCGTAATATGAACACCCAGACTGACGCACCGACAGCAACTTCAGTAATGAGAATTAATTGTAGAGCAGCCCACATACCCCTATTTGCATAATACCATGCGTTCCAATCGTGGAGAAATGCTGGCCAGGTTACCAAGAATACAGCTATCGTGAGCTTGACAGCATATAGCAGATCTTCGGAGCCAGCTAAGTATTCGATGATATCTGCAAGGCCATTTCTCACCCTGTGAACAACGGAACCCATTTTGGCTACACTAGTCTTGTTCACTTCTCTAGCCGGCTCTGCAGATCGAGACGCCTCGTTCCTTGCCGGCGCGGACTCGACATCGGTCTTCGATTCTAGAGTCTCTTTACTTTTAACGGACTCATCTTCATCTTCCGGTTCTTGCTTCGTCCTTCCGGTTCGTGCGTCCTTTCTTGCATTACTCGGTAATGCTAAGGCGTCCTCTTCCCCACCTGGGAGTAAGTTAGAATGCCGCTCTTGTGATTCAGTGGATAGAATATCGACGATAATGAGAATGCAAAGCAGCGGAATTGGTTTATTAAACATCGACAGCGAGCAGAATGTTAGGAAATACTCGATTGCGGTATGAAGAGCATGCAAGCAATAAGACACTAGACTTTTGGCAGTTGCGTATAAAATGACCAAGTACAATTAGAACCTTACGTCCCGATCCATGAAAAAATCCTCAGGCAACATATTTACAAATTCACCATTACAGGTTGGCTGGCTCCCAATTTCAGGGCCAAGCATTCACTGCCTCGCTCTTTAAGGCCCCGATGTAGAAGTATGGATACATTAACGAATAGAATGTTAATAAACATACCTGATGTCAACCACTTTCGCCAATTTATCTGAGGGAAATAGATGCGATGGCGCCCATGTCTTGTTTGTCGTTTTTCGACGATAATCCGAGAATGATTTAGCATGTGCAACGTTTGCAAAGCAGCTTGTCTTAGATTCAAGAGAAACGAGGAAATCAAAAAGGTTTCCATTCGAGGCATGACGTCCACCTGAGGATAATCCAGATTATGAATAGCGGCCGCATTCTCCAAGGCCGCAGCTGAATCTTTATCAAAAGTCGATATTGCTGCATCTAAGGTATCAACCCAGATATCTATCTCCTCTAATTTGATACCACTTGGAGCCAAAGCGCCAGATGGCACCTTTGGCACATCGTAACAATATGCGAGACAACAAGTAACTACATCGACACTTCTATCGATCTTTTCTTGTAGGTCCGCAAGAGGTTTCGTGATGCGGAATACGAGATGTCTCAGTAGCTCTATGTCACCCGACTCGATTTCCTTCTTTGGTTTGACAAGTTCCAGGTTCCTCATATCTCTTGAGAGCCTAGACTTGCTCTTGCGTTGCTTTTTTTGTTTCTTCTTGACGTCCTGACCTTCGTCAGAGGAGTCTTGTTGAGAGCTGTCAGCCGTTGTCGGACGTGAGGATTCGTCAATATTGTCGATATTGTCGATATTTTCAGTTTGAATATCGGTCTTGTCGTTTTCATCACCCATTAATGCATATTTGCTCTCGCATGCTCCAATCAAAGCAATGGTGTTTGCCACGAGCTTTTTCATTGACGTATCACTGATGGGTTTCAAATCTCGAGGGGGGAGAACGGCCCAAGCAAGTTCAAAGTTGCACTCTGTTTGAGCGGCCTTGCAACTAGCCAACTTTGTACGTAATTTTGCTTTCGAGTCTGTCAATGTTTTCAATTTGACAGTATTAGGAGCTGCGTCTGGCTTGGCTTCTGGTTCATCCTTCTTCTCGGCCCTCTTGAACCCCCGCATCAATCTTTGAAACCCTGAAGGTTTGGATCTACTGTTCGCATTCCTTGCCGGCGGCTCTGCAGCAGTGGCTGCCTTCTCTAGCGTGTTGCCAGTCTCGTCGGATTCCTCATTCTCGCTTGGTTTATCAAGCTCTCTAGACAGGGTGACAAAGTATTTGCCTGCATCTCTCAGAGCGTGGACTGTCTCGCCAAGAGTCTCGATAGTAGTGATACCGAGGAAGCTACTTGAAAACTCTGGAAACACTACAGTATTCACAAGAAGCAAGACGCCTACCGCAGTTAAAATTGGGTAGAGTATAATAGTAACCAATGTAGTCGACACGGCCGTGGCAGTGCTTGTAAGAGTGACGACATTGACGATGATGAAGAGCAGCACGAATATGAATAACCTAGGGCTGTGTGACCTGACAAATCCATGGAAAAGAAGGGCCACCATGAGAAATAGTCCCCGGATAGTATATGCAGCAGCAGTATTCGTACGGTATATGAGACTTGAGAGATAAATCCCGAAGATAGACCACCCTATGCCCAACATTGTGCCTCCAATAGCTAGAACTAGAGCTTCTGCCATCATCCCAAATCTCCTTCCTGGGTGGCCAAACACCGTAGTGATGGGTGCCAAATATACAGCCCTCCCATAGACAGCGACAATTGCTGGAATGAGAGCAAGTATAACGGCAATTGTGGTTGCAAGTGTGTTCTTGAGTATCCGTTGCCAGAGATGGTTCGTGAGAAGGTTGGTCCATATCGCTTGTGCTCGTTTGTCTAGCCATGATTCCAGCCTTTGGGCAAGCCCTTTAAGATTCGCGTGAGGTAGGTGCATCATGAATTGCCTCCAGGTTGAGGAGAGAAATCAAGGAAATCTTGATTCCGCCGTGTCAGTAATCGATGGATGGTCGTTTTCATTGTCCCGAGTAGGATGGACGGAGGATTTTTGCAAAGACTCGGTGTTGCACAAGTTGAATGAATGTTGTTAAGGGTATTAAAATAGGGCCAATTGATATCATCAAATAGAGACTCTAGATGTCTGAGCTTTGCTGGGAGAAGGGCGAATTGAAGAGAGTGATGGAATGTCGTTGCACCGATCTCGCAACTTTTGAGTTCCTGTACAATGCTACCCCTGTTAAATTTTCCTAAATAGGCTAGTAACCGAGGAACAGGAAGAGATACCAACACTTTGTTTGCAGAATTATTCATTTCACTTAGCAAGATAATTCCCTTCTTGAGTCTCGAGATATAATACAAGTAGGTGATAGAGGTCGGCTTGTGAGATATGCATACCTATCCATCCTCTCATCCGGAGAGCCAAGTAGGTCAAGAGGACCTGAAGCTACCGAGTAGTAATATTGTGTCAGTAATTATTATATAGACTACAAATCCTAACGACTCCCCTGGTTGAATTTCTAGAACCAAATAGTTCATCGTTGCTTTATAATCTTTTGTGGCGTTTCTGGACGCCTTGATCTGTCTTTGATAATGACTGCACAACTAGCTAGTTTAGGTCATCGTATTCCCTAAACCAACCCCGCCTCCCGCCATCATCTGCCACTTGAGGCAGCTGCACAAGGCTAAGATCCTCACAGCTACCAACACCTAATAAATCCTCACTTAGGAACGACCGGTAACTGCGACAGTTTCTTTGAAATGGCGCCCGCATCAGCTCTTATAGTAAAAACACCTCCAGGAGATCTTGCTCTTTTAGATGCCGCAAACTAACAACCCCGCAGTCGAAGCTCAAAGTACAACTCAAGCTCTCCATTGCCCGCCTGCGAATGGTGCAGCAGAAAGATGAAGCTGTTAGTAAACAACAACGACGCGCCATGGCCCAACTCCTGGAAGCGGGCAAAGTCGAAAGTGCTAAGATCCGCGTCGAAAACATCATCCGCTCAGATATCACTACCGAACTCCATGAAATCCTAGAACTATATTGCGAGCTGTTGCTCGCACGGACTGGCCTTATGGAAGGACCGACCTGCGATGCGGGATTAGAGGAGGCGGTTAAGAGCCTGATATACGCGGCACCGAGAACGGATGTTAAAGAACTGCAGAATGTGAGGACGTTACTGTGTGAGAAGTATGGGAAGGATTTTGCATTGGTAGCAATAGAGAATAGCGATGAGAAGGTTAGTGAGAAGGTGTTGAAGAAACTGATTGTTACGCCACCATCTACGGAACTTGTAAATGGATACTTGGAGGAGATAGCAAGGACATATGGGGTAGATTGGCCTAAGAAGCCGAAAGAGGACCTTGGGCAGCCACCGGATTATGTGGATGACGATGATGAGAATCCGAGTGGAGGACAAGCGCAAAAGGAGTTGGAGGCGCCGTTAGTAGCAGATGGGACATTGGGCAAAGAGGTTGAGGAAAGAGAAGAGTTGAGCAAGGCGACGCCGCCCAGGAATTTTGGGCCGGGGAGCCCGTTGAGGGTTAACCCCCCTAGTCCAAGTACGGACAACCTACATCCAAGAGTGAAAGGGCCTGGGGTGGTACCGTTAAACTTGAAGCCGAGCAAGAAGATAGAGAAGGTGACTGGGAAAGGGACACAGAGTACAGGGCCGGTTGGAGGAACGATCCCAGATGTAGATGAGTTGGCGGCGAGATTTGCTGCGTTGAAGAAGTAGCGACCAAGAGGGTATATAGGAGTTTGGGGTTTAGGTTTGAGGAACTCCCAGGTATTGAGCTGCATGGTGTAGCTAAATTAGTATGATAATTATCGTCCCATATAAAGTAGGAGCTTGAAAGCCCATATCGATGATTTCAGAGTTACCTTCACTATTGATGCTTCGCTCTCAGCCCATATACCCTTTCCATACCTAATTAAAAGCCTAAAAGTAAAAAGTTGAAGTTACTTATTGTCTACAGTTTTAATAACTCCTAGGCAAAACCAAAACTTTCTCCCCAATATAATTCATAATCATTTGTCTCGACACCGGTGCAATCCTAGGCACAAAACATTCTCCCAAATACCTGTCAACATGATACTCCTGCGCATACCTACATTTGAAAAACAATTATTAGCAAAAGCCACTTTATAAATATATTGAGACCGATTCAAAACAAAAAGACTCACCCCATTCCACCTAAACTCAGCATACTTCTTTCGCAAGAGCTAAACGCTGCCTCGGCAGCGCTATTACAAGCTACACCTACTGCTGTTTGTGTAATATTCTCGTCGGTCATACTTATATCATACAGCCTTGCAGCATGATATGTAGCCAATTCCGCAGCTTCGAAATGCATATATGCATCTGCAAGTGGGTATTGAATGCCTTGATTCATGCCAATAGAACGTCCAAATACTACACGCTCTTTTGCATATTTAGAAGCTCGGTGTAAAGCCGTATAGCCTAATCCAAGGGCTTCTCCGACAAGGAGACAACGCTCGGCGTTCATACCATGGAGCACGATTTTGAAACCTTGTCATTCTTTGCCGATTAGAGACGAGGGAATTATATAGTTGTCGAAGAATACTCCATTAGCATCAACAGCTCAACCACCCATTTTCTTAATCTTCTTTAGTTCGAGGCCGGGTTTCGTAGGGTCAAAGTCCATGAAAAAGAGGGAGATGCCTTCGGAAGGTTTCATTACTTGGTCTAATTGCGTGGTTCGTGCGAGGAGGACCATTTTTGAAGCTACTTGAGCAGAGGAAATCCAGATCTTTTGGCCAGAAATTTTGAAATTGTCGCCATCCTTGACAGCTGAAGTCCGGAGTTCGAGGGTTTCAAGACCAGTGTTAGGTTCCGTGACGCCGAAACAGACACTTGTCTTGCCATCGATAAGGCTTGGGAGTATGCTTTGGCGCTGTTCTGCTGTGGCAAATTTGGCAACTGGCTGTGTTGCGTAGACGTCTGTCGAGAGAGGATAGATGAGACGCGGTTTGTGATTACTTGAAAGGTAACTCATTTACGTGGATCGATTGAGGTCCTGCCATGCCTGCCCCAATCCTAGAAGAGGAGTCAGGTTTTAGAAAGTACATTTGAGTACTTGAAGTACCTACTCTGAAATTGTGTGTAACATCATAGTAGCTTCCGATATCCTCAATCCAGAGCCACCTAGGTCTTCTGGAAGTGCAATTCCAATACATCCGTCTCTTGCCAATCCAGCGTGCAACTCGTGAGGATATACTCCTGACTCCTCCTGTTCGGCCCAATATTCCTAAGGGTACCTTCAATGACTTCGTTTGGGCAAAGGATGACTTTTACCAACTCACATCTGGAAAAGTAGAACATATCTTTGCAATTGTATCCCTAACCTGCAATTGAGTTTCGGAGAGACCTCATGTTTCCAACAAGGTATTTACTCTATGGGGAACGGAGGAAGAAAAATGTCGGAAGAGTGAGAGGGGTATTTGAGGATGTTTATATTGATGACACCTTGTTATTGCCATACTGCTCACACGTACCGCTCTTGAGATGAATGCACGATACATTATACGTAATTGAGGTAAATAAGTTTAAATTAGAAGTACAAACAGATTAAACATAAAGCATATAGAATATATCATCTCAACAATCAACATGACATGAGAGAAAGAGATACTCACCTGTGACGATTTGCCTTGTTTTGAGGCTGAGCCGAGCAGAGGTTTCGAGGGGTGTTTGTTCCCGAGTCATTGCCGAATATCACGATCACGTGGAGCCCAGCATGGGTCGCGTTTTAAGAAGGACCAAAACAATGAAGCAACCCCAGGCAATCGTTAAATCCACCATCGCCATCCTCGCCATCCCACGCCAACAACCATTCGCGACCTTTCGACCACCGCCCAATACTACACCTTTTCACGAAATGCGTTTATGAGCGTTAACCACACGAATCATCATCGTCTACTGTTTTGTTTACAATTGCTCAGACGCGCATCGTTTTGATTCGAAGAAGAAATGGCGACGATGAGAGGGAACCCGCGACTTCAGGTCGGATCAGCACCATGGATAGCAGAGGAGCGATCTACTGCGCTGCAACTCGCAGAGGAAGAAACGGAGGAGTTCACATTCTCGGCGCGCAACGAGGTGGAGTGGCTGAATGAGCATATGGGGGAGATATTCAGCAAGAATCAAGTGTATGTAAACAAGCCATCCTGGTACGAGCGCTGCTGATTTGGTGATTTGCAGTAACGTCGCAGAGATATTCAAGACACCTGGGAAGCTGCGAGGAAAGACTCCTAGAACAGCTAGGAAACTTAACCCCTTGGAAATACGCGCTGTAAGTAGGATGGACTCGATACAGATACAAGGCATGTCTAACACCGCGCAGCCACTATCCGATGTATTTTCTGCAACGCCTCGAGGTGCCACGAGTCCATTTAAGCATGCACACTTCGATCGGCCAGTTCCCACATTTCGCGTTGCAGAAGATGAGCCAGCAGAAGAGAAGCCGGCACAACTTCCCATCCTCGCAAGTTCAGAAACTACTTCATCGCCAAAAGTTCCATATAACCCATTCGACTCTGGATATTACGGTAGCCAGGATATCTCTACTCAAGCTACTCAACTTATTGAACCGGCTCATGAGTACATGTCGAAAGCTTCGCCAATCCATGAATCCCCTTTTATATCATCTCCTTTTGGAACAAGTCCACCACACGAAGAAAAATTCCCCGAAAATGTTTCGGTTCTCCATCGCGACTCGGAAGAAAGACGAACTACAGAAGGATCCTTTGAGTCTGCCAAAGAAGTATTATCACGCAATGATGCTGTTGGGCAAACCATTTCTGAGGAAGCCCTAAAGGAAGTAGAGGTCCTAGGGAAGTCGATCCAGGAAGTAGAGCAATCTTTGTACCCTGTCCTTCAATCCCCATTACAGAACAGAAATTTGCCACCAGCTTCACCACAGAACCGCTCACCAAAACGATCTTCACCGGAAAAGGAACCTAATTCGAAGCACATACCTAAATCTCCATCTAAGCCGCCTGCTAAACTCCAAGAGCCAGTTGCTGAGCCTGAACACGAACCTGAGGCCATTGACGAAGACGAACAAATGGACGATGCTGATATCCAAACTCCATCGGATGGATCAAGCCCCTTCCGGCCTATTGTTCGCAAGAGCAGCTTGAATTTTGCGTCATTGCCTGCACGAGAACCTATTACTACCAAGAAGAGTCTGGGAAATCGAGCCTCGAGAATAAGCCAATTGGAACAGCCCAGAACAAGTTATTATGGTCGTTCAACTGGAGGTAAAAGTCTAGGAAACATTGTTCCAGAAAATCAAGATGATGATGAAATGGATATTGATACATTAGACTCTACCCAGGAGGATGACGATATAAAGATAGCTCGCCTTCACAACAAAACTTCAACGCAAAGACTCCAGGACCAGATTAGTATGCTTGGACAGTCCCAGACCAACGTTAGACCATCGAAGTCTATTGCTGGCGGAGGTCAATCACAAATCAGCCAGCCTGCGCAACAAAGCCAACATTCCCAAAGCCAGGAGGCACCAGCCCATAAATCTCCTCAACTAACGGAGCGTCCACCCCCTGGCGCCTTTCCCCAGGATGAAGAAGATAGCTGGATTGGCCCTCCAACAGCTACTATTTCCCAACCCTCTATTTTCAGCCCCAGACCACCTGTTGTGAAAAGCCAAAGCACAGATATTATGGATGGTATTTATGGAAAAGAACCGAACCCACAATTTAGCATTCCAAAGCGTGGAGACGAGCAACGACATGTGTCACCTGCTCGTGAACCAGCGATTCCAGAGCAAACAATCAGCACAATGGGGCATATGAAATCAGTTTCTACTTCCGTTCTCAGGTCGCCCAAGAAAGCAGGAGATTCTCCGGGACACAAGAAAGCAATTTCTGTCTCCAACCCAAACCCCTCAATCAATTCCAAAGAGGGTGATGACTCAACATTCCGCAAGTCTCCCCCGAGGAGCTTCAGGGGCAGTCCTGTAAAAGCTGCGAAGGATAAATTTTCATCAATTTTGAAAGCTTCAAGAGGTTTATTTGCGAGCAGTGCTCTTGTCAGCGCTGATGCTAAGGTATCTTCTAATTTTTCGCCCCCTAATACTTCACACCTGGGTCTTCATCACACACCTTCTTTCGAAGATTTTCTGTCGCAAACAAAGAGGAACGAACCTGCTTACCCTAATCTCAATCCACAGAATCAAGATGACCAGCCTTCTCGCCTTCCTGATAGCCCGCCTAAGGCAAGTGCACGGAAAACTCGAGCTTCTACCGAGCGTGAAGAACGAAAACGTGAAGAAGGGATCAGAGCAGCTGAAGCCAAGGAAGCCCGTAAAATGGAGGTACAATTAGAAAGGGCGCGTAAGAAGGTCAAGGAAGAGGCGCGAGTTTTCCACCAAGAACAGGAACGAGTTGCTGCGATGCAAAAACAAGTAGCCGCTAAGGATCAAGAGAGGCAGGCCAAGGCAAGCCATGATGAGATCTCTAGGGCTACTCGCAAAAGCCCGCGCAAAACCAAAGCCCAATTAGAAGCCGAAGGTATTGCTGCGGCTGCTTCAAGCACAGATGAACTTGCACATAAGAATGTTGAAATGTCTGAAGGGTCTCACGAATCCCACGCCATGCCTCCACCACCACGCCCAAAATCACAAATTGGAAGACCAGCCGCAAAACGACCCCTGAGACTAGCGAAAGAGCCCTTAGCAAGAGCAAAACCACCAACTGTTATTCGAGTTGACACAGGATCCCAACGTGGTCACCAGTATCATCCATCAAACTCAACCTTATCAGCAACACTGCAAGAATCCCTCGCATCTTCTAGTTCTCAACAGACTGGGCCATCACATGGTTTGAGACACAAGGCCAGCACCAGTTCGATTCAGAGTAAGGCATCGACGAACAGTTTTAGGTCAACTGCCACCAGAGCATTAGAAGCTGCTGCGAGGAAGAAGGAGCAGGTACATAATCATATCTCGTATGGATGCAATAATTTACTGACTTTACTTAGGACGAGCTTGCGGCACAAAGAAAACGCGAAGCCAAGCAGGAGATGGAGCGACAACGTGCTGCTATCAAGGAAGAGGAGCGCCGCAAGGAGGAGGAGCATCGTCGAAAAGAGGCCGAGCGCCAACGGGAAATACAACGCGAACGAGAACGAGCTGCTAGTATTGCTGAAGCTAAGAAAGCTGCATCTCGTCAAGCGATGGAGAAGAGAAGATTGGAGATGGAGAAGGCGAAGGAAACGAGAGCTCCTCCACCAGCCATACGACCTCAGCCTAGTGGTGATCTTAGACTTGCTATGATTGACAAAGAGTTGCCTACAGTACCTCCTCAAGGGGAAGAGGGCAATAGATCTAAGCCACCTCGGATGGTCAACCCATCTGGCCAGCGCCAGCTAGAAGATGCCGGACGGCCAGCAACTTCTGCTATTCACCACACCACGAAAGCTCCGCCGAAGCGGCCTCTCCAACAAGACCCCGAAGAAATTCATTCTCGGTCGACTATGCAACGCAACGCCCCTTCATATCAACAAAGTGAGCAACAGGCGAAGCGTCGGAGGACAAGCCAGATCTCAGATGACGATGACGATATGACTGAGGAACAACCAAAAATGACTGCCCCTCCTATTAGGCAATCCAGCGTTCGCCAAAAGGTAAACCTATTGTCTTATTTAGCTATGTATCATCTGCTAATTATACCTAGGAGATGGTGACTAAAAATCTTTTCCCCAGCGGTTACGCAAATGCCCCTCCATCTGGTAATCTACAAAGGAACACACTCATATCGCAGCATAACATGAACCAAGCGAAGCCAGCCCATCCGATGGACATGGCCCAAGTATCAAAAGGGCCAATCCCATTTGCCTCGAGTTCAAACCATGCTCCTCAGCATAATTCGGCTCGTCTTGCTGGTGGAAAAGCCGGGACAAAACCGGCGGCGAAATCCTCGCCACGTTATCAAAACGGCGAAAATATTGAACTTCCAGAGATACATACTGATTCAGAAGACGAGAGTTCGGATGATGGGAAAGACTTCCAAGCTCCCAATTGGACCAATTCTCCTGATCTTCGGAAACAACTATCTTACCAGGAAGGTGTGGACCCAGCGGCTGTATTTGGCCACCCTGGACCGCTTAATATGGAGGAGGTCTTTAGCAAAAGCAAAGATCGTTTCCATAAATTCCGAGCGAGAACTTCTAGTGCCAACTGGTCTGGACAGGATCGGCTTACTGAAGATGATATTAAGAAGGATCTCGAGGCTCGGGACCGTGTGAGGAGACAGGGTGGTTGGACTTATGACTCTATGGTATAAAGATGCTTTTTGTTGCAGAGCATAATGAGAAGGGTTAATATAAATGGCTAAAGATGGATTGCATGAAAGGCGTTTGATCATTATGTGGAGATTCACTGGGGCGACTTGGCATCAACAGCAACCGCTTGTATCTTCAGAGCTGTACGAGCTTTTGTTGGTGTAGGGACTTAGTATTTGCCAATGTGGCCTACCTTCACATTTTTCGGCGTTGCTGGAATATTATTTAGTGGCGTATCGGAATCACTAGTGGATAAGAGATGGGCTTGAAAGTATAATGACTATAAGAATGAATAACATATCTACCTCGTTTCAAATATGAATAGTCTCTTTGGCCTTTTCCACCTTTTGTGACCTGAAGAACGCAGAAGAGAGAAAGACAGGAATGGATAATTGAGCTCTATAGCTTTGCGCCTAGTTGATATAGAGCTATAAGCACCAAATATACATGCAGCAAACAACTCAATCCTTTTGAGACAAAGGTAGTCAGTTATTCCCCTCTTGCACGTGCCTTGGCCTGCAAGGATTGAGCTTATCGCCTCAAGCCTCTAGGATCTGCAGCTGACGACCTAGTTCAGACATGACAGGAAGAGAGGCAGTGTCACGACCAGCTCTGCCACAGAGGATAAAATACATTACACCATAAGACGCGCACGTATTCAGTCATTATTCATTCTGCTTTCACCTTCAAGATATCTTGTGATGTCATTCATGTGTGATCGATAAGGCTGAATTTGCGCGGTAAGCTCCGAACTGGCCCTGCCATCTTCATGTTTTGTTTGGATCAGTATTTACAACCACCACCCAAGGCAACCGACCACTCTTCTGGATCCTTCTGCACCTCCAATTCACCTCTCATTTCAGTTTACTCGGGCGCAATCTGTTCTTCCGAACCACTCGCTCATTCGGTTCATCCACACACCCTTTAATATATTCTGCAACCTCTTTGTACGCTGGGCTGCACAAACTCGACTTCGGAATCACAACTGCAAACAACTTTGTTCGCGCTGTACGTCACCGACATTGACTTCGCACTGGCTTCGGCATCTTCTCCAACTTGCAATATACAGTCCACGCCTTATTATATGAGCTCCTCCATAGAATTTAACATCCTGCTCCTCTGGTGTCGGCACATTCGCCGTTGAAAGCGACACCATGGTCAAGGCTGACTTTAGTCGAGATTACTATGGCGATCTTGAAATTAGCCCAACTGCTGATGTCGCAGAGATCAAAAAGCAGTTTAAGAAGCTTGGTATACATGCCCAGCTTTCCCTGCCTCCTTGTGCTCTGCTAACATCGGCTGTCAGCCCTCAAATATCATCCTGATCGAAACCCAGGCGCTGAAAGCTCGGTCATATCAAAATTCCAGCTGATACAGTCTGCTCATGAAGTCCTTATTGATGCACAAGAACGTGCTAAGTACGACGCAAATAGAACTAGATTCTCGTCGGCTTCCTTCAGATCTTCAGCGGCGTACAATGGCGGAACTGCATCTGGCACAAGAGGAAATCCTTGGTCAAATGTCAGCTCGCAATTTCCAACACCACCAAGGCACCCAACAGCTCGTAAACCACCGCCTCCATCCACTGGTGCGCGACGCTATGAAAAGTTTGCCACGCCAAATCAATCGGCATATCAGGCACAGCAGGAAGGCCCAGAAGGGAGGAGAGATACCTACACGGCGTGGGAGAACCTGAGACATCAAAATACAAAGGAGCATGGGCCAGGCAAGACTTGGAAAGCTCCCCAACCCCCACCTAGGGGAACACCAAAATCTGGTCGTGAGGAGAGCAATGCTCAGAGGCATCCGCCGCCGCCTAAGGCACGACCTGGGTTTGATGAATTTCGAGAAGCCAATAGCACACATGCGCGAAGTCGTAGTACAAATGCGCCAAATAGGAAGGGCTTCATGCCAAGTACACCTCTTGGCGGTGATGAGCCACCAGCACCAATGGGCGCGTACTTCACACAACGCAACAAGCCCAATACCCCGCCTATGCCACCACCAAGAGAGAATGTTCCTTCAAGAGAGCCTGTGCTAGATCCCCTAAGGACTTTTAGAGATAAGACAACCCCCTCGATGGATACCCGAAAAAGCCAGCCCTATGCTACACATGGAGGTGAAAAGTTCAACCTTTTCGAAAGTGCCAACATGGGAAGATCACAGAGTACTCGGACGCGAACGGAGAAGAACTCTGTCCCACGAACAGGCTCTGATTCTAATCTAGACTCTCCTCGTCGTGCAAAAGCAAGCTCGTTTGCAGAGCGGCCCAGTGCTCGGCAACCGAAACCAGCTTATACTGAATATACTGTCCCCGACGACTCTAGTTCCGAGGAGTTACCCCAGATGAAACCTCGTTCATCGGCCCAACGCACAAATGGTGCCATTCCCAAAGAATCTGTCCGGCCAACGGCTATGAATTCTGAACCCACAAGTAAGCAAAGTAAATTCCAACAGTTCAGACAGTGGCTGAAAGAAAACCCTGGTCAAGAGCCCCCGCTAAACGGTTTTCCTCCAGATGGACCCCCCCTTCGTTCTGGTCAGGCCAAATCGAATCCCAATGGCGAACCTTCAATGTATGCAAGACCCGCACTTCCTTCTGTCAAGTCCAACCGGAAACAAAATTCTAGCTATGAATCCCACATTCCGACAGTTTTGGAAGAAAACACTTCGACAAGAAAATCTTCCTTTGCAAAGCCCAATCCATACGGCTCCACTCCCATGAAGTGGTTTCCGTTTTGTGGATTTCCCCCTGCCAAGTCTCCTAGTGGAATGGCAGGTTCAAACAAGCTTAATGCATTTGAAGAAGGCCAACGTTCTCTTGTCAACGAGCTCATCAATAAGCGTTCTGTCAGTTCAAAATATGCATCAGAAGTTTCCTCCATTGATCCATCAAGATCTCGGAATCAAACACAGCTTGGAAAGACTGATGATCAGTTGAATGGTTCTGACACATTGTCGGCAACGGCGAGGCTTAGACGGCCTACCTTTTCTCAATTGAAGAGGAAACCCTCTAGTTTCTTGCACCCGGAGCCTTCCTTTATGTCATCGAACAAATCCCGCATGTTTTGGAACGGTGCCGAACACCTTAAGACCTCAGCTAATCCTTCTTCTAGTTTTTCGTTCAATGTAAACGATGATACATTCAAGAATACAGAATATCGAGCAAGTTTCAGCAACAGTGCTGATAATATCAAATTCACACCAGAGGATTGGGAGGGGAAATTTGAAGCCGGAGGTGATTATTTCAGACCTGACCAAAAGGCTGCAGGAGTGCCCCGCCCACGGGCCCAATCAGGAAACCGAACGAGGGGAAGATCCCCGACCAAAGCTCGACCTACGGTAGATCCAAGATTCATGCAACCCCGTGTTGATCCAGAGACATCATCTGAGTCACCAAATGGAACAAAATTCTCTCCTGAGGAATGGGCAGAGACATTTAAACCTCAGACTTTTATGCCCCCCGCCAATTCTGGAGTCCCTTCGCGTACAATGCCGGGAAGAAAACGGACTAATCCCATCATTCGACCAACAATGGGCAGCCATGCGGCTATGGTTGATGATAGTAGCACGTCAGATGAAAAGCCTCTGTTCAATGGGCAAAGCAAGGCGCCTGAATCAAAGAGAACCTCCCCGTCGCAGACAGTTACACCGGAGCCCATGGACATTGATATGACCCCACCTACCTATACGGTTCCTCAGTTCATGTCTTCAATGGCAGGAAAGGGGCTGAACATTAATACGGAGCCACTCAAGAGGCCTGCAGCTTCTTCGTCAACAACATCTCCTATCGACGAGGCATCTCTGAAGGTAGACTTGGAGGGTCTCAAACTTCAGGATCTTCTACCGACTCTCAACATGCCAACTGCTCCGCCAATACCTGCTCTTCCTATCTTCCCGGCTGGTCAGCGTCCTACCTTTGTTGCATATAATGATTACCTGAAGCGTTATGCTGCCTACATGAATGAATGGGATCTCTATGACAGTAAATTCATTTTACATTTCTGTGCTCGCAAGGCCATGAATGAAAGACTCGGAGAGAAGCGATGGACTGAAAAGAATGCTCTTGAGCAATATCGCAAGGGGTTACAGGAAGACGAAGTGGTTTTAGCTCAGTGGAAATCGGCTCAAGTTTCCCACCAGGGTGTTGTCAAGAGTGCAGTCATTCTAAAGGAGGCCATGGACGTCGAGAGCGCGAGCTCAAGCAGCGGATCGAGAGGAGATCGACCGAGTCCGAGAAAGAAGGCACATTGAATGGTTGTTTCTGTTTCTGTTTTCAAAACATTGGGAGAGGATAGAGGGGACATGCATTATGATTTTCGGCTTTTCTCGGTTAGATGGTGGTTGAGCGGTTGGACTAGCATTGGGCGATTGTTCTTTACTGAACCTGACGAGCGTTTGACAAGCATTGCTGTGGCTGGGAAGAGAACTTCGTTTGCACAGGGCAAGGGAGAAGTAAAACTGGTGGAAAATGGAATGGCGTTCCTCATATTTGATCTTTCTAGTTGGTTTTTTTATCCTGACTTGATACCCTGGGTTCTAGTAGTTGGTTTGCATAGCGCGAATGAGCGAAATGGGCACATGAACGATATTGCAAGCACGTTTTTCTCGAGCGGGGGATGCATGAGCGGGGGTATGGTTGTTTGGGATAGTGTACGATAGACGACATTATTGAGATTTGGTGATGGATGAATACATGTCAATGGGGGCTTCGGCATAGACATATCTTAGTTCTTTTCTAAGAATGAAATGCATTAGATGAGGACTCGATTCTGTTGGTAGAAGGTGTGAGATTACAATATGAATTACTGTGCATTGGGAGAGAATGCCTCGTTTCAAGTCTGGCATTGCTATATAAGCACTTCACTAGCCCTAGCTATGGGTTCTAGGCTGCAATCTTGTCAATACTATAGTCTCTTCATCTCTAGATGAGGGGTTATTATGGTGAGAGTTAAGGGATTGCTTACGGCTCATGGGTTGAGATGGCGCTTTCTCATTTTCAAATTTGTACATTGATGGGTGAGTGTTTGTGATGGTGCGTCTCTCTAATATTAGTCTCACGGTCTGGATGTACAGACTATTGGCATTTTAGAATGTGGAGGTTCAAAGGGGTAAATTCTCGATGAGAGCTTTAAACTCTAAATTAGACAATTAGTTTGAAGGACATGTTCGGAGTATAAATTGCATGTATGAGATTTTATAAAGTCTAGGCGTGTATATCATTAGCTATTCCCATTTTGGGAACGTCATAGCGACATTTTCCACTGCGGTGCCCGTCTGTGGCGGGAGTAACGGACGTGAGTCTCACTCCGTGTCAAGGGGATCTGTTGATGTCTAAGCGAAAAGCTGGCCCGGCGACAGGGCCAAGGGAATTGGAACCAAAAGGAAAGATAAAAGGAAATGAGTGTTTCTAGGTCTATAGGCGGAGAAAGAACTCCTGTCCGCTTTCATTTCGGATATTAAGGCGTGGTGCATGGTTGAATATTTGAACATTCGACGAGAGAGCCTTTACAGCTACTGAGGCTTGAGTCAAATATTCTCTTTCTCGTCATCTAGCTGTATTTTCTAACTTTATAGTCATAATGAGTGCTTCTATTGTTATTTAGATAATCTACAATGTTAGAGCTGATTCAGGTGGTAGATATAGCGTGGCCTCTTTCGCTTCCAGAGCGGGGTTTGTGTCATTCACTTGATCACTCGCCGCTTCAATGTGATGGAGCGGGGAGACGACATGGGTAGCCATGTTATCGGTTGAGAAATGAATGGAAAGGGGTCTGGCAGAACGAAGAGAGGCAATCCTGTCTGAAGCAAATGATCGTGTTGGTGTGGATTCTAGCTTGAAGGTAAGGTGAAGGTGGGGTGTGCCCGATGATATACCGCGCAATGTTACATTGTGCGCAGTGTTCCACCAATATCCAACTACATAATTCGGAAGCGATTTAACCTCTCTATTGGCTAATAAACCTTGAATATGTTTGCCGCATGCAGTACAAATGAAATTGGGAAGATCGGGACTCTAATCCGGGTTATGTTGAGCTTTTATGAAGTAAATCTGCCCATCTGCTGGAGATGTTTAAATGTTTTTACTCCGCGTTTTCCTTCATTTTCTTCGTTTTGTTTCACCTCTTTCAATTTGTAGTTGTCTTTTCTGACAAGGAAACAAGATTTTAACATATTTAGCACCCAGTTTCTGTAGTGGAGCCACAGAAGATCATGTCTCTGTCAGCTCAGATGGCCGATGTTGGCAATCTTGCGGTAGAAGTCACTCCCGTCTTATTTTATACGCCGAAGCCTTTGGGGTTCATTTGCTGATTTGGATGGGCAGGTGGATACTGAGGATGAAAATGAAACTATGGATGTCTCAGCGCAAGTGCCTCTAATTGTCAGTTGTAATGTTTGTTTGACGCAAGTTTAGCTCCGCCACTGCCTCCATAACATCAAGTTTATATGAGCATGTTGAGGAGAATGGACGGACGTATCATAGATACAAGGAGGGGAGTGAGTTGTGCCTAAAATATATTAGACTATGAAAAATGCTGACGTATGTTAGAGTATTATCTTCCTAATGACGAAGTGAGTCCTCAAGTGTTTGAAACCTTAGAAGGAGCACTGAGACCAAATCCCGTGAAGAAAGAGCAAAACCGACTAGGTAAGCCTGATATTTTCTAGCTCCTTGCGTGTTGCTCTGATCAGCCATAGACTTTCAACACTATTTATGCAAACTAATGCTTCATGATCGATTGTACCTCGCGCCACTCAAAGAAGATGTGACGAATGTCCTTGATATTGGTACAGGCACTGGCATTTGGGCAGTTGACTTTGCTCAGCAGTATCCCGAAGCACAAGTTATCGGTAGCGACCTCAGCCCTATTCAACCCGAGTTGTATGTAATTCGATTCTGTTCGCGCTCATTTCATTAACTCATCGAACCTTGAAGTGTTCCTCCGAACCTATCCTTTGAAATAGGCGATGTAGATGACGAATGGCTATGGCCCTCTCCGTTTTCTTACATTCACGGCCGTCTCATGGTGTTTTGCTTCAGAGACCCTGTTTCGGTTTTTCGAAAAGCTTTCAATGCCCTTGAGCCAGGAGGTTATTTTGAAATGCAGGATTCGTGTGCACCACTGCGAGGTATCGATGATAGTTTCGAAGGAACCGCGCTTGCCAAAGCCTCTAAAATGGTGTATGAAGCTTGCAGTAAGATTGGAATCGATGTAACAGCCCCTTCAAGATATAAGGCTATGATGGAGGAAGTAGGGTTTGTGGACGTGAGTGAGATTATCTTCAAGTGGCCCTTCGGTACTTGGCCCAAGGGTAGACATTACAAGACGATGGGGGCTTGGATCCGTAAAGATTTTAGTATGGGTATAGAAGGCATGGCCATGAAGCTGTTTACCAAAGTTTTAGGAATGACGATGGAAGCCGTGAAGGCGGAGATAGCAGATGTGTTGAAAGATCTGCACGATGACCATATTCATGCCTATCAAGACTTGTAAGCATTTTGCATTGCCGTCTTGGTTTGATTCTTCGATGATTGTATGTATTTCCAGCACTGATATCAAGTAGTTATGTTGTGTATGGACGGAAGCCATTGTAGATGATAGGCTGTAGGGAGGAGGAGGGGTTTATGGATGCCGGAGACATGTAGACTGGAAACATAGCGCCGTTGAAGGAGATATGGCGTGGGGGGGTTGTCAAGGGCCCGTTGCCATATGGGAAATCAGACTGCCAATTAATTAACATTCGCAGGCATAGACACTCCTAGCCCCAGTGAGATATCGTTGCCATCGTAACCTAGACATATCTTTGATGGACCCAGCTCCGCAACCCAGCTATGCCCGCCGTCTAGTATGTTCACTCGTGTCTCTTTTCCCTGCAAAGACCATGGAACCGAGAATGTAGACATAGCAGACGGTAGTAAACTGCGAGGACGGTAGGCAGGCCCCTGCCCCAGCTTAATTGTAGAATGCTGAAGTCTTTAAATCTGCGGCTCGGGGTCGAGTAGAGGAGCATGGCCAAAGGAGTGAAAAATAAGGACAGCTTCCTAGCAAGGCCCGCGGAGAGGTGGAGAGCATCATAAGGAAAAAGTCCCTTTCAAACAGGTTGGTGGGCAGACAATTGTAAAGGGAGCGCAGAAGGTTGAAAGGGTGATCTGGAAGTAATTGCGAAGCGGAACGAGTTCTAGGTCTTATTCACTCAGTTTGTATTCTGTGAAAGTAGTGCCCTACATCCTACCGTTGAAGTTCCACGGACATGGGAGATGATAAAGAACTAGAATGAAACATAGCTTTTGTTCGCTGGGCGGAAGCTTCTACGTTCTGCGAGAATCGCTGTGTTCCATGCTAAAAGGATGGCAGAGTGCAGAGGAGTCGACAAGGCGGAGGTGTTGCATTGGAGCCGTAGGATACATTTCTGACTCCTCCTGCCTCTGGGCCAAGGAACTATCCAGCTAGTTTTAGGTAGAAATAATGCGATGAAAGAGAACAATGAACATCTTGAAGTGAATGTTCAAGCATCGGCTTAACGAACGGACTCACTGCGAGTTGAGGGTCGAGGGTTGTCCGCGCCACTAGGAGGACCGCTAATGACTAGCACTCATTGTCGCTTCGGATTCCCTCTCACCTGCTTCTTCTCCAACATCGTTTCCTCGACTTGCAATTCCAACATCGACGCAACGACGACCACTCACCTCGCCAGAACCAGACTGACATTTTACATCCCGACTTTTCTGTTTTCACTTTGGGTGAACAGCGTCGCCATCTTGCTGAATTCCACCGTCACATTCACCTTCCTATAGTGGCTGTATCGACAATACCGACCTTCGCAAAGCACCATTGCGCGTGGAGGACAATAGGAAGAGAGCGCCAACAATACTTGAGGCACCTTGCGTCGAACCCGACCTCACCAATCCTCAAGTTCCTTCACCTCACCAATCTTCAAGTTCCTTCACACGCCAACAAACTCCCCCTACTTCACATAACCCCATCTCCAGATTTTCTCGATACTTTTTCATCGATCTGAGATCGTTATACCTCGTCGCTGTCTACAACCTTCTGCTACTCAACCGCAACTTCTCGGTGCCAGATCTGGTCTTGCCGATAACATTGACAAAGATCTCAGAATAATACTACCGCGTGCATCATGTCGCAAGCAAGTCCTCAAGCAGCGGCGAAGATTGGAAGCTCGCCCGCGCCCACCCAAGGCCGCAACGTCAAGTCCGTCGATACCGATTTCGAAAAGAGCTTTTTTGATTCTCTAACGAAATGGAATGCCCAGCATGCATATCCTACCCAGCATGCGCCAAACCCTGAGCCCGAACCTGTAACGAAGTTACCAATGTCGAACATTGTAACAATCAGAGAACCTTCTTTTGCGGGTTGCCGGTTCATTTTTCTTTCAAAGGGTTATGGATGCATGTGCCCTGCTGACATGCACCTCTCTATAGCATTGAACCTCCCTATATTCCATGGCCTAGCTTTTATTTATAATATTAGCAACAAAGTCGGGCCATGTGAGGGTCTTCGTAAGGAGAGGGGCTTGTGCTACCGTGAGGAGGCGGTTGGCTTGTTCGACGAATGCCCACCTAGGGAGAAGGTCAAAGAGCACGACTGGCAAGATAGGCCGGACAGAAAGATGTATGCTCGCCATTTTGTTGTCGAGAAGTCGTACAAGTGCATGGGAAATGAATACCGATGCACATTATACACACGGAAGATTCCTGCGTATTGGAATTCACAGGTAAGAAAGCATCCTTTCCGAGAACTCCTGCCTTAGGAGAGTTTCCTACTAACTCTTTTTTAGTACGACAACACTCGTGCCAACTACTGGAAGGGCAGGAACAAGAACGTAACGGATTGGGAATATGATGTTATCGTTGTGACGCGCATCAACGGTAAAGAGATACCCGAGGCTAAAATCTCCGCACGAATACCTAAGCCTTGGAATGAAAATGGCTGGCTTGAACCAAAATGGAACGACATTGTTCGTGCATTACAAGACAGACGAATTGGGCTCCTACGACGCCATGGGCTTCAAGAGCCACTAGCACGGATGCAAGCGCCGCATGCCAATAACGCAGCTATTCAGAAGCTTGGGTATCAGCCACAACCAGCCGCTTCTCAAGACCAACAAGTGACGGGGACTGCACAAGGCCCAGGAAAACAACCGGTGCCTACTGGAGATAATTTGCTTCGCCGAGCCGTCATGAATCATTCCCAGGTCCAAGGGCAACAAGGGCAAAGCCAGCGATCACTATCAAGTGTCGGACCTAATATTCCTCGGCAAGCACTAGAAATGGATAATATTCAGACCCATGGACAGCATTCTGCTGCTTCAAACCAGAGTCTTCAAGTAGGACGACCAGCGCAACCTATCATGACCGACCACGCTCTTAAGCGACCACTAGCATCCAGCAGGCAAGCTCAAGTGCCACCATCCAACACTGAAGGCATCCTAGCTCCCGTTGCCACGACCAACTTTCAGCAACAAATGGTCCCTGATAGTCGAATACCAACGAATAGTCATTATCCCCTTGATCAAGCCGTCATGAGTAATGTCCAAACCCACGCTCCAGGGATGACAACAAACGGCCAGAATAAAGGCCCATCTAATTTGGTGGCCAGTCAGGGGAACGGAGTTGGGGATTTTTGTGCCAATGTAGGAAATGCGTCATGGCAACTTCAAAACGGTCATCCGATTGTTACTGCCGGGGCTTCAGCACAGCAGTATGCCGACTACGTTGCGCAATCCTCCCAAGCAGTATCTAGTGGCAAGAGACTCCGTCAGTCGGGCAATACTGACGGCGACCAGTACGATCCTGTCAAGAGACGTAGGTATGAGCAATCGCAATTGCAAAAGCATCCGAGACCGCCAATCACCCCTCCGAAACCTAATGTAATTTCTGCCGAAAACGCTGGAGTTGTACAACAGGCACAATTTACTCCTCCTACTTCAGTCTCCCCAGACGCAATTGGATGTGAAATCGTAGGCTTTGAACAGAATCTCCGAGCGAATAGCCTTATGGATCAACCTCAACGAGCTCTGGGAAATGCTGCTGCTTCTCACAGCCACCTGTCTCCCATCCAACCCCAGGCGACTTCGTTTATGCAGCAAAGTGTTTCCGCCCAAGCACCAAGTCCCGGCGACAGAGGCCAAGTACCACCTACAAACTTGGCACATCAACAGATGGTCTTTCCAGAGCACCAGCTACTATATGGTAGTGTGCAGGCTCAAGTACCAAACCAATACGTGCACGCTCAAGTACCAAATCGATACAGTGGAGTCAAGAGTGAGATTCAGTACATGAACCCTTACGCTTATCCTCCCCAAGCTGGAACTCAGGGTCATATTGACCACAGGGACCCTAGATGGGAAAATGTACAAAATGGCGGAATGGGACCTATAGGTGCTCCCAGAATCCCAGATCAAGGCACACCATCGAATTACACTCCCAAGCAACTCAACTTTATGTATACCATACAGCATCTGCCTGGATATGACCGACAAGAGGTATTGGGAGACTACCGAATGCAAATGCTAATCCAGCAGCAGCGTGAGGGAATGGCGAGAGACAGAGAAATGGCGCAGAGGAAGACCGATGAAACCCATCACTGGATTGAACGCAATCGAGGGCTTCAGTAGGCTCAATGGCCCGAAGAGTTGGAGGCCATGTTGGAAAGGTTTCTAGTTTTTATATCCATAAAAATTGGAGATTTGCGATACAGAGACTGGGCATGGGCCGATTAGAGGAAGAGGGAATTGTCTCTTTCTCTTTCTCTCTTCCTGGAAAGCGGATGGATAATGCGTTTGTTGTTTAGTGTTTATCTCCATTGGCAGCATGGAGTTTGGTACGATTCTAGGGTCTTGGCTTTTGACGGTCGATAGGCTCTCTGCGTTGGGCGTATCAGGAAAGCGTGCGAGGTGGAAAACGTAGGATGTTGCATAGCATAAGGGAGTTTTTGTATTCTAAAGCATGTGTATATTTTGCTTCTTTTAATCCCTTGGTTATGATATGCTTGTGACGGCGACTTGGGCGATATGTGAGATGGTAAGGCCTTTTAGGTGGGGGATTCAATTCAGGTGATATTGCGTCTTAAATGAGATTTCTGCCGTCATATTTTTCTTGGGGCTGCACACTAAGAAGAATATTCTTGATGGGCGCGGTTGTGGTTTTGGTGGATACGGTTGATAAATAGGGTCGGTGGGTTGGTAGGGTTGGTGGAAGGTGGCAGGTGGATGATGTGCGGAAGACCTTACCTAGGTCGAGAGTGATGGTGCTTGTAGTGAGGGAAAACATCTGGGGACTTCAAATGAACTCAAATGAAGGATCAATGCTTCAGGCGAAGCCTTTTGGATATTCTGTTATGGCAAACATAGTGTTTTTGAGGTGGTGGTACATCCCTAGCCTCCTTTTCTCATAGCAAAAGGAAAGGGAGAGGCTCAACCGAGGTCAAACCAACGACCGAATCGGTTAAAATGCCAATGTAATAATAGGAGGAGAGGGTGTTGGGGCTATATATATCTAGGATGGGAGCGAGTAGATACGTAGTGATGAGGTCATGGGCGAGGGGCGAGCTAGTTGGAGGTAGGTAGGTAGCTTTTATTGTAGGGACGACGTGGTGTTAAAGTTTGCGCGCCGCGAAGGAACACGGACGGTGGTGGGTTATGCAGGGGTTTCGATTGGCATGCTCTTGGGCACGTGGATTTTCAGCCGCATTTATGGGGGTTTGTGGCGAGGGGGAAGCTGTGGAAGGGGATGATTCTTGATGCGTTTGATATGTTGATGTTATATTTATAAGGATTGGTCAACTCGTTTTTAAGTATGAGCTTTTTGGTGGCTAGTTGGACTTAGGCTGGCATGGATGTTGGACTGCAAATTAGGTACAACTTCCTCTTTTAGGGCTTAAGTTTAGTCCGTCTAATTAGCTAGTGTCGAGCTCTTTTAATGAAAGCACTAACTTTAGATAGTTTCTAAGGGGATGGACTACAGGTTCTGTTGCCAGTCTATCTAGATCCCCAGTTATATCTAGTATGGTCGTAACCCCAAATCTCAATGCCTGTTTCAATTCCTCGCCCTTAGCCCCAGTGACTCTTCATTGAAGATGGCAATATACCGTAGATTGGTACATTATTCATTGCTCTCTCTCTAATGCTCCACTAAATCTCTCGAGAAAGGACAGAAAAGCATAGAACGACCTACCTCCATACAAAAATAATCCTAAATGCTTACCTATCCCGGCCATAAAGATCACGCCTTCTTAAGGGCATTGGCTTCATAGTATTACGGTAAGTCAATGCTTTCTACGGTTCGCTTGGAAGATTACTCTGTCTGTGTTCTCTCAGTTGAACACTAACCTGAGTTGAGCTTATAGTAGTCCGAATAGAGTCTAGGCCTCCGACTCTTCGAAAACGTACTGGCGGGGCGCTTAAGGTTAGTTCTAGCGTATATGATGTAAGCACTCCAACACACTCCAACAAACACTAACATACAAACAGCAAGCTCTTTAACATTCATAGGTAGCATTTCGGGAAATGCAATGGGAACATGGGACGCAATTGCGTAATCTTTTTGCAACCAGAAGCCGAGCCTAGCATTGCTCAATGCATACAAAAGAGATGATATCTTCTTGGTCCCTTTGCTAGCTAGTGCAGCAGCTTTGTCAGCAGGCGAGGAAATGAGGCTCTTGTGGGACACGACTTGACTAGTAACATAACAGGAGACAAGAGAAAAAAGGTTTATATCAGAGGGCGATGACGACGATCGAAAGTTGCGGTATCGAGTACACCTATAAGACTATTAAGTTTTCAAACGAGTATATAGAATATTACTGCGTAAGTATCTTTCCCCTTCTTGCTATCCCAGATCGTAGGTCACCATTAACAATTTTTTCTGAAACACCGACTTAGCAATGGCTTTGTTGTAACAACCTTCAAACTTTCACTTCATCAAGAGCTATCTTTACACACAAGTAGCTACAATTTTACTCCAGCGGAAGTCCACGGGTGCGCCACAGCTACTGCAGCAAGAAGATTCAGTATGCGTAGGAGTGGAAGAGTTAAGAGTGGATGTTTTGATGTTTTGGTGACGAGGGGTAATCCTACCACTATCATGGGTTGCATTGGAAAGGAGGGTAAGCTTTAAACCCATAAGAGCAGTAGAAGTATCTACTTGTAGGTACCTTGCCAAGTCATTCCTAGTCTCATAAATCCCATCTTTCTGTTTCCAGATTTGTTAAAGAATATATCATCACATGATGGCCCAGCAAATGCCGAGCCCGAGGGATCTTTCAAGTATGGGAAGAATTACCCCGCATTCTCAATGCAACCAACCCCCAAATAAGTAAACATCATACAAGCATACCCCGCAATTTCGCTTTGGGCTGGCTACAATCGTATGAGAGTATTCTTTTTGCCATTTCCCCACTTCTGAGAATATAAGGTTATAGTCTGCAGATTCCACGACATTTCATTCTTCAAAACTTTGGCCAAATTTCCAAACTCTTTCTCCCCTTCAAATATCAGTTTCCGTTCATATACATAACCTCATCTAGCAAACAAGTAGCACAATGGCACCGCCTTCGGCTACCTATTCAGAGCATACTGGCCATGCTGCCTCAGCTTCTACCTCGTCCCAGGATGAATTGGGCTCGGTCACACACGAACCAGGTCTCACGAAGACGCAAGAAGAGAAACCAAAGATTAAGATGCCCAGTGCTCCTATTATGAAACGCTTCAATGATAAGTATGAGGAAAGAGAGTATCAGAAGGGTCGATTAGTACTTGCGTTTAGGATTTTCGCTAAGCTGGGGTTTGATGAGGGGGTCGCTGGGCATATCACTTTGCGGGTAAGTTTGTAGGAAACTTTGGCGAATTGGAGATACTAGGAACAATGTTAATGTAAAACAGGATCCTGTTGAGCCGGATAGTTTTTGGGTTAACCCTTTTGGTGTTGCGTGGCCCCTTTTGAAGGCTTCGGATTTAATCAGGGTTAATCCTGAGGGAAAGATTGTTGAGGGAGGGCCGGTTAGGAGGTTGAATGCTGCAGGTAGGCCCTCAATAGCTTCACTCTTGGGATGAGTACTAAACGGCCATAGCATATATGATTCATCATGCAGTTCATACGGCGAGGCCTGAAATAAACTGCGTAGCGCATTCTCATTCTATCTATGGTCGGGCATTCTGTACGCTTGGTCGCAACCTCGATATCATCACACAAGATTCTTGCGCCTTCTACAACGATATTGCTCACTATTCATCATTTAAGGGCATTGTCCTCGCGGAAGAGGAAGGACTTGCTATTGCGTCGGCTTTAGGGAGTAAGAAGGTGGCGTTGTTACAGAATCATGGATTGTTGACGTGTGGCAAGACAATTGAGAGTGCCGTGTTCTGGTTCATGAGTTTGGAGAAGTGTTGTCATACGCAGCTGTTGGCGGATGCGGCAGCAGGAGGAAGGGGAGGGGAAACAGTCAAGATTGATGGGAAAGATGCGGCGTTTACGTATGAGACTGTGGGAACAGAGATTTCGGGGTGGTTCAGTGCGAAGCCGACTTTTGATATGATGGAGCATGAAGCGGGGGTGGATTACAAGTGGTGAGAGGCTGGAAATATCTTCCGGGAATAAGGTGAGCATGTAGCATAGTATTCATAATATTGGTGGAATAGTAAGTATAATAGGTACACTATAAGAGTATTCAACATTGACTTCTAAAGTTCTGCTCTTGTATTGCTATGCTGAGCCACTGAAGCTTGCCTTAACTTATTAAAATACCTTCTTTCAATCTTGTCGGTTCGGTTATACTGATGTTGCTACTCTTTACTTTCAAGCGAGCTCCCGAAAGTTGAGTTTTGAGCTTAGTTACAAAAGCTCTGAATGATACCGCGATCTGGCTTTCTCTCTAACCCCACCGATGGCTATGGTACCATAAAAGCAACGCACCGTAGCCTGCTAGATTAAGGGCCATGACTTTGAGGCAAAGAAAGCTTTTGATTGACGCAATGGGCTGTGGCGACCTCGGCAATGCTCCATGCAACAATTATTCGGCCTATGGAATTTTATAATAGGCGAGCAGAATCCCTCAACTACAGGGTTTATAATATATTAGAAGCATAGAGCCTGACGCAGAGATCGTGTTTAGTTTTAGAGAAGTTACCGTACGATATGAGGAGAGAGGGCTATATATCCCTCCATTAACTTAACACAAGTCTAATTTAAAACGTATAATTACGTATTCTCTATATCTGTTCTATGCGAAGCACTCGGGGTCTTCAAAGGGTATACAACTTAAGGTAATAATTAGTACGCCGAAAGTGGATGTAAAGAAATCTTAAGCTATTTGAATAGCTAGAAAGATTTAGAGAAGCTCATACATATACTATTATTTAAGGGGAAATAGTTATAATAAACATCATTGCTACGGCCTTAGCGAAACTCTGGTAATAAGCGAAGTGAAATATGTAACCTCTGAAAGCTAATTGTGTCTCCGATCCCACAATTAAGGTGAATTGTACAAAATGCACCAGCACAAAACACCGGCAAAAGGCTTCCTTCGGCTATTTTACCCGACCGGATCACGGAAATATATTTCGCCGGCCCCACCTACTACATCACAGAATCCCTGCAGCTTAGGGAGCTTTTCTTCATTTTTACAACAGTCGACCGACATCAATTGAACAAAACTCAAATTTTCAACTTTACTTCCTACCCTCAAATTCTTGAAATTATGGGTCGCGGAGGAAAGAGAGTAGGATTCCATTCATAATTGATTAATTACGATTCTAATATCTTACAGGGCGGTCGCGGCGGTGGAGGTCGAGGAAGAGGACGAGGGGGAGGTCGAGGCGGGGACAATCGTCGCGGGGAAGATAATCGAGTCAGCTTCGACAAAGTTGTGAAATCTAACGAGAAGCTGGAGAGATACTATAATACTGTACTGGGACTGCCGGTAGTGGAACAGCCAGAATTCTGGGCTGCATTGAAACGTGAACTGCCCAATAGCTTTCGATTCGCGGGTTCAAAAGGGTCAGCAGAGCTACTTCAATTGTTACTTTCTCACAGACTGAAAGATTTTTAGGCATGCGCTTTCGGTACAAAAGCTCCTCAAGGATCGTTACATCCCAGAGATCTCCAAGATTTCTCATTATGATGGAACACTAGTCGAGCCTCCGAGGCCTGTTGAGTGGTACCCAGATGAACTCGCATGGTGGATGACAACCCCCAAGAATGTTATCCGACGCTTCCCTCCCTTTGCAGCTTTCCAGAAGTATCTTGTGTCGGAGACCAGCGTTGGCAATATTAGCAGACAAGAGGTGGTCAGTATGATTCCGCCTTTGGTGATGGATCTGCAGCCTGGTATGACGGTGCTAGACATGTGCGCAGCTCCAGGAAGCAAGGCAGCACAACTTTTGGAAATGGTTCATCGAGGAGAGGAAGCTCGCGTGCACGAAACTCTTCGCAGATTCGCAGAAGAGGATGGTCGTCCTATGCTGAGCCCGACCAGACTCGAGCCTGGAGAACTGGAACTCGATTCGTCTGACTATGGGAGGGCTACTGGCCTGTTGATCGCCAATGATTCCGATTACAAACGGAGCCATATGCTGATCCATCAGCTCAAACGCCTGTCATCCCCCAATCTGATCGTCACCAACCACGATGCTACCATGTTTCCATCGATCAAGCTCCCCGCGACGCCAGAAAACCCCGCATTAAACCGTTATCTTAAGTTTGATCGCATCTTAGCCGATGTTCCATGCTCTGGGGATGGTACCACAAGAAAGAATGTCAATTTGTGGCAAGACTGGAATCCAAACAATGCCCTTGGTCTCTACATCACCCAGGTGCGCATTCTTGTTAGAGCTCTGCAGATGCTCAAGCCTGGTGGCCGTGTGGTATATTCTACTTGCAGCATGAATCCTGTTGAAAACGAAGCTGTCATTGCTTCGGCTATCGAAAGATGTGGTGGGCTTGAGAAAGTCGAATTGTTGTCGAGCGAAGACAAACTGCCTCTTCTAAAGCGAAAGCCCGGCCTAAAGAATTGGAGTGTCATGGAAAGAAGTGGCAAAATTTTCGAAAGCTTTGAAGCTGTCAAATCATGGGAAAAGGAGAATGGGGCCACACCTTCGACAGAAAAGCTTGTTGAAGGCATGTTCACACCATTGCCGGGTTCACCTGGGTCCAATATTCCCTTCGAGAGATGCATGCGTGTGTATGCCCACCTGCAAGACACGGGTGGCTTCTTCATCGCAATCTTGGAGAAGAAGACAGAATTCAAGGCCAAGCCTGAATCCGAATCAAAAAAGACCGAACCTAAGCCACCTATCACTTCGATTGTCGAGGAGATTCTGGCACGCCCCCCTCCACTTGAAGGAGATAGCGTTGTGCCTAAGATTGAGGCTGCAGATGCCCTTACGCATCCAGAGGCTGTCGGCAAGGAAGAAATATCCCCGGTTGCTCGCCAGAACCAGGAAAATTCTAAACCAGATGCTGCAGTGAGTGGAAGAAAACGGAGTGCGGATGAGATCGAAACAGATGAGAAAAGTGTTGATGCCGTGGTGCAGGCGAAGAAGTTGAAGACTGAAGCAGAGGTCGATGTATCTACAGAACCCCCAGCGACCGGTGCCAAATCAGATCTCACAACTCGACCTGGAGACTTGCGCCTTGACTCACGACCCAATAGGAATCGAGCTGGCCAGCAATTTGAAGAGCCTTTCAAGTATATCTCGGGAGACCACCCAGAAGTTCAATCTATCGAGAAGTTTTATCATTTGTCGCCAAGGTTTCCCAGAGATAGATTTCTGGTCCGCAACGCCCAAGGAGAGCCAGCAAAAACCATTTACTATACCTCCGCTCTGATCCGCGATATCCTAACAGAAAATGAAGGAAAAGGCATCAAATTTATTCATGGGGGCGTCAAAATGTTTATGAAGCAGGATGTACAGGGACCAGATACCTGCAAATGGAGGATACAGTCTGAAGGTATGCCAATCTTGGAAGGCTACGTCGGCGAAGAGCGCGTGGTCCGCCTCTACAAGAAAGAGACGCTACGGAAATTACTTATCGAGATGTTCCCCAAAGTCGGCGATAATGCCTGGAAGTATCTTGGCGAAATCGGCGAGCGCGTTAATAACATTAGTATGGGTTGCTGTGTACTTAGAATCGAGCCGACGGACGAGCCGGAGGGATTCGAGGAGCGTATGGTTCTTCCATTATGGCGAAGCATGTATTCTCTCAATCTCATGCTCGCGAAGGAAGATCGCACAGCTATGTTGTTGAGAATATACAACGACACCACCCCGCTAGTCAACAACCACCCAAAGAAAGCTGAAAACGGAGAGGAAGCAAAGACCGTTGCTCCCGTTTTAGAAACGGAAGGCAATGGAGTCAAAGTCGATACCCCGATAGCTGTCGAAGATGCTACTCCGGTTGGCGACCTCCCTCTGGATGGTGAATCCCATCCCGAACCAAATGGAACGGCTGCTGGTGGAGCTAGTGATGTTGCTCCTGCCAAGGTTGAGGAGGTTGAGGCTGGAGATATTGAGAAGCTTTGAACCGCAGGTCATGGGTATTAGCAGCGCAGCGGTAGAGAGACAACTCGGCGGAGTACCACAGAGTCATAGATAGATGGACAGTTAAGGTTACGTGCTTGGATATGTGGATATATATTTACAAGATGGGAAAATTTCATCCTAATGTCTCTATAGCGATCAATGTCAGTTAATTTGCAGTGCCAACTTTATCTAAGATGTATAGTTTAGATCGGAGATAATATTAAGCCCCGAAACGCTAATAAATGCACCCGAGAGCCGCGATGTTGCTAGTAACAAGCCACACAAGCCACAGCAAGATTGTACAGTAGTTCTCACTCCCTCCAAGGCTTCTTTCAACATCACCGCTTCGCTCTTAACAAGCTATGTGTCCTGAAGGGGTGCAACGTACAACCTCGGGCCACAAACGACCGCAGTCCAACAGAATTGCGACGCCCACTCCATGTCGGATTCCACTTTGCAAGGACCTCCGTCAAAGCCCTCACGCCGGGACGTTGTGACGTACGGTTTACCTTCCGATTATGCTGAACCTGCCGAGAGGGCCCTTCGTGCAAGCCATTAGTCGCCCCGCTCCCGACTGATGGCCAGGAGAATCATGAACCGGTCCTCAGGAGGCTCTCTTCTTATCTGCTTGGACAGGTTCAAGGGGCAATATGAAGATATAGGAATGATGAAGCACTTACACACTTCCTGGTGTTGACAAGATGGCTCACCAAACCAACCGCCGTGGGTGCAGAATGTGTCAAGACGAAAATGCCTGCCTTGGAGCTACGTTACCTCGGGAGATAGGTATTTGTCGAGCATGAATGAAGTCCAACGTCCTCCTCTATCCCTGCGGGCTCACCGGGCTGGCTTGAGGCATGCTACAACGCCTTTGGAACTTGGTGCGAGCCATTGCCTCTTGGGAGCTCGCTTCTCCTTTACATCACAAGCGTCTCCGAACCAGGTGCTTCCTCCGTTATATTTTTACCCTTGGCGGATGTTTCATTGCGAAGATAGCCTATTCAGTCTTGGGTTGGGTTTCACTGCTAAAGAGCCATGTCATGTGAGAGAGATGGATCTATATCTCTTGGCTGATTGCATCGCCATTTCATGTGCTGCCCACTATGAATGAGACCTTGATTGGTGGAGGCTGGACGCGTTTTTGGTTTTGTGGATTGGACTTCCCGTTCTTCCAGCTGCTCTGACATGTGAAACTGGATGCAATAGCGCTCTCACGGTTGGCTCTAGGTTGTGCTTAATACTTCTCACCCGATGTCCGCAGCTGGCTCTAATTTACCTTCCCAGTTCATATCAGCTGGCAAGCTTGTGCAATTTCATTACTCTTCAAAGGGAAAAGCCACGTAGAGGGGTGAAAGGGAGAGAAGACGAAGCCGAGCCGAACAAAACTCCTTGGTCTTGCTACCCACAGATTCATGTCGAAGCCTGCATCGTCACTTCAGGCCTAAACTGGGTTTGACTAGCAAATCGTGGCCTCTTCACGAGGCGTATTTAGAGACGGATACACGAGTCGGCAGATTTGTGGTCCTGTGGTCTATATGGATCTTGGTATGACTTACTTCGACCTATACACGGCACTTGGATCTCAAGTCCCTCGAAAACCCGTTGGAAGCATTTGAAGCTGCAGTAACGAGAGAAGAGCCCTACGCCTCTATCGCTCTGCGTCGTTGTGTAACTGTGCTACTGTACCTTGATATATTGATATATTCTCACAGGTAGCGGGGCAGCATTTGACCGCGTCGTCGGTCTGCCGGAGCTTATACTTGACCGTCGCAGTACGAGGATATTTTTCCAACCCCGCCGTCTCTGCGAGTCCGGAAATCATTTGTTTATCGTGCTCCCAGAAGGCGATCCGTCGAACCCCCCTTTCCCCTATTGCCTAATCCGCAACAACGGCGAGAGGATGCATGCCATTTCTCGCACTGCAAGCCTCGCGGCTGTCCTATAGAGGCGTCTTGAAACTCCCCAGCACGGCTTTCTCGGCGATGCAGCTCGGTGCCGGTGGCGGGCACGTGACGTGGCTCTCGATGGATCGCCCCGTCAGCCCATGCCATCTCACCACTCCCGCACCCTCCTACTGCAAATCTTTGCTGCAGTGCCGGGGCAGGCTGTCGTTAATCATACCACCCGGTCCAGAGCCTTGCGGTTGCTCTCTCTATTTATACCGCATTTCCAGCTGTGATGCTCAAGTGTGTGTTGCTTCCCCTCGTTTTTTCCAGAAGTCTTTTGGTGCCTCGGTTCCCCGTTTATTGATTGTCCCCGTTGCGTCCTGTTCTGTCGAACCGATCCATTTGTCGCATAGCTCGAAGATACCAAGATGCTTACCGTCAAGGGAGATCTGCACGATGCTTATATCCAGCCCGAGCTGTACAAGACGCCGCCTTTTACGGTCGAGGCACCAGACTATAAGCCGGTCCCAGGAGAGACCATCCCGCGCCGGCATCCAAAATCTGCAAAGGAACTAGCAGACTTGCCCGCCGAAGGAATCGCAACTCTATATGACGTCCTCTTGAGGAGCGGTAGGGATTTTGGGGGTAGGGATGCGTTTGGAACCAGGCCGTTGATAAAGATGCACTATGAAGTCAAAAAGATCAAGAAGATTGTTGGCGGGAAAGAGGAGTTGGTGGACAAGAAATGGACCTATTTTGAGATGGGGGATTACGTATATACGACTTACAACCAATATGTGGATCTGGCCGTGCAGATTGGAGCTGGGCTGAGGAAATTGGGCCTTAAGAAAGATGATAGAATTCATATTTTTGCTGCAACCAGGTCAGTTATTCTTTGGCCGGTACTTGGTATATATTTCTGACTTGTGAAACTTTGAAGTATGTATTGGCTGGCAACATCACATGGTATATACTCATTCCCATCCTAGCGATCTTACCGGGCCTTAGTAATAATTGAACAGCTGCCGCAACGCAAAGTATGCCTATCGTGACATCTTACGCTGCTCTTGGGGAAGATGGACTGCAGGTGTCGCTCATGCAAACCAACGCCAAAATAATAATTGTTGACCCGGATTTGATCCTCCGGCTGATCCATCCGCTTTACAAAGCCCCTGATGTTAAATTCGTTGCCTACACCACCCAAGACAATATCAGGCAATCTGATATCGACATGTTGAAAACGGCACATCCTGGCCTGACGATTCTAAGCTTAGAAGAGCTTAGACAGATGGGCGAAGATAATCCTGTTGACGCTGTTCCTCCAAAGCCCGAAGATTTATGCTGTATTATGTATACATCAGGAACCACAGGGCCACCAAAAGGCGTCATTCTATCCCACCGCAATGTGTGTGCATCTAGTAAGTCTCCTTTGCTTGGCTCTTTATCACATACTCAAAAGTTGCAGTTTCTGGAATCCAAACCGTCCTCGAAGATTATATCGGTTATAAAGATAACGTTCTAGCTTACCTCCCTCTGGCACACTCTTTCGAGTTTGCTTTCGAGCACGCCGTTTTCTCCTGGGGTCTCAGGATTGGTTATGGAAACCCCCGCACCCTTTCCGATGGTAGTATGAAAAACTGCAAAGGAGATATCAAGACGTTCAAGCCCACGGTCCTCATCGGTGTTCCCGCTGTCTATGAAGTTATTCGGAAAGGAATCGAAGAGCAAGTTTCCAAAAAAAGCCTTGTCACGAGATCCCTATTCTGGGGCGCATACTATCTCAAAGAAATCTTGTGCCAGTATCAGTTGCCGGGCCCAGACCTGCTGGATACTATAGTGTTTAACAGAATCAAGATGGAAACAGGAGGGATGATAAGGGCTTGTTTTAACGGAGCGGGACCTCTAACCAAGGAGACGCGCCGGTTTATCTCATTTGTTATTGCACCTGTCATCATTGGTTATGGTCTTACAGAGACAATGGCGTAAGTCTCGTTCCTCCGCCCGCTCTGATGTCATTATCCAACTAGGACGCAACTAACCGTGATTAAATAGAATGGGAACCATCCAAGACCCCTTTGAATGGACCGATGACACTATGGGTGGCCCTACAGGCTGCATCGAAATCAAACTCGTTGACTATGAAGAGGCTGGCTACTTTGCTAGCAACAACCCCCCACAAGGCGAAGTCTACATTCGCGGGAATTCAGTCACGAGCGGCTACTACAAAAATGACGCTGAGAACGCTCTCGCCCTCGCGCCAGGAGGATGGTTCCGCACTGGCGACATCGGAGAATGGGCCCCGAACGGCCACCTCCGCCTCATCGATCGCAAGAAGAACCTCATCAAGACGCTCAACGGCGAGTACATTGCGCTTGAGAAATTGGAGAGCGTGTATCGGAGCAACAACCTCGTGAGCAATCTCTGCATCTTCGCAGCGGAAGATCGGGTGAAGCCAATCTTGATTGTGATCCCGGGTGCGAAGGCATATGAAGAATTTGCTGCGAGAAACGGGGTTACCGGGAAGGGGTTCAATGAGTTGATTCATGATGAGAAGGTTAAGGCTCTTCTCTTGGCGAATCTGCAGGCTACGGGGCGGAAGGCGGGGCTGGCGAGCTTTGAGATTGTAGAGGGGGTTGTGGTTTCGGATGCGGAATGGACGACTCAGAATGTAAGTGCAATGTCTCCGATTCCCTTGCAGACACCTGGCCGATCCTAGGGTTTCCTTTATGGATTTATATTTTCTTTTTCGAGAGATCATTCTTCCACCTTGAAAGCGTAAAGAGGCTAACGACCAACCAGGGAGCTCTCACCCCAGCCCAGAAGCTCAACAGGCGAAAGATCGTTCCCATGTACAAGGACGAGATCGACGTTGCGTATGGAAAGCGGAAAGCAGCGAAACATTGAGCTTTTGCTTTGTTTCCGGCCGGGCCTACTTCTCCCTACTATCTTGATACCCCCTCTTTAAATCCTAATTTTTGAAGGTTGGTTTGATTTGCATAGCATTGCGCGGAAGTTTCGGATCGAGGGCATATGTATGTATGTATGTACTATACATATAGAAAGCGCGGCTCGTCTCGTCGAGTTATCTTAATATGTAATATTAGTCCCCTGCTGTTTCCGGGGGAAATTGGGGGGGGCTGGGCAGGCGTTAGATTTATATATATATGGACTTTGTGCTTGTTGTGAATTGACTCGAGTTGGGTATTATTCAATAAATTGGTTGACAGTACGATTTGATTTGGGATGTGGCGTTGATATTTGAAATTCAACACATGTCTTCTTGTGTTTCGTCCGAGTGGTTTGTTCTAGTGTGTGTTTATTTGGATGTTAATGAGACATTACTCTGACGCTTGTGGATTTATCAAGGAATTATATCTGTATAGCTAGGAGGGGGATGTAGAAGACACTTGCGGAGTGACAGCCACAACTATAAACATGGAAAGTAAACAAAAGCGATTGATCTAGTTTATCTTACATTTATAGGTCATATCCCTAAGTCCCTTTCTATTCTAGTATATCCTCAACTACAGATAGATCTTCATTATCTCTTTTATTATGAGATTATGATTATCTACCTTGATGCGATGGACTATCTGATAATTCCGTTGTGTAGGGATATATGAGCGCTACTCTCCCTCTCTCTCTCTCCCGCACACTCTCTGTCCCTTCCCCCACACCCTATCTCTATATTAATAACTTTTAAATAATTAACCTACAACATATCTATCTCAAAATATACACACCTAACAAAAGTAGAATCCCTATCTTCTCATACCAATCTCAACATTTACTAATAACTATAAAGAGAGCGGTTTGCTTACTATCTGTAGGACTTCTTGGCCTGTTTTGAGTATATCTCTGGATCTGGATAAAAGGATGGTGTATTACTACTCATCCCAATATTACAATCTCAGCAATAGAGCCAAGATGATAGCGCTTCAACTTTCGCTTATGAGACGTCAACGACCCATCTTCGCTTTGAGATTGATGAAAAGGGGTTCTGAGGGATATATAGGATGGTATTTTATACAAATTAGAAGTTCTCGTTTACGTAAGGTGCTGTGGGAAATATACTTGTTATATATTCTATCGCTGATTATTTCACAATCTCCATTAACAACAAACCAAACCAAACCAAAGCCAGGACTTGAAACATTATCCTTTCAACACACAAGTCGTTATAACCATGATATCATACCTCGCCCAGAAGCACTTCTAGATTATCTTTATAGCTCGTCTATCTATTTGAATTAGCGTCAATACCATATCAATAGTGTGTTTACCATTTCCAAGCTCTGTAGAGCATTAAAAGAATAAAATAACACCTCTAACAGTGTTGGAGAAAATCTTATTATAATCTCTTTAAAAACAACTTCCCTTTCGCAGCTTCATCATTCTCCCCGTAGGAGATAAAAAACAGATAGTTTTAAAATTATGAAAATCTCACAACTTTTTAAATTTAATATTAAACACAAACAAAGTTCACTTCACTTCACAAAGTTGAGAAGAGTCTACCTACCCTAGGAGTAGACAAGCAATAATGCTATCAGTTCGCCCTTTATTGTTTTTACTTTTATATTGCTATACGGCAGTAGTTCCTTTTTTTATTAATAAGAAAAAAAGGCCAAGGAAATTAAGCAGTTGTGGGCTGACTTATATGTGAACTCTTCCTCCAAAAAGTTTCCTTCAGACCAAAACATGACTAACACACATATATACATTACCTTATTCTTTTTCTCGTAGCACAACATCATTTCAAAGTATAAACCTAATTACTTCAACGTCTAACAAAAGGGGACTATACAAACCAGTAATGAAAGGTGCTAAAAAAAATAACGAAAAACAAAAAAACATACAACGGCAGGTATTCGCTGGTGGTCTGAGTTCAGGCGAGCAGACGGGATCCTCTGTTCTTCTCGGTTTACAATGTCGTAGCATCAGATCGCGGATCTAGTGATTGGTTCTCAGTACCTCATCTATTGCGTCAAATTTCATGCTTTGCATCAAATAGCCTAGGGCTATTGTTATGTGAGCATATTACATGCCTACTTAGCCCAAGTCACTGAATAAAAGCATTTCTAAGGAGATTGTATTAAACTCATACTTAAGGAAGTTGACGTAAGGGTATGTCCTATCAACGTTCGAATCCAACACCCCAAAACAAACACAGCTTATGCCCCAGCACCTTCGAAGCAGCGGTAACAGCACCAGCCGTAGCAATAAAAACAGCCAACTCTGCAACCGTCACTAGCATAATACTGGTAAAGAACAGCGTTCCAAGCGTGTAGTATACTGCCCAAACCAACTGCACAAGCAAGTGTTGCCCGCCAGGAATACTCTCGGCAGCATGTACTGGTCTGATAACCTCCCCTCTAACTCTAGCCCTATCACTCTCCGAGTCCTCCTCATTTTCGGTCCTAGGAGAAAACACTTCTGGTGATAGAGGAGTGGCCCGAATAGAAGTCTTTTTCCGACGGCCCCACCAAGAAACAAGGACTTCGACGGCAGCAGGACCCAGTCCGGCTATGAACCAGAGCACGAGGAAACAAGGAACCGGACAGCCAAGCGAGGAGCGCTTGGAGTACAACTCGATAATGGCCAATGCCGCGTACGTCGTGAGAAGAAGCAACACCCATAGTGCAACTCCAATGCGATCTTGTAGCCTTCTCTTTTCTTCCCGCCCTTCCGGAATCGTATCCCAAGGGGCAACAACGGGATCTAGTCCCAGTCCGCGGACGAGGACTTCGATATACAGCGGCTGCCGATGTGGAACAAATGCTCTGCGTCTTTTTGGCCAGGCGATGTCTTTTAGGATGAGAGGGACGAGACCCATTACGAGGGAGGCGGCGGCGAATTGCTGCTTGCGTGTATCTGGGGCGAAGCTCGAGATGCAGTCTGCGTACCACCAACAGGCCATATTGTTTATTGTGTCTGGGGCGCCATATGGGGAGCTAGTTAGGTTGGGGAGGCCTTTGAACCATGGCGTGAAGGGACTGTATACTAGGCCAGGTTTGCAGAGCTCGGTTAGATCTGTGGCGGTGATTGAGGAGAGGAGCGTGAAGAGCAAGGCTATGCAAAGTAAGGCTGCGTTTGAGGATAACATTTTGGGTATTTGAAAAGGATGTTAGAAATAAACGCAATCGAATAGAGATAAATCAATCAGAATAAACGTCACCAGTCGTGTAATAGGGGTTTCAAACAGCTGATTGAAGGGGAGAGAGTGTTATATGTAGGCATTTGGCTTGGCCCCCGAAGGCTAAATCGCGGGACGCCGAGTTCACGGTACACATGGCAAAGACCGTAGGCTATGGTACCTCATAAAAGCCTTCGTGTAACATTTTGTTTAAGAGACTACTATAAATAGTCGAGTATGTTCCATTTTTAGCAGGCCTGATGATCAAATTAGGAGGGGTTTTGCACTACATTTAGTCTCAGATAGCCGAACCTCTATTTGAGTGCTAAAGAACGACTTATAACTTAAATTCTTTGTACTAACTTCTATTACTATTTTGAATCTATTAACACTACTGCTTTAACCTGTCAACAGTCACCTTAATATCCTAACAATGGTCCCCTAATGATCACTAAGCTCGCGGTAGATAGCTTCACGATTAGGAATAGGCGGAGGCTGACGCTAGTGAGGAGCTGACGGCAGGGTAGCGTGCCACTAAACTGCAGTGTAACCCGTACACACCAGGAATGCACGCGGCAAGTGTGTTATTTTATACTGCACTGCAAGTGCGCTATCTAACTTGTCTACAGTGATATTTTGGATTTATACTATAGTATTTGTTACATTGTTACACTACTAGTCTACAAGTCTAAATAGCCTGGTTATGCACTTGCGGTATTGGCATTTATTAACGCTGTGTAACTCTTTATTACTACACTATCAGGCAAGCATTATACTTTTATATAAGAGCCCTTAAAGTACAAAGATAGGTTTATAGACTACTTGTAAAGCGGGTTCCAAGTAAGTCGACGCTGCCATATTTCATTGAAATCATTTGCGTTTCCTTCCCTCCACAGATGAACAATCACTTGAACAGCGCGTAGTTCCCTCTACCTTAAATTATCAACATTTCCTAGAGGAGGTTTGGGGTTTAATCTCCCTATCCTTAAATTGGAAATATTTCTCGAAACATCCCCTCGCTACTAACTTGAAAACACGAAAGATTTGGAGTCACTGAAAATCCCCAAAGACTCCCGACTTAGTTTTGTCCCTACCTATAAATATGTATGCGGGGCAAAGATTGAGATTAATGATTATCGTCTGTACTGCACTGGAGTCACTGAACTTCTGCCACAATACTCCTCCCTTTGAGAACTGCTTCCCACTTAATCCAACCATCAAACTACACCTCTAAATTTCAACCTAATACACATTCACATCCACAATTCGCCAACTGTTTTGCAACGCACATATCTAAAAATTGAATATATTCTACTCCATTAGAGTATAAAGGAGCATTCTGCCATTTAATCATGTCTTCTCTGGGTATTTAAAGTCTGCCTTAATCAACCAAACCACCAAGGACCATCCACTCCACTACCCCCAAGCCTATTTACAGATTGTCCCTCCCTACACATGAGTCATTACATCTACAATCCCAAAAAGCCATCTTCTTAACCGTTAAGCCCAATTTCAGACAACCTTCTCCCCACTAGTACTCCTCTTTCCCCATCCCGTCCAAAAGCCGCCCACAGCACTAACCGGTGTCGGTATGTCGACCTTTGTCGGTGTCCCGTTCGAGTATGCTCCAAGAGAAGCTGTACTCCGCGGGACTGGCGATACATCAAGATTATTCATCCCTAGTAGTTTCCTCAAACTATCCAACTTGGCTTTGGCCTCATCAGCTTCTTGCTTTGCAATAGCTTCCGCCGTTTTAGCCTGAACAAGTTCGAGGACCAAGGCATCGTTATCGACGTCCTGTTTGGATAAATCGTTGGGGATTGACGGGACTCGGGGGATATCGTTCTCTTTCGTGTTACTCGCAGCTAGACTTGAGGTCCGTTTATTGAACGACGAGGCTTGCGAACGGGTTGAATTCGTACGACCCAATTTCAATTCCCGGAGGCCTCCGGTTGATGCAGAGTTTCGTGTAGGCCAATCGTTCTCGTGGTCCCGATTATCACTAGGTGTCGTCGAACCACTCTTTTTACTCGTTCTGAGTTCGTGGATCTGCCTCTCAAGCCGCTGTCGTTCCTGATGGGCATTTCTAATATGCATGTGCCCGTCTTTGACCTGATCTTTGAGATTTTGAATCTCTTGTTGGTGCTCCGCGATTTGCCTGCTAAAATTTTGTGTTTTCGAGATCTCAATGGCGAGTGACTCTTTCGCCCGTGCAAGATCGTCCCGTAATTGCGATTTTGATTGCAATATTGATGATGGCCGATCATCTTGTGATTGTTGAAACCGCTCCTCCATGAGAAGGAGTAGGCGTGAGAGCTCATCTGTATCCGTAGAGGTAAGGACTTCGTCGCTGGCTGCCTCCGCGGATACAGATTCAGAATTTTGGGTTTCGTCCTCGGCATCGACTTCGATATCAGTTTCAGGAACCGTCGCAGAGGCTTTCACAGTCTCAAGGCTCTCACCGCTTTCTGCACTCGTTACGGTCTCGGAGCTGGTCTTCCTCTTTAGGGTATCGAGTAGCGACCTCACCGCTGTCCGGTCTTCCTCCCTATCCTCGCGCTCCTTCTGCAATTGCGTGGCAAGTATAGCATGATCTCTCTGCATTTCGCTCAATGCCATCAAGAGGTCCTCAATCTGGCCGTGCAGATTCTTGTCATCTTTTGACATTTTCGAGGAACCGTTCGTAGAATTGTTAAAGCTGGTTGATTGAGCGCGCAAGGAGGAGTTATCTGTATTTGAAGAGTCGCGCGAGATGCTAGTGGCATCTGTGGAGGTGCTCAACATTGAATCCGACCCCCCACCCTCCATAGAATTTAAGGTCGACGCGATGCTTTGTTTTGATGGCGACCGTCGAAGGAAGCTGACAGGACGGTTTGGAAGACCGGGGCTCAAGGTCATTGACTTGGTGGATGAGTTGGATCCAGCCCATAACCGACCTAGAAACCGCGATGCGGCCGAGCCCACATTCTCTGAAGGCGATACAACATCTGCTGCTTGAGCTTCCTTGTAAGCGGTCTCCAATGCTTGCAAGCTCTCATGCGTTACAACCCCTGTAAGGCTGACAAAATCATTAACAAACTCATCCGCGTTGTAATGATAAACGTCCCATAATCCTCGAGATAGAAGCAACTGCATCACGTCTTCAAATTCAGAGCAAGCCATAATCTTCTCCTCGTTCTTTCGCATCAATGACAGGGCAACCCTCATTATAGTCGCCGAAGCCCCTTCAGCAAATATGACATCGTAGATTCGAAATAGCATTGGCAGAGGGCAAGTGACGGCAAAGAAGGATAAGAACCATTGCGAAACGTATGCGGGTTCGACTTGGAGGACATCTAGGTGATTGGAAAGAGTTGGGAGATGGAGCTTAAGCAATTGGCGGAATTGGTATATTCGTACATGTAAACCTGACAAGTCTGGGAGGAAGCAGTTTCGTAAATCGTAATGCTCCATCAATCTACATCGCATTAGTCGATTTTCTCAGGTATTAGTTTCACTGCCAACGTACCGGACGAGAACACAGAAAGCCTGCTTGTCGCCCATATGCATAAGCAATGGGCCAACAAGAAAGCCGAGACCCTGACAATAACCAATTTTGTGATCATATAAACTAAAGCACCGTAACACCCTCCCGAGCATGCGTTGACCATCTCCATCTGGCTCTCGGAACATCTCTACCCCTGGGAAACTTCGCCCCAAGTCCTTCCCAATGATACCCTCATATGGACTCGACTCGCCACATAGCCTGTCAAATTGGTCTTCCAGCAATGTATCCCTTGCCCCAGACATACTCTGCCACACCACACCTCTCAATGGAGGAGGCACACCACTTCTGATCTTTTTTGATAGTAACGTTGGTAAACATTGTGCCGTCCTGTTGTAATCCTGAACAAGAGCAGCGTAAAATTCGAGGTCAGTCAATGGGGGAGGAGGCATCAACGAGTATCGTAACGCAGGCGGTGTAGGACCGTGGACTAATCGTTTGAGGTGTTGTATCGAAGGGGGCCTAGGTTTCTTTTCCATAACTTGCACCTTAACAATTCCCGATTTGGGATTCGAGACGAGGAGATTATTTTCTTGCTCGAGTCTAGCGAGTAGCATGGCCGTAGACTGCATAGTTAGCACCATTTTGAAGGTTTGGTAAGAGAACATTTAGCTGGCAGAATGCCAGCCAGGGAGGGCAAAGGGAGTGTAGAAAGGAGGAAACCCTACATCATCAGAGCTTGCACTCCTAGGCTCCTTCTCCTCTGTTTGCTGCAGCTCCTCCCAATTCACACCACTACCTTCCTCCGAGGCTTCAGAGTCAACACTGCCCCGTCTCTCCTCGTCGGTCTCGGAGCCAGTTGGACTCGCAACCTCATTCCCATTGGGGTCGATCATGGTGATCCTCGGCGAATCCTCCAGATCGTCATCTTTTGTATTTTCCTCCTTGTCATCCCCTCCCTCAAATTCCTCTTGTATTGGTATAGGTATAGGCGTTTGGTTTGAGAGCCCACTAGTGTCGACTGTTAATGCTGGCGGCTCAGAAAGCCGCACCGTCACCATCGAATCGTGCAGGAGAATACCCCCATCGTCATGTTCGACTTTCGAGGCCATGGCTGTCGTCGGCGCGCTGTTGGAGTGCGCAGTAATGGCAATCCTCCGATCCTTCCTTCCTCCGCGGCACGAGGCTCACACGACGTTTGATCGATGTCGAATTGAGAAAAAGCAAAGCTGGCACAACCTGCCGCTCACCAACGGCGCGAATCGAACAGGACGTCAGGAATGGATCTGATCGAGACCCGTTGTAGTGAACGGGGGGAATCTGTTTCAAAAAAGAGTGGAATGGGCGGGATTGTTCGCGTAGGCGGGACAACTAACGCGAAGCAAGTATTATGTAGAGTAGCTGAATATGATTAATGAGTACAAGCAGCGCTGCGCAAAACAAACAACAAAAGGAGGGACAGATGGGCCTGACGGAGGAGGAGGAGGAGGAGGAGGGACGGCGGTGAGATACGGGTGGAGGTTGGGAGGGGATGGGCCGGATAGGGAAATTGAAATGAAGCTGGAGAACTAATTTCATGGACCAGCCATCCCGGAAAGTTCATTGGCCGACGGCAGTTGGCGAGACGCGAGGAGTAAATAATACGCGGGAAAAAGGGGCTGGTAGACGTGATTGTTGACTTTATTTACCTATTGCTGACTCGGTGCATTTACCATTCGTATTAGCCACCTACTTTTTACTGCTTTCGCCTTAGCGGAAATGATCACCTCTTCGCAGTTTGACCAGCATGATGATAGTTCACAACTTCACATCCCCCCCATCCCTTTATTCACCTCATTTACTTAAGGTTATTATCGCTCTGCATTCAGCCCTTTTGTGAGGCTGACTGACCCTTACCGCGTTTTGTCCCATAGCTTTTATTCGTCAAAAAGCCCACCCCGGATTTGGTGTCCGAGGGTACAATTCCATGCTATGAACATCATACTCGATAGCACAATGCCATCAGAACACATCAGATCACTTTTCGCCCTCTGTTACACCAGATCGACTTTATTCACGCCCCAGTTAAAACGTTAAGTCTGACGATTACTTCTTTCGTTCCATGCTTCCATCTCGTCAACGGCGGCCGGATAATATTATGACCTTGGTTGTAGTACGAAAAGACCTGGGGAAGCCCCCCTCACCTGTACATCCAGATATCCACCTTTCAAACCCCTTCGTGGGAGAGTATGAAACTACACGAAGGCGTCGCTTGGCAGTTGTAAAATCGGATAAAAACATCTTGATCACATTAAAGAAAATTAGCCTTGCACTAGATTGCCCCCTTGTGGATCTATAGATGCATTAGAAATGTTTTGTGTGTACGCGATATTTTGCGGACAGTTGGGGTTAAATTGATCATCACGTTACAGTTATTCCTTCTGTTAGCCCGCATCCATCCATCCAGCCTCCTCTTCGCTTAAAAACATGTAGAGTGAATGGGGACGGGGAAAAATAAGCTCGCGTTCTTGCCGAGGTAATCTACGATATCAAAGGAAGACGAGACCTACATATAGACATCTTGTGTAGAGGGGAGCATATGATTGGCGAGAATGAGCTGGAGGACGGTTTTCAGAGCGTGAGCAAGCTGTTGAAGGGCTTGCAGATGGGAAGGAAACCCAACCCAGTTGTTAAAATCCCTACTCTATCTGATGCGATGCGAATCTTGGGGGCCTTTGGCTGTGGGGCGATCTTTTGAGAACTTATACATGCCTTCGTGTTTACATCTACCAACTAGCCCAAGGGATCATCATCATTGCGAATCCGCATAATTGCATTCCGACATAACTAAAACTTACAGTAACCCTCCCAAGTCCCATAAAAACAGGCAAAAAAAGGGCAAAGGTGAATACGCATCTGCATAAAGTCACGCCCCGACCAAACCATATCCTGCCGGCACTGTATAATTCCTCCCAGAACGCCAATAACCAACACCACTAGTGCTCCATGGACCCATTTCTAAGCTAGTCATCGTCATCGAAGTCATCCTCACTTTCCTCATCCTCCTCTATCGCGGATGCGTCGTCATCATCCACCTGCATTTCATCATCTTCATCTTCTGAATCGATATAAATAGGCTTTGCCTTTGGCTTAACCGCTGCCGCACGAGCAGGACGGCCTCGAATACGAGCAGCCGGCTTTGGTGGCGGAGAATCGACCTCTTCCATCACAGCATCATCGTCGTCATCATCCTCATCATCACTGATAATGTTTCGTGATTTAGTCTTTTGCTGCTTTGAGGAATAAGCTTTAGCAGCCGGTGAGGGGACTTGGGCTTCCTCATCATCGTCACTGATGATGTTTCGCGATTTCATCTTATTTTGTTTTGCAGCGTAAGCCTTCGCAGCGGGCGAGAGGACTTTTGGTTCTTTCTCGGACTCAGCAACCTTTTTAACGGCGGGGGCCCTCTTTTGCTTCGGTGCCGGCTTAGTCTTTGGTACAGCTTTGGGAGCACCAGCCTTTGTTGGGATTTTCTTCGTTACAGGCACAACAATATCATCCTCATCATCGGAAAGGAAGCTGTCCAGATTGTCTTTGGGAGCCGGAGGAGCCTTATGAGGAGAGGATTTGGCAAGCATCTCGTAGTTTGTCTCGTCCAACTCGTTATCACTCAAGTCAAATATCTTACTAGGCTTTGTCTTCAGCTTGGGTAAGTCGATGCCGGTAGATTTTCCGTGGCTGCTGCCGGGTCTGGACATAGCGAACAGTGAGAGCCGCCCATTGCTAGTTGCGCTATCGGTCTTGTCGCCACTGCCAATGCCCTTTACCATATCTCCAACATCACCAAGGAATTTATCGCCATCACTCTCAGATTCATCGTCGTCGATGATCCATTTCTTGGGGGCTGCGGCTGCAGCACGTTTGGTTCGGCCATTAGAAGGGCCAGGTTGTTCGCTTGGTGCCCTGGAGGTTGCCTTGACGGCAGGTTTCGTTTCCTTGAGCCCATCGAATTCATCGTCAGATGCCTCATCGACACCGTCGGACCCTAGGCTCGGCTTAGGCTTAGGCTTGTTCTCAAACATACTGAGGAATCGTTGATGAGTCTTCTGCTCAACCTTAACAGTCTTGGCTTTCGTTGTTTTAGGGTTGAAATCTTCGTCATCCTTCTTGGCCTTGCCCCTGCCAACATTTCTGCCAGCCCCAATTTTGCGTGAGGCGCGACGATTCGTATTGCGAATGCTCTTTTGGTAGTCCTCTTCTTCCTTCAATTGAAGCTCCCATTCTTCAACAAAGGCGTCAAGATCGCGACACCAAAGATCCTTTTCGGAGAGACTTTCTAAAGCATCATGTTCTTCCTTCTTTGCCATCATTTGGGCCTTTAATTTGTCGACACGCTCTTGAGTAAGAGACCAAATAGGAAGCTAAATTGAGTTAGCCATGTTACGAGAGGCAGCTTACTGAAAGTGATACTCACTCCAAGAAGATAGTCGAAATCCCGAGCACCGGAATCTTCGTCAGGGGTCACCTCATCTTCATTTTCAACAACGTCCTCTGTTTCGCCAGATTTCTGCGCATCTTTAATTTTGGGGAAAGCCTCATATCCATGCTTTCGGAGTTCAGCTACAAGAACTGGCTTCTTCTTCTTCGAGACGATCAATTTGTTCTCAATGATCTCCATGACGAATCTGGCTTGGTTCTTGAGCTTCCGGAATTCCATGTCGATCTTGATCAACCAGTGTGCCTATAAATTGTCAGCAGCTATAAATTTAACCTTAGAGATAAATTACCTTTCGCTTGGTATACATGTTGAAACGATAAATGTAATATTCTTCTAGAATATCCTCAACCTTATCGTACTTATGAATCTGGCCACGATGATCGAATGCCACTAGGTTAGAAGTAGCAACAGTCTTGTTGAGCTTGAATCGTTCTTGAAGCCCGTCTTCAAGCGCCGACTTTATATGTTTTTCGTCCATTTGAATGATAAAGTGTACACTCTTGTGGTCATTGTATTCTTTGTAATCCTTGATGAACGAAGGCACCTTTTCACCCCTGATAATCTCTTCAAGTTTGGCTTTGAAATCATCTGTCCACATGCGGATGGGCAACTCTGTGATTTCAACTTCATTGCCCCCAATATCCCTAACCACGCCGTTGAAATTATAGCGCATGGGGCCAGCCTCTTCTGGTGTTCCTTTCCATCCCCGGAACCATGGGATCATTGTCTCAAAGGGTTTTTCCTCGCCATCCTCATCCGGTAACCGACCCATACGGCGCTTCAAGTTCTTCACAACATCGAGGGGATGGTAATTGGGGATTGACGTACTCCAACCAGTACCAATGCCGTCTGCGCCGTTGATGAGAACCATCGGGACGATAGGAGCATACACTAAAGGTTCAATGGATTTGCCGTCATCGACGTTATACTCATAAATGGGCTCGTCAAGAGAAGAGAAGACGCGTCTAGCAAAGGGAGATAGTCTGGTGAAAATATAACGAGGACTAGCAGCATCGCTGCCTCCTGCAAGTCTGCTTCCAAAAGATCCGCTTGGCTCGAGGCAATTGATATTGTTTGATCCGACAAAGTTTTGCGCAAGCCCAATAATAGTTTGATGCATAGAAGCTTCACCATGATGGTATGCTGTATTTTCAGAGACATAACCAGCCAGTTCCACCACTTTCATATCTCGGACGAGATTTCGTTTGAAAGCAGCAAACATGACTTTACGTTGTCCAGGTTTGAAGCCATCAAGAACCGAAGGAATGGAACGTATGTTATCCGCCATACTAAAAAGAATGAGCTCCTTGTTGACAAAATTGTCGTAGGTAATCCTCTTTGTAGCATGATCTAGGTAAGTCCCGGGCAAAAAATTGCCTAGCCATTGTTTACGGGCATCTGACTTTTTTTTGGAGAAAGCGAGGTCGATGAGATCTTCTTCCTCTGGCTTAATGATTTCGAATTCTCTCAAATGCTCATCCAGGTTACTGAAATAGATCTGAGCATCTTCTGGTAAGGATGTACCCAGACCCTTGTAGTACTTATGCTTCCAACCTTTGTCACTTTGGTGTCGTTCTTTCCATTCCTCGTATTGAGGCATAGTGAAGAAGGACTTTGAGTTGATAGGCTTTTTCGGGTTGGGACCCTTCCAGACTTTGACGATAGGCGTGATAAATTCTCGGAAAAAATCAGGGAGCTTAAGCAAGCTGGGAAACTGAACTTGAAGAAAGTTAATCAGAAGCCCTTTGATATGACTTCCATCGTGATCTTGATCAGCCATAATCATCAAATGTCCGTATCGAAGACCATTTGTATCATGGTACACTTGCTTGTGCTTTAGCCCCAAAAATTGTTTGATATTCTGGATTTCGGCATTCTTTGAAATCTGATCAATACTAGCATCTCGGACGTTTAGAAGTTTACCTCGAAGTGGAAAGACACCGATACGGTCAGGATCCAGGATAGCTCTTCCAGCAACAGCAAGACCCTTGGCAGAGTCACCCTCAGTCAGGATCAGAGTGCACTCGTGACCACGCCTGGTCCCCGCCATATTGGCATCGACTAGCTTAGGGTTGTTCATTCGTGATCGCTTGTTTCCGTCACTCTTCGCGAGTACTTGGTCAGCTTTTGCTTGTGCGAAGCTCAAAATGTTCTGAACTGCCTCAGTCTTTCCGATCTTCTTCAGGAACTCGTCCGTGAGGATACATTTACTGCCAAATTGCTGCTTCTTGGTGGTCAACTGCTCCTTGGTCTGTGACGTAAAGGCCGGATTGACAATCAAGCAGTTAACGAAGAGAAAAATGTGATTTCGGATTTGGTTGGTCTTGAGTATAGCGCCCTTAGAATTCTTCTTCTTTACGATTTCCATAAGCTTGTCGCAAATCTGATCAGCAACATAATTGACGTGGGTACCACCAGAGGTTGTTGCGATTGAATTGACAAAGGAGACTTGTTGGAAAGATCCATCCGAGACTGCAAATCCGACTTCCCATTTGTCGTGGGTCTTGGAGTCTTCAACAATCACAGATGCCGAAGGAGCTTCCGCACCTTCTTCTACGCCTCTCTCTCTGACAATAGCCTTCGCGTACATCTCAATGTATGATTTGAAATTTAGCTTGATGTGGGTGCCGTTAAGATAAACCTTGACACCCTTAAGTGTCCCGGCCATATCGTAGACCCGACGCTTCACTATTGCTTCGAAATCGTCGTCGATGCCAGTCATCTTAAACCTCTTGTAATCTGGTGTGAATGTGACTCGGGTGAAATCGGCAGACTTGCTCGTTGAGATCTTAGCCTTGCCCATCTTGCTCATGTTGTCTGTCCATGTCTGCTTGTATCTCTTATTTGTGGACGAGTCTTGTGTCTCCAGGATGAACTCTGTGCTGAAAATGTTACACAGCTTAGCACCATAGCCATTACGGCCACCAGTGGTTTTTTCCTCATCGTCGTCATAGTTGGATCCAGTCAGGAGGTGACCAAATATCATTTCGGGAATGTAGATTTTCTCTTTCTGTAGGGACTGATTTAGCACAATCCGCAATTTCAACAGAGCATATTAAGACTTACGTCATGGATCTTAACTGGGATACCAGCTCCGTCGTTCTCAACGCTAATTTCGCCTTTCTCGCGATCCACAACAACCTTGATATACTTCATAGTAGAGTCACGCTGCTTGTTATCGGCAGCATTGACTAGCACTTCATCGAAAATTTTATAGAGACCAGGAACAAACGACACTTTCCGCATTTCCATTTGTTGCGCATCTGAATTGTAGACCCATAGCGTTTCTGTTGTATGTTCGACGGATCCAACATACGTATCGGGACGCTTGATGATGTGCTCTAATTGAGTGAGCTTTTGATATTGCTGGGAAGCGTCCTTCTTCTTTGCTGCGGGTTTTGGCTCAGAAGGACCATCCATATTGATGCTTTCGTTCTCGATATCCTCTAGTGGCTTGCTACCACTCTTCTTTGCAGCTGGCGCCTTCTTCTGCTTCTTCGCACTTGGTGGAGTATTCGACAGCATAGAGCCGTCTTCTATGGAGACAATGTCAGACATGGGGTCTTCATCTTCACTATCCTCTAGCTTGGGTCTCTTCTTTGATTGTGCCTTCGTTGGCTTCAAAGTAGTCTGGACCATTTTCTTCGAAGCAGCCTTAGTCGTCTTTGCTTTGGGAACTTTAGGGATCTTCGGAGTTTTCGAAGTGGCGGTCTTTTTGGGTCCTGCCTTTGCCTTTGTCTTCTGCGAAAAAAATGTCAGGATAGTCCCAGGCGTGGGCTATAGGGAGAGGGTTTCTTCCCCGGGGGAACAGTAAGGTAGATGGAAAGGGCAACTTACGACAGCAGCAACAGGCAAAAACGCATCTGAATCGCTATGGTCATCGAAGATCGAGTCCTCCATGAGAGAGTCCTCCATATCCATTGTGTAGAGAGTGTAAAACGCGCTTGCGCTTGAAAAAGGAAAGAAAAGGCACAATCGTGCGATGAACGAATGAGTGTCAAACTCAAAATCTCAAAGAGGAGAGATCGGGATTCAATTGATTGAAGGTTGATGTTGGCAAGTGAATGGACTGTGTCCCGAAGCCTCGAGTTGTAGTGGTGCTGGCCGTCTTTGTTTACACTTAAACAAAGGCCCTGATGGTCGCGCGACGCGGCAAGGATTTGAAAACCTTGCTTGTATCCTGAGGCCTTTTTCACGTGATCTTATAGCCTGAGTCGGTAAATACCCGGGAATATCTATCCGAAAGCCGAAAGTCCTCAACCCTCGCTCTGAAAATCTGTTCACCCCTTTAGGTCTATCTGAGGTGAAGTGAAGAGATGTAATAAGGAAAATGAAATTGAGGTTCATTAGGAAAGATCGACTGTACTAAGCCTAAAATGAAAGCTTAAAGGTTGGCTCTAAACCTCACAAGTCGTATACCCGACTCACTACCCGGAATGCCCATTCCCGGAAGTCGGCAATTCTAGCTCTGACACTGTTGGCCCTTTAGCTCTGCCTCTATCTAAGGTGAAGCACATGGAGTTAGTTTATCCTAAAACAAAGCCAAGTGCAACAAGTCCAAGTTAAAGCCTGAGGCAATGAATTGATTAGTCAGTACGCATGCACCAGATGCGCGCCCAACGTCAAGTCAACAAACTCAATCTTGCTCAAATCCGATATGCTTATCTGAAGCAACCCTAAAAGTCGATAACGTATTACACCCTGACTACTAACTTGTGAAACATCTAGAAGTCTTGTGGAACTCTACACCAACCTCATCCCTATGTCCCTTTTGGTTGGCATCCGATGCACCAACCCGCATCTGTCATACAACGATCAAATCGGAGGTGCCTAAGAGACCCTGTTCTCCACGCGTTCAAGAAGTCTGAAACCGAAACGGCTGTCAAGAGAGCTTCCGCGAGAGTACTCAATCTAATGATGCGTCCGTAAGTATGGGTGCATCGATACAATCACCTCCGTCCTTCTGACCGTCAATCTCAGCCTTACCATTTCTTGCCTTTTTGGAAAGCCCGATAAATTATCTGTCGTTCAGATTAGCAATGACAGCGTCATACACTTTGAAAGATACTCTTTTCCTTAGTGTTTACTTCAATGTAGTTTTGTTACCTCGGCCAGAGTTTCTTCACCGAGACAACAGTTGGTCATAGAGCTCTGCTAATTCTCATTATTCTTCCGATAACTTGTATTGAAGGTCATCACACATTTTTCTCCCCTTCGATGCCATTGTCGAGTCTTTGGGAGGACTTCATCCTACATCCAAGAATTTTGCTACTCATCCGCTTTTACGAGGCCAATGATTTTCCTCAGATGTTCGTCTCCTCTCCTCGTTTGCAATGCTGCATAGCCGACAACGTGGCTGTCCTCAAAGATATGAGTCGATGCATGGAGCAAACGGCAAACTGCAGCTGTCACCGATTTGTGTTGTACACTTTGGCATTACCTTCAGACCACGACTCGAGATCTACAGTGCAAAGTGATCGAGTTGCTAGATTATTCTCTATAATGAGAAGAGCCCGATGAAAGACAGAACTCTTTCTATTTAGGATGTTTTATTCCTATTCATCATATTTCAATGCTAGACTAAGTTTACTGCAATTATTTCTTGCTAGCTTAAATGGCCGTGCAAATCAATAACAAGTTTCGAATCCTAGCGGTTGCATTTAAAAGTTCTTTACGCTATGCACTTCTTGTCTCCAACGCCACACCCTCCACTCGCTTTCTTGCATGATGCCCCTGGCTATACCATGATTTCCAAGTGACATCTGTAGCTCTGCATTAGTCCAAGCCAAGCCAGGGCAGGCGCTAACTGATTTCTCGAAGCCCAAGAATTTCATTCCAAAGACAGGATCAGAAATGTGGAATGGCACGGATAGAGACATGACACCTTTCTAACGACAGGGATCCAAGATCTTTAAGCACAAAAGCCATGCTTTAAAGACCGAGCAACCAAAAAAAGACGAGGAGAGCAACATTTTTTCCTTTAAAAGGTGGCGTCTCAACATAAGCTTGAATTTAGATCACTGCGTACCACGTGCATCGAGTCAAGCGAGTTGTCTCTGGTTCTATTTGAAAATAGCCATGACTTCTTTGTCTGCCTTCAAGATAAAGGCCGTGAGGTCCGGTTGATCGCCCGCAGCTACTGCAGCTTCCCGACCCAGGACTCCTTGCCAGCATGTGTGTCCAGCAACTTGCTCCCCACTTCCAAACAAGCTCCCTTCCCGATCGGGTTGTGGCACAAAATCTCGTTGGTGTCAAACTGCCATTATGGGCATTGCAAGACACCCTTTACTGTCAGGTAGCCGGTTACTATGTTACTCTTTTTGGAAATGGCGCTAATCAGGGGCCAAATGAAACACTCTCCCTCGATCGCAGCTCTAGAAGCTGCATGCAGGCTATTCGGGGGCCCCTGTTGGCTCGAAAGTGACGGCACGGGAGCGGAGAATCTTCTCTAGAAGCGTTCTACAATTTGTTTGAAGTAGGAGCTCATCAATTTCGGGGATTACCCTTTCAAAACGTCGGCATCGGAACGCCAGGAACACATAAGGAGAAATTATTTCTTCAAGGTTGCCGGGGTATCAAAGACTCAGAATACGTTCTTCCCCAGGCTCTGCATTGTGGTCTGTGGTCTACCCTCGAATTCACGAATCAGCGTTGGTGGCGTGCAAACGGACGCTCACCCTACTCCAGGTCGGTTCCTAAACATAGCCGACAAAGAAGACTTTCACTTCCATACCGAACGTGCAGAAAGTGATTGAAGTCACTCTTTTGAAGCCTTGGGCTGCAGGAGCTACTGCACCGCTATTTGGCATCGACGAAAACTGAACCCCAGGCTTGTTATCATCCCACTCCTCATAAAGCCTCCAAGCGTCTGGGGCTACTCTTGAAGCTCTGTTTGTCTTTTCAGGCCAGTGGTCTTCTGAGTGGCTATCCAGTATTTCATTTGGCGAAATCTTGGCCATCGAAAATCCAAATCCAAATTGCAGAACTGGACGCCCATCTACGCCGAACTCTCGACGCTCACCGCCATGCTTTCTGTGGCTTCGCTCCTCAACCCTGTTAAGCTTGAACCGCGGGGTCTCCCATCAAGTTCCTCGTCCTCACTATGTATCTCTTCTTCAACTTACGGTAATACTCAATTATCGGCTCCGCATTCTTCGACCAAGAAACCAAAAATGTCTAAAGATGGGGCAGTTTTTGCGAAGGGGAAGGTCAAGGGCGAGGTTAATTTCCCTCCGTTTGAACGCCTAGACCATGAGACAATACGAGAGGTCCAAAAATATCAAGTCTACCCGCTCGGGAGAATTACTGAATATTCTCGTCATATTCCTTACAATAGCGAGAAGAAAAGCTTCCTCGAAAAGACAGGTCGAGAAAGTTTTGAAGGTATGAGCTCCGTTTGCATCTTCTATGTTTTGACATCTGCTGATTCGTTGATAGTCTTTCAATACATTTTTAAAATTCCTGGAGATGAGAAGGAGTACACTGTGATGTGGGATTACAATATAGGACTGGTTCGCATCACACCTTTCTTCAAGTGTTGCAAATACTCTAAAGTGAGCAGCCTCCAACCCCAATCCTCGTCTTGCTCCAAACATGATAGAATTAACAATCATCAGACAACACCAGCAAAAATGCTCAATATGAACGTGGGACTGAAAGAGATAACCCACAGCATTACTGGCGGTGCTCTCGCAGCTCAAGGTAAGTAACTCTAGGAAGATCAAGATCCAACTATCTCTAAAAAATATTGGCTACGACAGGTTACTGGATGCCTTACCTCTGCGCCCGTGCCGTTTGCGCTACCTTCTGCTCCCACATTGCACCGGCCCTAATTCCTATATTTGGACCACATTTCCCCAGCATGTGCACCCCACCCGACGATCCCGCACACGGCTCCAACGGCCGGTGGGCAATCCCACAAGAACTAGTCGTCGCTTGCACAGCAGAAGCCAACAACTTTAGGACAAGATATGGCTCCGAGAAAGGTGGTGGCTCTACGTCGCGAAGCCCCATAGAGCGAGATTTCTCGCCCACGATAAGCGCTGCGAGGGCCAGTAATACGCCACCTAGCTTAGGGAGAAGGTTGAGGTTAAAAAGGGCATTCGAGGGCAGTGGGTATGAGACTGATGCTGCTAGCGAGAGCAGTTGCGGGACTGGGGATGGGAGTATGACAGGTTGCGGCGGGGCATACTTCCATACACCGAGTCCTATCACACCAGCCTCTGCTACAAGCTCGTGGAGAGGAAGCAATAACGCCGACGCCGAGGCGAACTCGCAGATGAGTGTTGGGGCTGGGATCAGGAGGCAAGATTTCGGTTCCATAAATCCGTTGCTGAGTGCCATTCCTCGGAGCACGGGTTTGGAGCTAGGGTGGAGGGGTGCAGTGGAAATTGCTGCGTCTTCTCTGCGGATGGGTAAGAGGGAGAGGGAGCCAGAGGAGATAGGGAATGGAGGAGAGGAGGGGTATGATGGGGAGGAGAGCGCGAATGTCAGTGTTGTGGATGGTGACGAGAAGCGAAATGGGAGTGACAAGGGGAGCGGAAGCGAGAAAGGAGATGCCAGATTCAATTCAAGCATAACTACCTTTGGAAGTAGTGTGGCCGAGAAGAACGCAGCATGGATGTTGATGAAGTTGAGTGTGGGGGATGGGGAGTCTGGCTCCGAAATTTATGAAACGGGAGAACGGGAGGAGAGTAATGAACCAAGGGTCAAGAGGAGGAGGGCCACGAGCTTGTGAGCTCTCTCGACTTACTTGGTGTTATTTGGCTGTCTTGCTGGTTGGAGTCAGAGTCAGAGTCAAGTTATGAAAGGATTTGGTTGGTAGGGGGCTTTGGATTGGGTATTAGCGAAATGGATAAGGAAGATGGCATAGGATGGGGTACAGGCGCATGAGTAAGATGGAAACCCAAACGGAAGATCGTCATCGGTAATGATATCAGATATTAGTGGGGGAAGGTCGTCTGTTTGCTCGAGTGGTGGTCTACCGCAACATCTCACGGTCATATTCTGGTTGAATATGAAAGTGTACGAGTAGAGTCAAGTAATGCGTTGGAATTAATTATTGGCCTTTCCTTTCAGTTTCTGAAAAATTCCGTCCAACCGCACTTAGGATAGTCTTCTTGCTTGGAAATCTCTAACTGAGATTGACGAACCCCCCAGATGATTGCCGTGCAGCAGGAGTATCATACGTCTCCATATCAGAGCCGGGTACCATCCCAAGTCCGTTAAATCTAACAGATACTGCAGAAGCAGAAAGCCAGATGCGGTCCTATTGCTGTTCCACGACAGGAATGGCAGTAGGGCCGTTGAATCGTTGTCAAACGGTCGTACAGCGTCTACCGGCCTGATATGAAGAGCTTGAAGAACCTGGAATGAACTAACCCCGGGCCTGATGCCGGATTTGGGGATCCCTGTGCCTCGTGGGAGGAAACGTGCGGGGAAGGTAGACGGCTACAAGCTTTGGGTCGGACAATAACGTTCTTGTCTCTTTATTGATCACCTGGGCATCCAATCGAAATCTTCCTCCTCAACCCCCTTCATGAACTAGTTTTCTGTTCCGCTAGTTTTTTGGTTTTGAAATCTTGTATCCACTCGCTGGCCTTCGACTTCGGAACAATGAAGATCTTAACCACTTCGTCTACGATCTCCACATCCCCCTCACTCAGAACTTTCAGCAGAGGAACGTTTCTGCCGACCTTGATTAGGCCCCCGGGTACGGTCTCCATGTAGCATTCCACGCCTTTAGGGATATATTCGGTTTGCTTATCCCATGGGACAGGGAGGATGTAAGAGAGATGGTGGCCCAATGTCTCCGTCTCATTAAACGATTTAATGAAATCCGACTCTAAGTGAAGCGGATAGAGTAGCACAGCCGGGAAGCTCAAGGTTGAGGTTGGGTCCACCGGGTCAGGTACGAGCTCTATTTTTGCATCTTCCATTTCCGGGGGCTGTTTCGTTTTTCTGGTTTTTATTGAGCGAGCTTTGAGGGCGGCTTTCAAGGTCGCTGCTTCGAGGTATATTCTCTGGGCCCGTTCAAGTTCGCGTTTCTTCCGTGCCGCAACCACTTGGTTCCTTTTCACAATTTCTTTCGCTACTCCTTGTAACGCCTTGTTGCCGGGATCGATCGCCAGACCATGTGCGCAGGAGTCGTCTGCTTCGGGGATTTTGTCTAATCCTAGCAAGGCTTTTGAGCTTCGATAATAGGCCTTAATGTTCCCGTGATTGATTCTCAGTGCGCTCCCGCAGTCTTGTATGCAGCTCCGGTAATTCTTGAGTTCCAGATGACAGGCTGCGCGATTAACCAACGATGCTTCCAGTACTGCAATCTCCTTCTTCACCTCCTCCTTGTCGAGATCTTGTTCCTCTTTCGGCGACATCTTTTGGCGTTTCCGCACCTCGATTAGAAGGATATTGACCGCTTTCAAGTAGAACTCCTTCGCATCCTTCCATCTCTTTTCTTTGAAAGACTCATTCCCGCGCTCCTTGAACCCAGACGCTACTTCAAGAGCTGTACCTTCGTAGGCGAGAGCTTTCAGAGCTTCGAGGCCGTCACTATCTTCAAGCTCAGTCATGAATAGAGGTAGCTTATTCAGATCCTTAAGGATCTCATCGCTAGTTTTATTCCGCATCTCTTCCATTCCAGGTGGTAAAGCTGGAGTAGTGCCATATTCACTGACGGTTGGTGGCGCGGACTCTACATGTGCGTTGATTGCTTGGGTGAGAAGATCCACCGGAGGTTCAACATCTCCAGGTGGGTTTGAAATGTTTGCAGACGCCTGCAAGTCGTGGCTGAGCTCTTCGATCTTCATCTTGAGGTTGTACAAATAAGTTGTAGTTTTGGTGGGGTATCGAAAAATCAAATTGAACGTTCACGGGCGGGGCAGCAGGGCCTAGCGGGATTGGGCGGAGCGGAAGAGCGAATCGCTATCTCTAGGCGGGGTAACGAGGGAGGAGGGGCGGGGTATTTCCGCGCAGAAGGGGTTGCTATAATTGACAATACGCAAGGCTCTACAATGCATTATGTCCTTTGCTAATACTAACTCAATTCCTATTAAGTTGTCATAAAAAGGTACTGAGACTCTGGCACTTTATTGTTATGAGATTTTTGCCTGATAATGGTGTAGTATTTTCGCAGGGTATTAAGAGTTATATACATCCTGCACGTTGCATCAATTATGGCAATCCCCTTCCGTGAAAGCAAGATACTTACATTCAAGTTGGCCAATTGCATTGCTACTCTTTGCTTAGAGTCCGTGTATTTTATGGGCCAATCATGCTGATTTATAATACATGTAAACGCAGATTGAAAACATACCTACATCCATCAACCTCCTTTGAGCCTAATATGAAATCAAAGGCCCAGATTGCATCATGGTGCCGGTGCGGAGAAATCGCTTCTAAGCCCATTGATGTTGTTTCTTTCTGATTATAAATATGTCAAATCTCCTCCTTTCTAAAGTTCGTCAAACTGCACGCAACCTCAATCGCTCCTTCTTACAAATCAACAAAGCCAGTCACGTGAAGCAACATACTATTTCTCCAACCTTCGACGTCTCAGTTCCCAGAAGTCGTTCCTCCTCGCAACAGAACCTCGGTTTCTCTTCTTTGTCAACCTTCAAAATGGCAACTCCAGATATCACTCTCTATACCAACTATGCCTGTCCCTGGGCCCACCGAGCTCAGATAATCCTCAAGGAACTCGGTCTCCCTTTCAAAACCGAAATCATTGACCTCACTGTCCCCCGCACTGCCGAATACCTGAAAATTAACCCTCGTGGTCTTGTCCCCTCTATCAATTACAACGGAACCATCGTCACCGAGTCAGCCATCGTTTCTCAATTCCTCGCCGATGCTCATCCATCTCACATCTTGAAGACGAGTACCGAGGAAGGGGGTGCATTGCAAAGAGCCAGGATTGCCTACTTTGTGGATGCCTATTTCAGCAAGGTGAACGGGCTGACTTTTACCATTCTGCAAGGCAGTGAAAGTGAGAAAGAAGTGACAGCGACCAAATTTGTGGATGCAATCGTGAAGGAAATTGAACCGTTATTGCAAGATGCTAAGCCATTTTTTGGTGGAGCGAGCAAGCTCACTCTTGCTGAGGTAAGTCTGCTGATATTCACGCGCCTAAAATATTTTATTAATACAGTTAGGTTCTAACGGGGTCCTTCCTCCTTCGGGTCCTGTCGTTCCCTAAGCATGGTTTGTTTCCTAAGAGCGTTTTGGCTTCTCTCGAGACCAAAGCACCTGCTTTCTGGAAGTGGGCAAATGCAGTTGTTAAGGAAAAAAGTGTTACATACATCTGGGATGAGGAAAAGGTCGTCGCAGGGACCAAAGCCAGATTGGCGAAGCAAGCTGCCGCTAAGTGATTAGATGTTCCTATCATAGGAGAGTTACCTTCTGATGATTGTCAGAATTTAAGGTAGCATATTGAATTCAAGCAGGCAATCTTCACAACAAATTTACATCCTTGCTCGCTTATTTGAAGAAGTGAACAATGAGAAGTGACAAGTACTTGCCTCGGTTTCTACTAAAAATTTTATTTCGAAAGTATTTCTCATACTATAAACAAGACAAGCCTGTATGCCTTCTATAGGATTATCTCCAAGCAAGACACCTCTATTCAAGTTGTTTCCCCTGTCCAACCTCATCCTTTGCAACCGAAGACCTGCTCCCATCTCTCTCGCTCTCTACCTTCCCACCCCCCTCTAGATCATGCGATATCACACCTAGATGCGCTGCATGTGCAATCTCGGGGTGCTCTGCCTTCAACCTCTTGAAATTCTTCTCTGCATCCCAAACCCAAGGTGTGTCCGCTGCGAAAAGAAGGTCCATCTCCTCAAGCGTGCGCTGGTTAGACTCTGGGTAGAGTGCCCAGACCATAGGAATAGATATCACGTTGCTAATGCCGAAGATATAGAGAGTTTTCTCGCCGATTTTGTCGAACATTACAGGACAGAGAAGAGTCTAAATATATGTTAGTGATGAGAAAGGGGCAAAGACGGGAAGGTAGAATTGGGTGCTTACTAGCCAACCATTTCCAATAGACCATCCAACCACACCCCATGCATTTCCTTTTGCTCGCACCTCCAAGGGGAAGATTTCCGCTGGATACAGCCAAGGCACTGTAAGCCAAGTGGCCCCAAAGACAGAAGTGAAAATAAAAACCATAGATGCGCCTGCGGCACCGTATTGGGCTGCTTTGGCTGTTTCGCCTGCTGCTGTAGCATTGATTCCGAGTCGAGACATCCCGCCTGCTAGGAACATAGCAATACCTTGAGCGACTGAACCCCAGTACAGTGTCCACCTTCTGCCAATACGATCAAGGGTGAAGACGCATATCAGTGTTGCGAACTACCAGAGGTTAGCCTTGCCTTTTTATTAAATGTTTACTTCGAGTGAGAGATTACCATGTAAAAGATATTATTCAATCCTGAAATCCATTGCGATTTCTCAGTGTTAAATCCGGAAATACGGAAGATTGTTGGTGCATCTATCATTGTCAGACCAGGGAAAGTTATGCCAAAAACTAGTTTGAACTTACAAACTGTAACACCGGCAATACCGACCCACTCTTGGATTATTTGTAACCAAATAACAAGCTGCACTCTTCGTCCAGTGTGCAACTCACCCGAGCCCCGACCTGTAAACATTGACCAGTACGAAGTTCTATTACCAGCTTTCCTTTCAAGTTGAGAAACACTCTTGATGTCTTCAAACTCGGCGTCTGCGAGAACTTTATCTTGGCCTTCATTTCCTCGAAGTCTACCTAGGATAAATCGTGCCTCGTCTTCGCGGCCAACTTTGACAAGCCATCTTGGGGACTCTGGGAACCACCAGACCACTGCGAAGAGAAGAAGGAGAGGGATAATCTGGAAGGCGATAGGGAATCTCCAACGGATGGCAGAGGCACCGTTGTCAATAAATGAGAGTCCACTAAAGAAAGTTAATTCGGGACCTTGATAACGTTGAGGGTGGATAGGGCCTACAATTCCAGCCAGTATGCAACAACGACACCGAAGATGTTCAGTGTAAACTCGATGGCAATGAATTGGCCTCTCGATGTATGAGGAACACTCTCAGTGGCCCATACGGGAACGATGGCATTCAATATTCCGGTTCCAAAGCCATTGATCAGTCGGGCTGTTGCCAAGGTTAATACTAAATACTTGATAGGAGATTACGCGACTAACCGAATATCATCCAGGTGTGGTTTTGAGCCGAGCATTGCAAACTCGCTCCCAGAACTCCCCATGCAGCACCCAATGCAATAGTCTTAATCCTACCAATCTTATCTCCCACCCATCCACCTGCCAAGGCACCAAACAGCGTGCCAAGGTAGTACACACTTACAATGCCACCTTGGAGCAAGCTGTCGGTGATGACAGGTGTATTCGGAGACCCGTCGACTGTGGCTGTATAACCAAAGCCCATCAACTCGATGTAATCCTTTGCGTTATTGACTCCTCCCATCATCCCCTGGTCATAGCCAAAAAAGAAGATAGACAAGGCAGCCACGAAGTTAATAGCGACGAGAAGCTTGCGCTTCTCGAAGGCATGAGCTACATTCCATTTTTCGATTTGATTGCCCATCCTGAAGAAATGGAGGGCGCTTAGAAGAAATTGGTGAATATATAAGAATGAAGCAGGACAAGAAAAACTCTCTCGAAGAGGAAACCGTCGCTGTTTATACTTCTTCAAGAAAACTCGAAAAGGCCTACCGTCTTCCTATGCCGGCGGCAAACACGGATTGTACAGTACACAACCCGGCTGCTGACTGCTATAGAAGGAGGGTGGGGGAGGAGGGGAAGACAAGACTCGGAAGAGCGTCCAAAGTGGGTCCTTGAATTACCTAAGAAAGAAATAGCGAAGCAGATCCCCGGATTATCTTGACTTCGTTACAGTGAAGTATCTTTTCGGAACAAGAGTAAGGGGTTTGCACGAATTAAAAGTATGCTGCATGGAAAAATAAGACCGTGGGCTGCCTTCACAATCTGATCTTGGAATCTATCTGCCTCTTGGCTAGACTGGTTGACATTTGGATTGACTCGTATACAAAGCATACTTGTACAGTAGAGTAGCGATGACGTTGTGGCAAAGGAGGACAGGGGGTTTGGAATGGCGTAGGTCACGGGTTAATGGAGCTTAGATTGACGACAAAGATTGGAGGACAGTTAACCATATTACCGAGGTTGGGGAAAGGGAAGCGATCTGGGCCCGGGCCGAGAACCGGACGCCTTACCCGGAACCCTTTTACTTCACACTGTCGAAGGCTAAACTACATTATTTTCGATATCTATCCTACCCCAATATTATAACTCAAATATCATCTCTCTAATTTAGTAACTACGATAAATTGTATCTGCTCGGTTTTTTGGCGCTCATTCATTATCTCTATTCCGTCTCCGTGGGCTATGTCTCTCATCCTGGACAGTCTGACAGTATTCTCCGTTGTACACTATCGACACTATGCAGTAAGAAGCGTGCGAAGTTCGGTGGGGTCTGGGGTCTGGGGTCGTCCGGGGTCGTTCCCCCACTTTAAAGTAGAAACTCGTGATGTATATTGCTTAAGTTAGTTAGCTATTCACTTGGAGACAAAGCCGTAGGAATGGGCGCCTAACAAGATCGACGTCGTTAAATCCCAATACCTTGTTATTGGCTCCCTACTTCCTACAACGACACATCTTCCAACAATCAGCGCATGCCTGCCAAATAATGACCAGGAGCCAGAAGTTGGTAATCCATGTAATCACGAGTGGCCCTCGGAACAGGGACACAATCTGTTGAATCAGGGATTCGACAGCGATCTATTTACTTCAAGACATTAGACTTATTCTAAATGCATGCTTACTGGATCGCAGCTGACAAAACGCGATTCCCTGGTGTTTCACCATGAATATGCGCACGAATTGGAGTCGAGCTGTTATTTCTAGTGCGCAAATTGTATCTTGCGGTACTTGTAACTCTCCAATGTATCTGTACCCCGAAGCTCCATCTTGACTAGGCATAAGACTAGATGGTCTGCAAATGATCGTTGCTAGCATGACATCCCATCATTTATTATATTCTGTTAACCCTTCATAATAACATTGATAACATACTCCGTAGTCCAAGCTCACCATCTCCCTTTCTCAACTTCAGCGGATCAAGTAATGTTGCCAATTGAGTAATCTCATTTTCTTATCATACTTGAGAGGGAACACCCTTCACAACCTTAAACAGAAACCTAACTACTTTGCAACAAAGCAGATACGCTAATGAGTTGGCATTATGTATAGTGGCTGGCAATCAACCACCAACTCTCCCCCCCTTGCGGGTTTAGTGGCTTGGCTACGGTTCAAGTAGCGTTACCAAAATGTTAAGCCATGATCTTGCCCTAAAACTATTGATATCACAAAGAAAACATCGAGTCTCGTAAAAGAGTCGTTGTGAGCACCAGTTTCTTGGGTATAAATATTCCACCAATTGAGAGCACGATTGCTACGCGAAGCCAAGGGCGAAGGGAAAAGAGACCCGACGACAAGTGAAATGGGCTTAAAATGCTAAAATTATAGTTCAGGGGAGAAGGTGGTGATATAGAAGGCAGAAAAAAAAGAACGGACTCCTACTTAATACTCAACTCGTCTATCAAGATTAGACTGTTGATGAAAATTTGAGGGGGTAGCCATAGAAAACCAGAAGCAGGGTTGAAGGACGGTTTACCTAATTATACAGACATCGAATGTGAACGAGGTTTGACGCTGTCTGGTGACTTACAAAGTTTTCTAAGTCGCCCAACGAGATAGCTTTATGTTTGTCACGATCACCCCAATCGACTTGATCCGAATTGAGCATAGCAACCGCAATGCTTTTCGTAGATCGGGAATCTTCCTCCATCCTCAAATTACCTCGAAACAGCGTAAAATAGGAGTAGGATGCTCCAGTTGCCACTTTGAATCAGTGGCTGGTGAACTAGCATGGCAGAAGAACGACGGCAGATGTCGAAGCGATCCAAAGGATGAGATTTGACCAATGTCTGAAGTGGGGCCATCCTTGCTTGAGAAGCTTTAAAGACGTTGCATAGGTTGGGGACGAACCACGCTCAAGCATAAACGCCTTGGTGAGGTTGATCGTACCAATGTCGCTCCTCTAGGAAGGTGGAGAAAGCTTGAGTAGTACCACGTGATCGGTATGTACCCATACCAACCTACTTCAAATCTCTTGGATCTCAGCCCTACCGTTACAATAAGCACATCGGATTCTAGATTTCTCACAGCTACTTTATTATTCGCAACAATTGGAGTGATAAATGTTTGAATACAAAGTGAATAACCAAGTTCATTTGCATAGCCTCTAATACGGTGACCGGACTGCCCACTTTGTAATCATTGAGGGGCGTACGCTTTATCGCCTCATTCAACCTCACGATAGCAACTGCACAAAGACGAACTTGAGACAACTTTGCCTGACAGGCCAAAGAGTAGAGGCTCTTCATTACATTACCCAAAGCGGAGCGCCTTTTTTCGCGTTTCCAAAAGTGCAAAGAAGCCTACAAGGATTGTATAGAAGGCTGGTCAATTTCTCAAACGCGCGACCATACAACTTTGGTATCAAGCTTGCGCAGAACTACCTGTAGCTGAAATTGGAATCTGCGACAAGTTTGTGAGTAAGAGACGTGTCGGTAGGTGTGTTTTTAGGCTTGTGCTATATCTGGGTTGTTGCTGATAGTTCCTCTTCTTTTTAGAATCAGCCCAGCCTTCCCCTCCTCGAAAACAAGCGTCGATAACTGGAATTCCGACATCCCAGGGAGCAGCAAGGAAGTATTGATAGCTCCCGATCAAGGTTGCATCATCAGATCCTGAGCCTTCTAGCATTCTTCAACACCTATCAGCCCGATCCTACACGCAATTTGCTATTGGTATTGCAGAGCATTTCTAGAGTATATCCGAAGATGGGTAAATCGTAAGTCGCTGCGATTCCCTTACCCGAGCAGTTCTGCGTACGTGGCCGGCGTTGCGAATGTCAAGACAATGCTGTGGAAGATTGCCTGCGTTAGAAGACAGGGACCAAAGACTTTAGCTTGCTCATAGGCTTCTCTCGGGCAAATGCTTTGGTAGATTCTGGGGGGTCAATGTAGAGGAATATGGCGAGAGAAAGCCGTGTGCGAGTTGTTGACGTAGCAACAAGGATTATGCACATCTTTGGCTGCAGCTTATGCAAATTTAGCTGGCTAACGGGATTTTAGACAGTCAAAGCTCTCACAAGAGCAGCTGGGCGAACTGCAGAGATCAACACATTTCGATAAGAAGGAGCTCCAGCAATGGTACAAGGGTAAATATAACCTGGTTCAAAGATTAAGATACCCGCTGATTGCTTTTCCATAGGGTTCTTGAAGGATTGTCCTTCGGGAATGCTCACTAAGGAGGAGTTTCAAAAGATTTACCGCCAATTCTTCCCCTTTGGAGATCCTTCATCTTTCGCAGATTATGTATTCAATGTCTTCGATAGCGATAAGTCCGGCTCAATTGACTTCAAGGAGTTCATCTGCGCCCTGAGCGTGACAAGCAGAGGCAAGATGGAAGATAAGCTTGATTGGGCGTTTCAACTCTACGATATTGATGGCGACGGAAAAATCAGTTATGAGGAGATGTTAGCAATTGTCGAGGCAATTTACAAAATGGTATGTGACTTTGGTGAAATCTTTCGACTCTTGGCGCTTTGGATACTCGCCAAAGACTTCGCTGCTGAATAGCTAGGGTATTTTCTCTATCCAATTGCTAACTTTTTACAAATAGGTAGGATCCATGGTAAAACTCCCAGCCGATGAAGATACCCCCGAGAAGAGAGTTAAGAAGATTTTCCGAATGATGGACAAAGACGAGAACGGAAGCTTAGATATGGAAGAATTCAAGGAGGGCAGCAAGAGAGATGAGACAATCGTCTCTGCGCTGTCACTCTACGATGGTCTGGTTTGAGTTGTCATTGAACTCTAGAATCAGGTTGCGATTATAAGTTAGAGCGGAGGTAGTCTCGACGACTTAGTTGGATTCTTTCTCTCTTGTATTCTCTCGAAAGGCAACGGCCTCGGTTGTAACATGGTGGGATGGCTATGGGATGCGTTATTTAGGGAGGGCGAGTGCTGTGGTGAGAGGATTTGATGGAGAGGATTTGAAGCTAACGTGCTTTGCTCGGCTTAGATATCTGACATGATGCTGAGGCACATAGTGATAAATCAAACCCATGCAAACCACAACCCCGCTATGGTGCTTGAGCCTAGTTGTAAATATTTTACCCTCATAAAGCCTTGAACTTAATATCGCATTTATTTTTATTTCTCTTATCATGTATCATTACCATCCTCTTTCTTTTACATCTCCATTTTGGGGGCGGGTGGGGAATGCTTTCGCCTACGATCTCAAGTTTTAAGTCTAGTTACTCCTCTTAACTCCAGCATTACATTGTTGTTATATCATCTTGTCTTGTTTTATTTCACTTTCACTATCAATTTCATAATTGAACTATTTGTATTGCTTGTTTATCAAGAGAATCGTAATATTGTACGTCAGCTCAGTGGAGATAAAGGTGATATTCGCAACTAAAATAGAGGGAAACAAGAGAGGATGAACTAACAAGTGTGAGAAATTCGCAAAATCTAACCTAGGCATGTCAAAAATGTTCAAGCGAGTTATAACAGGTTTATTGTCTCGAAATTCTTGCATCCCATTATAGCGTTCTTTATTTGCTTGGTCGCCGCACCATACTGGATAAGCCATCATCTCTAAATTTAGTTTCACTTGGCATCTCATTCAAATGAACACCACTAAACCACTGCTAGGTTCGAAATCAATATCCGAATTGGTTTCTAGGAGGAAAAGCTAAGTAGAAGGATATTGAAGCTAGGAGAGGCTAGGTAGAGTATCATAAAAAAAAAGGAATGTCTATAAATAGTTTAAGAGATAAAAGAAAACCTCGGAGAATCTAGAGTACTGGAAGCTTAGCAATAAGCAGAACGCAGAGGGATGTAAGTAAGGGAAGTTTCATAGTAGAGTATCAGCGTTAAATAAGCTTACGGTATGCTTAAGCTTAAGGTTGAGAAGATCAGGACTACGAAACTGTTTAAAATTGCATGAAGACTTAGGATAATTGTAGATCTAGGGAAGTAAGACGGTAAATTGAGATAGTAGTATAAAGGGAACCGTCAGAAACATTTACCTCTACATTTTCTTTTCGCATTTTACTTGGAGCTAAAAAAGTGATGATTGAAGTGGTAGTCACATGATCTATATATAGAGCTAAACCGTTTATGGAATGAACTTCAACCTCAAGTCTTTGGTTTCTTCTTCTACTATGACCCAATCACCAACAACATGGACGCCATTATAGACAGTCGTTTTGAGCGTGTAGAGAAAGCATTGGCGACGCTAATAAGCTCGATTGCGACCTACAATCCCTCTCCTGCGTCTGCTAACGACCTCGTCACAGCAGACGCTGAGCTCAGCCAAAGCCTGGAACAATGTGAGTTTACCTCTCTTGCCCATTATTCGCACTGACACTCGCTCAGTATCAACCCATCAGGCAAACTATGCCAATATACTGTCTCTTCGCGCTACAAAAGCAGCCCTCGATGCCCAAATACGCGACTCCATTGTCCTACTCAGTGAAACTCGAAAAGAAGTCCTGGATACAGCTTCGACGCCCTTCTCCAATAATACAAACCCAATTTCATATTCTGAACTCCTCACATATGCCCGTCGAATCAGCAAATTTACACATCCGCGTACACGTTATGAGGGGGAGATCCAGCAGATAGTGGTAGAAGGGGAGAGTAGTGCTACACCGAAGGACATTGCGCAAACGAATGGAAGCTCTGTCGCCGCGACGAATGGGAGCCATGGAGAAGCGCACTCAACTATGGAGATTGATAGTGCAACTCCGGCAGCAGGAGCAACACAAAGTCAAATATCCCAAACCACAGCCACAGCCTTACCTACCCACCTTGAAGATGTCTTTAACTCCCTTGCAGGCATTCAATTTTGCCCTTGGCCGACAGACGACTTCATTAGAAGCGGTGCGTTAGCTAGCATACAATATCTAGTGAATACAGGAGTCGACCCTGCGACCTTTGATCCGGAGAAGACCGCAGAGCTAGAAGCGGAGAGGAAGAAAGCGGCAGAAGAAGAGGAATTGCAGCGAGAGCTCAGGCTTGAAGAAGAAAGGAAAAAGGAAGCGGAGAGGAGAATGAGCGCTGCTGGGCCTAGCATGTCTGCCTTGGCTCATCGGGATGAACCCAAGGTGTTCCAACTGGAGACTTTCGAAGACGACGAAGATGAGGAGTGAGAAGTTTAAAATGTTTGTGGAGGCATTTACAGGGCCATATCTTGCATATAAGAGCCTAGTTGGTTCCCCAAAAAAACGAGGCATAAATAGAAACAACCTGGATCGAGAGACATCCTGGCCGAAGCAGTTCTCCTCACTATTCCACACCTAGCTTCTCCTGGTTCGATTCTTGTCGAACCAAGCCCCTGACTTCAAATTCTTACAAGCCCAAAGGGTTTGCAAGCTTGTCGCGTAGCTTCTTATATTAGAATAAAGACCTAGGATACCAATTAGCATAAGTATTTACCTCAAATCTAGAGCCAGAAGTTAGTTCACTTCCTATGGACTCATACCAAATATTATCATATCCTGCGAGCAATTCCCGATCTCGGAAAAACCCCTGGCTTAAGTATCCTCCTCGCAAGATACACTATCAAATTATCTGTCTCTTCTTTATCGTGAACCTTCATGGCTCCCTATCATCCCTTTGTACGAGAGGACTTGTTCTTTGTTTACTCGAAGGAGGGGGAACTGATTCTGATTATTTAGTCTTACGTCTTCTTTGGATTTGATACCTTATCCGGTGTAGGCCATTTCGATCATAGTGACTTGTGATGCTGAGACTAAAATTCCAAATTAGCTGTTGGGTCTTGACGGGAAGCTTGCTGGAGTAAGTGAAGAAGGCTCTCCGATCGTTCTGCCAATTGTTAACCACCAAGTTCCTTACGAAGGGCTTGATACTTTATAGCCGACAAGGTAAACGCCCCTAAGCTGGAAGTTATCGATCCTCTGCGGGTCATTATTTTCTTCGAGGGCGTGGTGTATTAAGCTTTAACTATTCTCTTCGATAACGCCTTGTAGTAATAATAAATGTTTCAGCTAAAGCTCAGATGTTTGCTTTTCTTAACTTCCCAAGAAGCGAGAATGGGGTCGAGGAGAGGTATTGAATAAGGAATACTGCTGTGCATTTTTACTAGGCTAAATATGGAATATGCTATGGTGTAAACGCCTCTATCCTCGAAGGCGCATGAACAGCATTGAGGAAAATCGCAAGTCTGAAAAGGTTCAAATTCTGTCTAACATACAAGCTCTCATCCCTATTTCGCTAACGCCGAGGCTTGTAAAAGCACAAACATAAAATGTCACGAAGCTTCCTTAAGTATCTATTCTACATCCCACCGCGAGATTATTCCATCGTCCGCGGCTCCGTTCGCAACTGCGCTCTATTCTCTTGCTGAAATAGTTTCTCAGTCGATCTTGATAGATTGGTAAATTTTCTGGACAAATAGCCAGCTAGAGAAGAACCCAATTGTACCTAGTTGATGTATTAGTTATGACCTAGGAAAGAGTAAAAATCGGGGTTGAAGAGGGAGGAACATACCAGTAAGAATAAAGAACAAGAACGAGATCAGCGCACTATATCCAATATACAACACACTCCCCGCTAAACCACCCAGCTGCAATTTTGTGACCCAATAGATCAGCGCATTGAGAAAGACATAAAACGCTGATGCACCAGCGGTCATGAATGCCCTCCAATGCCAATGGTAATTCTCACTACATAGTAAGAAGTAGATCATAAGTATTGTGACAGCAGCGCATGTGATGATCATAAGTCCGTAGCACAGGAAGAGGAACCCAAACATGTAATACACCTTACTGAACCAGATGGATGACATGATAAAGTAGAGTTCAACGAAAATGGCTCCAAATGGGAGGATTCCTACAAGGAGCATAGAGGGGATAGGTCGCATGTATGTTGTGCTTGGCGGAATTTGGCGAGGAATTTGGTTGACACGAACTGGTGCTACGATCGGAGGCTGGCGGAAGCCAACCCAGCTTCCTGCGAAAGATAGGGGTACCGAAATCAAGAACCAGATTCCAACAATGACGAGCATTGTCGTGAATGGAACGGCCCCGGAAGATTCCTTGGCCCAAAGGAACAGATTCAGCAAGAAAAAGGTCCCAAAGACGATGCCTGGTACCATGATGGGCGTGAGTGCGATATTGAGTTTCCATTTCTCACCACCAAATGACTTATATACGCGGGCGGAGGTCCAGCCACCAATGAATCCAAGAACAGTGTAGAGGAGGATCATGATCGTTCCCAAAGAGCCACGGTTAGAGGGCGAGAGGAAGCCCATGAGCGCAAATGCGATTGTGAACCCCGTCATAACGAAGAGCTGAGCACCATTTCCAAGGAAAACACTGAGTAACAGTGGAGAGCTTGGCGCACGGAATACATCGCCATGAACGAGCTTCCATCCAGAGTCTTCCTGGACACCATCCTCCACAACAGCTGAAGTCCCTGATAAATCATCGAGGTTGATATTGTCCAGGCGGTTGTACCTCGCAATGTCTTTTCTCAAAGCTCGGAGAAGAACCGAAACAACAGTGATACTTAAGAAGACAACAATGATGGCAGAATTGATTAGGGAGAACCAGTGGATCTTCGGATCGAAAACATGAAGGTATTTATCCCATCGTGTCGCCCATGCAGTATCCGATGGTCTCCAATATACGCTGTATGTCCAGGTCATTTCGGTTTCCCCTTGCTCGTTGAGGGTCAACTTTGGTCCTCCTTGACCACAGTATTGTTCTGCGTTGCTAGTACTTTGGGACTTCCTCGAATCCGGCTGCACAATGACCCCCACGACACGATATTGCCCGGGTGTCACTTCATGATAGTCGATTAGAATATCGTAATGATTGTTCAAATGCAAATCTTGCTCATCACTGCTTCCAAGCGCAAAGCCCTGACTGTAAAATTTGGTGTTCGTAACTTCATCCTCAATCAGCTGCCCGGCTGGCAACCCATCAACTAACCAATTCAACGCGAATCCTTGCGCTATCCTTTTGTTGACGAAATGCGCAGAGCTCTGGTCGAACTTCTTCGCTGGACATAGAGTTTTGCATGTCTCATTTTTATGCATCTTCAGCTCGAAGGGCGATGTCATAATTCGGTCGCCGAACAGTATACTACCTAGACTCTCTGATATATATTCGGGCTTCGGGTCTGGTCTGCAGAAGTGGAATGCTGGATGGTAGTAATCGAAGGACACGACGGATCGCAGAGTGCCATCAATATTCGAGCCCACAGGTGTAAGATGATTAACATGTAGAGGAACAAGATCGCCTTCCTTGTATGATGTTGGCGCAACTCCAGGCAGATAGAATGCACTCGAGAGACTGGGAGCTGCAATGAGCGTTGCAAGTAGCGCCGCAGAGGGCGACAGTTCCCTTAAACGCATGGTGAAGTTTGTCTGATGGAGCTTTGAGTTAGCACGGTCTTAGGATCATACATATGAAGTTTCTTGGGGGAGCTTCCGAGCTTACAGGCTGTAAAAGGGAGCTCGAATGCGGCCGCGACTGCCACGAAGTTGTTTTGCTGCCGTTTTATCCGGGCATATGCTGATATACGCCTTTCTTGGGGAGCGGAAGAGTTGAAAGAAGACAATTGTCTAAAAGTGCAAAATAGATTATGCGTCGCTCATTTCGAGGCTTAGGAGAGCTAATAATAATATTCCTAGATGAATATTATCTGGCTCCTAAGGGGGGCGTAGCGGAACGGAGCAACAATCTGCCGGATCAACCTCCGATCCAACTCTAATTTTTTTTATTCTTCTCTTCGAGCTGCAACGAACAAACATGGCGACAACAAATTCTTTTCCAGCGTTGCTGGAAACTCTCACACAAGCTCTATCTTCTGCATCAGAATCTGCTGAGAGAATACAATCACCAATTCCCCCAAAGGATGGTATATCCCTCCTCGATGTCAAAAACGAACTTTTTCTCTCCTACCTCCAGAACCTAGTTTTTCTCATCCTTTTGAAAATTCGGAATCGCAAGAGTGGGACTGAAGACGAGGACGAGGATCTGGATAATTCCGCAGTTAAAAAACTTGTCGAATTCCAAGTATATCTTGAAAAGGGCGTGCGACCATTAGAGGGCAAACTGAAATATCAAATCGACAAAGTCCTGCGCGCAGCAGACGATGCGAGACGGGCAGAGGATGCGGCGAAACCGAAACTCAATGCGAAGGCTAAGCATGTGGAGGAAGACGAAGACGACTCGGAAGATGATAGCGACGCAGAATCTACCAACGAGGTATCACTTAAACCATCAGAGATCAATGACCTACAATACCGTCCCAATCCTGCTTCGTTTGTTCGTCCAGCGGCTGCGGTCGAGGCGGAGGCCAACGGCAAACCAGAAGATGGCGTCTACAGACCCCCACGTATTCAAGCGACTGCAATGCCTACCACTGGACCTCGCGAGAAGGTAGAAAAGAAACTACACAAATCCGCTACTCTCGATGAATTTATCAACACAGAATTATCCAGCGCGCCATTCGCAGAACCTAGTATCGGGTCGACAATCGTGAGCGGAGGACGAAGAACAAAGTCCGAGAAAGAAAAGAAGGAGGAGTTGGAGAGGAAGATCTACGAAGAATCTAATTATACCAGATTACCGAAGGAGAGTAAAAAGGACAGGGCGAAGAAGGGCCCTAGGAAGGATGCTGGATATGGTGGTGAAGAATGGCGGGGTCTTGGTGAGGGCATTGACAGGATTGAGAGGTTGACCAAGAGAAAGGGCGGCGAGGGTAAAAGCATTCTAGACAAAGGCCGGAAGAGAGCGGCTACTGAGGATGGGCCGAAGTCTGGTGGTGGGGTTGAAGTTGGGCTGGGGTTCGAAAAGAGGCAGAAGACGATCAATGGTGGAAGACGCGATAGAGGACACGGACGAAAGTAATCTCCAACGAGTATACCAATGGAGACCGAGTTTGTTGGTACCATACCATGTAACTTTGAACGATCTGCAGAGCAGCACAGTGGCTGAAAATAGGCCAGCGAGTTTGATGCTGGAAATAGAGTTCCTTCTGTCCTCTCTTGCGGTTCTGGGTTGCTGCACCCTCAAATTGGGTGTAATGACAACATTGCATAATTTCTGCCAAGTTTGTTGTCAGTATAAGCATATAAGCAACAAGGACAGTTTATAGACTGCCCAGGTCCTCCTCTTTCGCTTAGCAAGCGAATCCCTTTTGCTCAGCACCGAAATGCTTGAATATCTTAAGGGGAGACACATAATGAAATACCCTTGGCTAGTTCAAAACTTACATATTGAGTACCCTCGCTTGAGTAGTCTGATCTGAATACATACCTTTCCGTCCTGTTTCGATTCCGCTTATTAGGTGAGTGGTGGGTTGCCAAGTTCAAACACTAGAGAAAATAAAGATATAGACATCTCTGGATAGAAATTATTCTACACACACTGCAGCATATTGCGAATTCAGCCTCCTTTGGCTACGGTTAAACCGCATTTTATTGATAATGAAACTTATATTACAGTGTCCTCTAAACTTAAGATCTCTAATACGTATGCCGTCATTAACAGAACTGGAAACTTTTCTTTGGCATTATATATGCAACAACACCTCCCCTCGAGCCAAATACCATAGGTTTTCTTTTGCTCCCTGGATCATACCTCTTACTCCACATTCCTTCACCATACCTCCCAACTTTAAACACAGACTCTCCATCAACCTAGAAACTATGCCCAACATCATACTCCCCATTAGTAACTCCTAAATGCCTTTTCTCAGCATCTACCACTGCTCTTGGCAAGCCGACCCCAATTCCAAAGAACACAAACAGCGCCCACTTCCATCTAAACGGGTTAATTGCAATGCAAAACGTGAACCACCAGATTAGTTCTAGATAAGTAAAGAAGTCAAATGCCCCTGTTGACGAGAATCGTTTTAGAAATCTCGTCATATCGATCCATCTCTCCATCCAGAACGGTCTCGGACGAGTGAGGGGGTCTGAGAGAAACATGAGGAGGATCCGGGTGTAGATTCCGATGTGCCAATTTCCGACGGAGCCTATACCGTTGAAATATGTACAGTTGACGGCGCTAATGGAAGGATGCATTGGTGGGAAAGTTTGGAGGTACCAGTTGGGTGGGTTGTATGGCTCGTCGAAGCTGTTTTCGGGGAGGAAGTTAAGAGTCGGACGTTCGAACCCAGTAGCCATAATCACGATATCTGCTTTAATGACCGTTTCTCGTCCAGGCCCACCGGCTGGTACACCCTTCCCTCTCTTATTGAATTTGACTCCCTCTTCAGTGAAGCCTATGATGTCGCCTCTCAACCATTCCGCCTTCCCGTTGCGGATCTTATCCATAACATCAGAATTGACCATCGGTGTTCCAGTGAAGAGTCCCTTGCCTGTCGGAGCTAAATCCTCAAGGTCCCGGTAAAAGAACTTTCTGAGCAATAGCTCTGGAATCCAGCTCAAGAATGTTTCTTGGCCGAAGACATTCATAGCCAAAATCATGTCAATAACAGAATTTCGTGGGATAATCCATTTGTCACTCCTGGCTAGGATATATGTTTTTTTGGCCTCCTCATGAGCCGCGAATTCTAAAGCCTCGACAGCGCTCGCACCTCCACCGATAATGATTACGGACTTCCTACTAGCATCTTTGCCAGTCAACTGGGAACTATGATACACTTCCCCTTTGAACTTGTCCATGCCAGGAATATGAGGCATTTTAGTGTCACCACATGTGCCGACCGCTACAATGATTCCATCAAAGCGACCTTCAGATGTGTTGTTGATGATCCACCGTCCTTTTTCATCTTGGTATATTCTATTGACACGGGTACCAAATTTAGTCTTAGACTCGAGGCCGTAGCGCTTCCAGAGTTCGGTAATTTGAGAGATGATTTGTTCCCGATTAGGATAGCCGCCGGACCATTTGACAGAAGGATGGAAGCGGTACATCAAGCTGTGGATCTGGAGGCCCGAGGTGCTATTCACACGCTAGGGAGCTGTTAACTGATAACTCTCGGGCCAGATGGAGTGAAAAGAGAAGAGGAGCGGAAAGGAAACTTACACTCCATATCCCCCCGAGGTGTTCCCTCGGGCCAGCCTCAAATATTTGAACGTCAAACCCATGACCCACGCAATGAGAAGCGGCCGAAACGCCTGTCAGCCCAGCACCGATAATTGCAATCTTCGGTCTGTCAAGCTTAGCTCCTGGCTGTGGTGCCTGGGGCGAGAGCAACAGATCCAGGAACCATTGAATGATCTGGTAAACAAAAACAAACGGATGGAGAAGAGGATTCTCCATCTTGAAGATGAGGAATTGGAAATTGAAACCAAGGCAATTGCAGAGAAGATTTCTATTGAGGTCGATGAAGCTTCAATTGAAGGAATTGAAGTGACATTTGAAGGAGAGGTGGGACTAATAAACGTACCATCCTTGGACAGCTCTTTCCTGTTGTATGACGTAGGAATGCATCGCTCCTACTGTGCAGGGATACTAAGGAGGCACCTCCGTCGACATGTGAATACTCACGTGCCAGCCCCCCTTTCTCCAAATGTCCTCTGCAACTACAGGATGAAGCGAGTTTCCTCAAGAAATATCACATAATTTATTTAAATGTCAAGTACAGTGGTTTGATACTCGGATTTTAAAAGATATCCGCTTTTTAGTTCTTTTAATGAACATCAGAACAATGCATGTTGCAAGCATAAACATGATGTCCACATAACAGCTGTATAGCACCGCCCCGATCCCCCGTTCGTTCATGTCAAGTCGAAGTCGATCCCCCCCTCATCTCATATATTGTTGTAACGTATCACCGAAAGTCAAGTCTTGCTTGGTTGCTTGCATGCACGCCAAATCGCCAAACGCCACGCTCAGCAAAATGCAGATGAATCATGACATAAAAAAAATCTTCCACCATCTCATCTATTGCCCAACCTTTTCCGTAATCCCTTAAATGCAATGTAGAATCGAGGTCGGTTTTTTGTCCTGGCTTATTTCATCCACGTTCATGTACAGTCCAACGTCGCTTTGTCCCCATCTCTCTTATCGTTTCCGCCTGCCCGGGGGGCCTAGGAGAACCCCAGAGACCCAACGGCGCAACAGCGTCTTCCTCCTTGTCTTGCAAGTCATCATCGATAGCAATTTCGTCTATTGTAACACCCTTTGGTCTGACCCCACTATCATCGCCAAAGTTCAAAATTATGTCGTCTTCAGCATCCTCAGTAGCTTCCTCTTCCTGAGCACGAGGAGTCCATAACCCAATCGAGTTTTGACGGATTGGAGCGAAACTTCGAGGTGCTGAGTTTGCGATACTTGCTGTCCGGCGAATGCTCCCAAGACTACTATTAGTGGTAATAGGTCTGGATCTGCTAAATGGCGAGGGGTCATAAGATCCGCTAGGTGTAAATTTCTCACGGAAAACAGAAAGACTAGCCAGTGCCTGCGGCCTTGAACCGTTAGGAATTGAAATCGAGGGGGTCCTAAGATGTTCTGTATTGGCGATGAGCGGGACGTCATACTGATCCGATATACTAAGTATTTTCGAATTGGGACGAGATTGAGGTGTGCTAAGCGTTTTAGGGGGAGTGGATTTCCGGATGGCCATTGTTAACGAGGCCATTCCAACATCCATCAAAACTGGATGATTGGTCAAGGCTCCGATGAGCGCATTGCACCCCGCACCGTGTGTAACCAATATAATCACTAGATCGGTGTCTTCATCTTCTGAATGGTCGTCAAGAACATTGCTAGCATGGCTGGTGGCCGACGGCAATTTCGGCAGAACTTTGCCCGGATCGTCGCTGTTGCGATACCATCCAATTAATTTCTGCAAACCTGTTCTGAACCGTATGTGCATCGAGCTCCACTCCTCACCATACTCACCACCAGTACCCCAATCTTGTGGTTCACGCATACTATCCCATTGATAGTCTACATCGACACAAGCATCTCTTGCATGCGCAACATATCCTATTGGAATGGGTTCAGAAGAAGAAATAGCGTAGTTAGGGATAGGCGGTTGATACTTTCCATGCTCTCCTGGAGTTGGCAAGGGGCTAGCACATCTTTGTCGGTTGCCACTACTCTCAGCGCTGCTCAGACTGCTCGTTCGATCCCGTCTAGGCAGTGCGTGACTTAAGGCGGATAAATCAGGCAAACCTCCTTCGTCCTTCTCCTGATCTTCCTTAGGTGCAACGACTGGGCTTCCCCAACCTCCTGGGAATCCTTGATTTGAGGGTGAATTGTGGGAGTCTCGGCTATTTGTAAGAAAACTGTAATCTTCTCTCCTCAATAGATCTGCTTTAGCCCCAGCAACCATCATGACAGAGCTCGGTGGCGGGGTTATGAGCTCAAAATAGTCCGGCGTTAGCCATTCTCCTAAGAAGGCATCAACGCGGATAGTCGATTTCTTGAGATTCTCGGAATTCTCGCCACCCCCATTATTGAGTGATGGTTCACAAACAGGAAGAAGTCGCGGGGAATTTCGAGTGGACCCAGTGACTACTGTTGGATGAAGCCTCGGGGAGGAGTACATAGGTGGCGCTCTAAGTCCGTGAGTTGAAGTTGACCTATAATGGGTGTGACCTGGATTTTGTGCTAAACCGGCGCTGATGGCAATCGACGTTTGGACACATCGCAGAAACGGCGAGGTGTGAATGACCACTTTATGTCTGCGCTTCCTCCTGTCACCCCCATTCGGGTGGTCGACCTCTTGCCCTGCAAGTAAATCGTCATCCGTCTCTCGAGTTCGAAGGATGCTGGCGATACGGGCTCCGAGCTCTCTTGATTGCTTCCAGCCGCCGTAGGTTAGAGGAGGATCATACGGTGTTGGCGAAGTGAGATGCCATTGCTTATCGGCAGCATCGAGTCGTGCGCCATGCCTGAGTGCTGTTAGTAGAAGCTCTTGTCAGACGCCACTTCTCATCTCGCCCAACCCCAGGAAAGCTACATGGAAGAAGGCAAAGTTGAATAGTGAAACAATTCCGAGACAATATACTTTGATAGGGGCCCAACATACCTGACGACGATCACTACAGCTGGAGGCCAGCCCATCACTTCATCATCACCAGTCAGGCAAAATAAAGCTTGGTGTTGTTGTTTTGGGGGAGGAGGAGATGAGAACTTCCAGATATCCTGTCGACGTCAAAATTCCCGGGGGATGGTCTGGTTGATGGAGTTAAAACGTAGGGCCTGAGCTTTTCATGTGACGAATGCACCTAGGATGGGACGATGGCCTGAGGCGCCAAGAGTTATTTGGAATTTGCCTCGAGTCATAGCAAAATAGGCCCAAATCCTAATAGTCGAAGAGACTTGAAAGTGAAGCTCTGCTAGCTCCCCGAAACTCTCTCCAAGCATCGAGTAAAATAAATAATACCAGAATAGAGTATCGAGCATCAGATAACGAGTGAGGCGACCGGGGTTTGGGGCTTTGACGGCGGTCGTGCTGACTAAGCCCCGCTCGGACGTCCATAAATCCGATATTCACCCGGGAGGACACCTAGGATAAGCTCTTATAGGCTATTTTAGGAAGCAAAGGAACGGTAGGATGAGGTGTGTTTAGATTTATTTTGGATTATATGATAGGTATGTGTATTATGTATTTATATTTATGCCCGCAGATAGCTGATTTCCAGCTGTCAATGGCTGATCTGAACAAGAACATGGAGCATATGGAGCATGTAGGAGCGAGTTGCGTACATATTCTTGTACTCACGCAAGCAGGAGATCTATGAGGTTGTTCTAATATCCTCATGTAAGAAGCCTTTAGGATGGGGCTTAGTTGATCTTGTTAGAGGACAAGGTTAAGGTTACTGCTCTGTGCTACGGGACGGGTAAGCTGCGTTTCCAAGGCTGTGCGCCTGGCCCGAGCCCGACACCCGACCCGAGGCAGGGACAGCTATACAACACTTTCTTGAAACTACTACCAATACTAAAGCACTTCACACTTCGCACATCACATATCACGGTTGCAATGTCATATCGATCCTTCAATTCTGCTCCCTAACCCCGCAAGCAAAGAAACAACCCACTCGACTCTCCGCTGCAATAACATCGTCACTGAAGCATGGAAAGAGACGCTAAAAATTCTTCACTCTTCTCAGTAGAGGTGTCGAAGAATCACCATTTGTCACTTGCTAGAACTTCACACGTCTACCAGAGAATTTTGCTTTAACACACAAGAATAGATGATTGGCATTGAGAAATGTAAAGTTACTGTTTGAGAGAGATCCTTGATATAAGACGAGCTATTCCCTTTTCGGATTCGTATTTCGCTTGGCAACCCCACTGACGCCAAAAAGGTATTATCATCAAAGTGCTTCATGAAATCACCTATCTATGAATAGCCTCCCTCTACTGTATGCTATCCTCAGATGCCTCTTCCCTTCGGTAAAACACTCTGCTAATGAATCTCGTCGCATAGGCCACAAATTGAATCTGCGTTGCTTCTTCAATTCGCAATTTAGCATCTTCACGAGACTTCCCTAATTACCTTTGTCCGTTACTGTCGTATATCGGCTAGCGGGGACTCCGCTTGCAGACGATACCTGGAATAGCTGAGGGCGGGGCTTTTTGATATCTGACGGTTATATTCCTCGAAAAGACAGATACAATATGGTTACAAGGCCCATGGACATTTGGAGTATGTACACTTCGTTTCTTCGGGTATTTCCTCCCCGGAGGTGCCTAGTCTGGCCTCTTGCATTGCTTTTCTGTTGGTATAATGCATAAAGAACGACTTGATGCCACTTTGCAGTGCGAAGAGGACACAGCCTCCAGTGGCCGTCGTTATTTCTACTCTCTGTATACAGGTAGATGTAAGAACCCGATCGCCCCTCGACCTCGCCTTTGGAGTCTATCATGTGGCAATTCATCATTAGCCATCTCTTGCTTACTCGATGGGACAAAAAAATAATGTGCAAGTTGAAAATTTATCATGACTCACGTAGCTCGAAAATAGGCTAGGTCATGTGAGGCAAGCGGGAGTTCAGAACATCATCCGACTTGAATTATATGGCCTGTGAGGTACCGTGATTTGCGAAAAGGATCTGAATCCGAGTACACTTTGGACAGATTGGCTGGTTGATCCAATACTGTTCCCCGCCCTTTTAAATATATCAAAACGCGCTATGTCGTAAAAGTTTGTCTTTCTCGAGATCTACGTCGTACGAATGGAAGCTCCAGACTCCATGGGAACAATTTTCCAGAAGCCAAGAGGCATCCCCTCCCTAGTCGACGGATGGGGCGTTTCGTAGCCATTTGATTAGGCTAGATGGAGGTTTTTGCTGGTTCCGGATTTCTGGTAGGTAAGAGTTTCATGGGTATGAGTCGGTGTACTAGAGGCCTGCTAAAACTCAATTTTCATGTATAACTTCGACCCCTATGGCTGGTGAGAAGTCTCATCGCTGACGATTTTGGTCTTTCTTGTCCTCAACTCAATTCAATTTTACGGTGCGGGTCAGGTATCCGTCAAGGAATTCGCCGTTACTATGTGGGATCAGCACGAATCCGACCCTGAGAAGGGAAATGCAAAGCCGGTGGGAGAATGCGTTACAGAAGTGAATGGGGACGCCAATGAGTCACGGATGCGAAAATTCGTTGACAGCTTCAAGAGAGATCCAAATGCTCGTGTTGTTGAAGAACTAGCAGAGAGTGGAGGTCGAGACTATGATCATAAGGCTGCAGCCGAAAGGACAGCCAATTCTGGTCTTGCTCATAAGTTGAAAGCTAGACATATGCAGATGATTGCTATTGGAGGCACCATCGGTAAGCTATCCGAGCGAGTTTAATGATAGGATCTGACAATCTCAGGTACTGGTCTTTTCGTCACATCTGGGGCTGCCCTTTCAACTGGTGGAGCTGCTTCTTTGATCATCGCATATGCTATTATTGGTGTTCTTATCTTCTGTACAACCCAAGCTCTAGGTGAATTGGCAGTTCTCTTCCCTGTTGCGGGCTCGTTCTCCGCCTATTCAACACGTTTTATCGACCCTGCTTGGGGTTTTGCAATGGGTTGGAATTACGCCATTCAATGGATGGTTGTACTACCACTCGAAATTGTAGCTGCCTCAGTTACACTGCAATTCTGGCCTGGGGCGACCGAGACCAATCAAGCGGCATGGGTTACTATCTTCTTCGTCGTTATTGTCTGTATTAATTTATTTGGTGTTCGAGGCTATGGCGAAGCAGAATTTGCCCTTGCGGTTATCAAGATCGTTGCCGTTATTGGCTTCATCATTCTTGGTATACTTCTCAACTGCGGGGTTGGACAAGGAGGGTATATTGGAGGTCAATACTGGAAGTCTAATGCGGTCCCTGCTAACTACGAGGGATATCTTTCCGGTCAACCCGCTGGTAGTATTGCCTCTGGTGCATTCCACTCTGGATTCAAAGGTCTCTGCAGCGTCCTCGTTACGGCTGCATTCTCATTCGGTGGAACTGAGCTTGTCGGCCTGACAGCCGCTGAGGCCGCAAATCCCAGGAAAAGTCTGCCTAGAGCTATTAAACAAGTTTTCTGGCGTATCCTCTTGTTTTATATGGTCTCCTTGACTATTATTAGCCTATTAGTTCCATACGGAGATGATAGACTTCTAGGTCAAAGTTCTGACGACGCTAAAGCATCTCCATTCGTTATCGCTATCAACAACGCTGGAATCTCCGTCCTCCCGTCAATTATGAACGTCGTTATTCTTATTTCGGTCTTGTCTGTCGGGAGCTCTGCGATATATGGCTCTTCTAGGACAATGGCAGCTCTTGCTGAGCAAGGACAGGCTCCAAAGATTTTATCATATATCGATCGTGAAGGGCGGCCGCTGCTCTCCATCATCCTCGCAGCCGTCTTTGGTCTTCTTTCCTATGTCGTAGCAGGTGGTCAACAAACGGCCAACACAGCCTTAAACTGGTTGTACTCCCTCTGCGGTCTTTCGGCAATCTTCACCTGGGGTTCGATTTGTTTAGCTCATATCCGCTTCCGATCGGGTTGGAAGGAACAAGGTCACACGCTGGACGAATTAGCCTTCAAATCCCAAGTTGGTGTCATTGGCTCATGGATTGGATTCAGCTTAAATGTTCTCGTTCTCGTCGTCCAATTCTGGACTGCTATTTGGCCGATAAGTTACAGCAAAGACACCCCAAACGACATTGTTCAGAGTTTCTTCTTGGCCTACTTGGCTGCCCCAGTCGTGATCCTTTTCTTTCTCTCGTACAAGATTTGGTTCCGTACTTCATTTATGAGATCGATTAATATGGATGTGGCTACTGGAAGGAGAGAGATCGATACACCGGCTTTGATCGAAGCAGAGAGACTAGAGTGGGCGGCGTTGCCTCAATGGAAGAGAATCTACAAAATCTTCTGCTAGAGAGGGATGAGAATGGGGGGTTGAGGGCCTTGTAATATAGACTACTAGTGGAAGAAATAACTGATGAGCTACTAGTGTAACAGGGATAGCCGAGATATCAGTGAGACTTCTGTACAAAAATAATAGAAGGGAGGGCAATTGTGGAAAAATACTCCACTAAGCAAGCGGCTGAGCTTTCTATTTGACTACTTGCATTGGTACCTATCAGTGATTACCTCGGTCGTGAAAGCAGGTAGGAAGGCAAAATTATGATAGAGTAGGGCTATGGACGAATGCAATCACAACAAGTGGCCAATAGGTGACGAGGAGTAGAGAATCCATACATCAAGTTGCGGCGCTTTGATCTCGAAATTCGGACAATAAATTTTAACCAGCAACTTCGAGGAGTTCCGAAGATCAATTTTACATGGAAATAAAATAAAGAGTAAGATGCTACAGAGAAGTGCTCTATTTGCTGCCATGCTCTTAATTCAGCTTTCACTATAGTTCAATTTTTTTCCATCTCTTATTGTATATGTGCGATGGAAATATTTTTAGGTCCCTTCTTCCTCCAATGCACACCTTTATTTTCATCCTGAAGCAAATCTTGAACCATACCTTGGTAATCATGTTAACTCTCTTGCTTCGTTGTCTTCATCATATATGAACTTAGCAATTTTACCTTAGGATAAATCATCTCAATCTTCCTGCTTTTTCACGGGCTTTAATACTCTTATCCTTGGTAGAGGTGTGTCTTTTCAAGTGTGTCTGTACATCCTCAGGCGTTACCACTACATATTTTCATCATCCACACCGTCCTCATCATCCTCATCATCCCCATCGCTCTCACCACTCTCATCGCTATCATCACTCTCATCACTCTCATCACTCTCGCCACTCTCATCACTCTCATCATCTTCATCATCCTTGTCATCCTCACCATTTCTGTTGCCCTTATGTTGAGTTTCCAACCATCTCACTTCCGTCAAAGTCGTAGCCTCCATGTATCGAAACCGCTTCACAACCGCCCACTTCTTGTACAAGTCGACAAAAAGAGGAATGACCTGTGTACCATTCAAGTACTCCCATGTCCATTGTCCAGCTATGAAGAAATTATTAGCATTTGAATTAATAATGAGGTTGAAACCTTACACGCTGCAGCTTCTTGTCGCTCATCTTCCCGGCTAGATTGATACACACGCATTGTATCCAGTGCATCCTCTTCAAGATCCTTCTAGGTAAGCTTCTTCAAGGGTAACCCAACGTTCCTGAACGGATGGTCGATAGACATTCTGAAATTGTTGACTTTTAGAATCTCGTACGGCTTGCTTCTTGGCTTCACAAACACAGTATCTCTGGCCCCTTGAAAGTGCTCACCTGCCACAACTAAAATCACCTCTTCGGTTCCATTATTAGAAATGGCAGTAATGAAGCTTTCAAAATGAAAGCTCATTGCTTCGAAAGCGTGCTCCCACCAGATTGCCATGTTACATATAGGATGAATATATTTAGGGAACCTGCCAAGGGACCGATTTATTTCTTGGCCAGAGAAATACTCATCCGGAGGAAATGTTATCCATACAGTGTCAGTTCCAGCTGGATTGGTGAATATAGGATTGATATTCCAGGGACCGTCAACTGATATTATAGGTGCAATTCTAACCAGGACCTGTTCGGCCAAGATTCGAGACTCTCTGCAGGTTTGTTGAAGCGCAGAAGCTGGTGTAACATTACTGTGCGACTCGCCATGTATTGTGAAAACCCTAGGATGCTCCAGAGCGAAGTTCCAGATCTTGAGCCTCAGCTCGATTGGCAACTTCGGAAACCATGCAAACCGAGCACCTCGAAGGATGACAATCTCACGGAGTAGTTGCTCATTAACTTCGTATTGCGCCTTCTTCTGACTCTCCAGCTCTGCTTGAAAAGTGATAGCCTGGGTCTGCAGACTATTAAGCGAGCCTAGAAGAGACACGATCAATCCAGCTGGAATCTGAATCGTGGATGAGGAAGGGACGCTTTGTGCCAACTGTATCAAGGCAGAATTAGCGCTGATACCGTCGTGCTCTGCATCTGCGTCCTTTCTGCTCGTGGTTGTGGCAATTGCTGGAGTTAAGGTTGGCGACGCGTCTGAGGTAGTGCCAATAGCTAATATCGAAGCCTCACTCAGATTTTGGAGAATAGAAGGCGGATCCGCTTGCGGAGCTTCAGTTGGCTTGCGGGTAGTCATTATGCTTCAGTTTGCTTGGTATTGAAGACTCGGGTGGAGACTTTGATGTGAGCATTGGTACAGGAGAGATTTGAGATTGATATTCGGAAACAAAGTCAACATGAATCTGTGGACGCGCCCGGAGAGACAAGATCGCTATATATATTATGCGGCGCTAGTACAGCCGAAACTCAAGGTTAAGGCTATTCACTTGGGTGATCCCAGAGCGGTACAAAATCTAATATGCAATCAACTTTCTTTTAAATAAACCTTCCAAAAGAAATTCGGCCTTAAAATAATCAACAACCTCAACATGTTTTCTCTTACTCTAAACCCCTTCAAAGCCCATTAAAAGTATATTGACACCCTAGTTAATTCCTTCAAAGAGATTTCTAGGCAAGGTCTTTCAAATGATGGGAAGTTCGGCTATGTCACGCGCAAACGCAAACTTCATACACTCTATGCAAGCGCAGCAACTTGAAACTGAAACCAAAGAGCACAATGCAGGATTTCCCCTTCCAGTATCAATAATAAATCCAACTCACAAAAGAGCGTCGTCCAAAGCATTCCATTTGGTACGCAAGTTCAGATTCCCAGGAACCCCTGCACCCTCTTCTCGCGCCTTTCACCTAAATCTAATTGCCAGCGAAGACCACCCTTCTCGCCAAACTCGTTCCACCCAACGTAACCATAATATTAGTGCGCCTTTAGCAAAACTGTTCTTTGGCTTAAGCTGAGACTTGTGATCAGACATTGGACGTAATTACCACAAGCAATTATTGATATGAAATACACTACCCATGTAGCTAGGAACAGGTCAATTGTCTTTGAATAACGTGCTATTGTAAATCAAGATTATGGCTTGGGCAGCAGCTGTGCAAATCCCTAGAGTCATTGCCCCCTTGGAATACGCCTCTGCTTGAATTGCCGTTCTATAATCTTCACGTATCAACTGCACAGTACATCTCTCTCTAAGAAATCTGCAAAGAGGTAAGAGGTAGCATGAGATATAGCATGTAGAGAGGGGATGAGTGCTAATATCAGGATACTAACTACTCTTCAACTTCTCCCTAGTTTGCCTATTGTAATCGGTGGTCGAGTCTCACTAGCGCTAGCCTTAAGCGCTGGGCCTGTGAGCACTGACTAACCTACCCTAGCGAGCCTAGCTATCTTCCTATCTTCTTACCTTAAGTTCAAAATCGAAGCCGACGGGCAGGCCTCACTCTTCTTGACTTCATGGGGGGTCACTGCTGTCAAATATTGTGAACATCTTAGGAGATGTTTGCCTTTCTAAGTGAGGGTTAATTGAAATTCCGTAAAAGGTTGATGGCTGTTCGGTCTTCAAGCTCCAAGGGAAGCCACTTGTGTGACTTCTTGCAACCGCTGCTGTATCGAGACACGATGATCCATATATCTTAGGAAGTTGTGGAGTATACTGATTGTTAAAACAAATGAAATGGTTGGAGGCTTCTTACAGATCCTCTAGGATAAGCTATTAAATTCTTTGGTTTCGAGGTCTTTTTGTTTCTGTATACTCGCTGAGATTCCCCCTAAGACTTACTTTTATATCCAGAAAATATTTCCAAACAAGGTTCGTACATCTCCAAAATAAAACTTGTTAAATGCGTGTGCTTGAATTCCAATACCAACCAAAAAAACTCCTATGGGAAAACGTATCAGGGTCACCCCTCATCTTGCGCTCGCCCGACCTATAGAAAGAAGGTTCATCTTCCTCCCTCCCTCTTAGAAGAAGCTTCAGCAACCCTTGTTGATACAACTGTCTTCCGAATTCCCATCTCATCTCCACCCCTGAACTCGAAATCTTCTTCGCTGCCTGTCTCCGTAAGTCGGCTTTTACTATTGCCCCACATCCCTCTGCCCCTGGCTGAATTTGTGCGGTTAAGATGATCTTTTCCATCTAATGAGTCTTCGGGACTTCCTGACGCATCGATTATAGTTTTCACTCCAGTTCCAGCGCCGATATCATCCCGTAAATCGAAGTCTTCGTTCCTGGCTCCACTACCACTTCTTATATACCTCCCTGCTACACCGCTCCTCCATCTACTAGTCCCTCTCACTCCATCTTTACTCGATGTTCCGCCCAGTAACTTGGATCTATTGAAAAATTCTTTGAAGAGGGGACGTAAGGTAGCAGCGCACGAAGCGGTGATTCCGATACCGGTTTCGAGACAGGACCATATTGCTACGTCCGTAGTTGCGAATAGGAAATCGTCAACGTCGGAAAGCTGATTAACATAAGGCATGCGTACGATCGTCGCTGTTGAAGCTCTATTTTTGTTTCCCTTGTTAGTTTAGGACCAGGGAAGTGAAATGGGGGAAGTTTACAAAGCACCCATAGCCAGAATACAGGCAACACTGATCTTCGTCCTAACATTCATCTGTAATGACCATACCATGAATATCGGAAGAATCGCCAACGTCCAATCTGTCCAGCAACTGATAGCTCCGAAAGCATAAGTAGCCTTCACAGTAATTTTCGCATCCATGCAGTGGCCTGAACCTCCGGTATAACGAGTCCAAAAGTAGGCGGAGGGAATGCATTGTAGGACGAAAAGAAAAAAGTAGACCACAGAATATGTCTCTAGGACAATGAGGACTGTGTAGACTATGTACTTATGGATGTTGACGACAGAGATGCGGAGAATCATTACACAGATGCTGAGTTTCAAGAACATGTTGGAGAGGACGTAGACGGGTTCGCAAGCCCACCACCACTTTGCAGTGTTAGGGTTTTTATTTCAAGAGGCAGTCAGAGAGTAGGAGCTTGCCTTGAGGCCAATTGGGATTTCTTCTTGGGGAAGGTTCCACGCATGTTGACCACTACCATGTGCAACTCCTAATATGGCAAAAGTGGCGAAGAAAACGAAAAATATCTATGCGCCGTTTGTTAATATACATATCGTTGGCGGAGAAAGAAGAGGGACATACCCAAGCCAAAATAGCAGACCAATCATCCAGCCCGAAGCTCTTCACTATGAAAGCCCGAACGTAGCATCGGAGGAGTATTGCTATTGTACTTAAAGCAAGAAAGGCACTAGCACAACCGCTGATTTGCGATCCACGGTTTTCTGTAGACATGTTGAAAAGACCGTTGAACCAAACTCAACTTGGCGGCTCAAAACGCCCAAAAACGAAAACCGAGTTTAAATAAAGGTAGACGGGACAAACCTAGATTAGATGGAACTCATATCGAAAAGTAGCAGATGAGAAAGCAGCTCATGTCATAGCGGTAAAAACTCTGATGCGTATGCTCGCCCAGACGGCATGAACCGAGTTTCGCAAACGGCTCTTCCTCCGCTAAATTCCCACTCAAAAGCGGGCTGCCCCAGGAAGCGTTTTATTGTGTTTAGCCCAGATCACGAAAGCCAGCTCGAGTTGGAAAGGTCCGTGATGATCTCGACCTGGGAAGAACCATGAGACCGGATATTCGGATTGCAGATCTCCTTCGAAAGAACGCCAAAGTAAAGGCCGGGTCTAATGAGTGACGACAACGAATGGGCTCCATGGTGGCAGCGTGCGAGTCATGAGTGAGAGGCGCCCCCAGTCTGGCTCCACCGTTGAAACCCCCCAATGGGACAATGCTCGGCTTATTTAGGAAAATGTGGGGTAAGGTTTCGGGAATACGACACATAATATGGAGCATCGTGCTTTTATTAGGGCAGAGTAAGGTACGGAGTGGTCGAGACTGGAGAGATGGAGGTTGACGGTTGGCTATATAGCCTTTGAAACTTCCCATGCTTGTGTTGGAGCTTAGGAGTTCACTTAAAGGAGACCAACTACTTCGTAATAGCGTTAGCGAGGAAGCTTGCTTCGAAGTTGGAAGACTTCACACCAAATACCTCCGAGGTAAAACTCTTGGGTGTATGCACAAGAGTTTCTCGCTGTCGGCGTTGCAGCTTTGATCGACAACTTCGGTACAACATCACGGCACTTGGGTTTGTTCCGCTTAATAAAGGAGGAGTTTGTATGAAGCAGCGAGCAGATTGGAGACACATAGTAGGAGGGGCAATGTTCGATGCTGCTGCTCTTATCTTTAGCCAGGTAACAAGGGCGAGGATTAAGGATTAATCTAGAGCACTGAGAGATATCCATATCCATATCCAACGCGGAAGTTGCACATGCGAGCCGGACCCGGGACGGGCCGACCTTTTAGGCTGGTATGACACTACCCGGCTTGCCACTTTACGCTGGTCGAGGACTTGTGATGCTATTAGTAGGTACAAGAACTTGAGTTCTTGTAGAAACCGTGTATCAGCTCCTCAGCAGCTTTGAACGCGGATCCATATATCAGTTGATGCGAGAACAGTGCTCACTACCATCAACGTGCCTTGAACCGCACTTGATACGGGCAACCAACCAGTGGAAGTGCCCGGGTTGAAAAGGTTGCAGAGATCTACCACCAATTCCGTAACTCCTTTATTCCGCATTTCCTTTCTCTCTAATGCTTGGCTTTCTATTCGCTTCTTTTCCAAGACCCTTTCATCCTCGGATACTTCGACTGCCGATGGAGGTTTGGAAATTGCTATAGGTGACGATCTGTACGGCTCACATAATTTGATAACTCTCAAAACAATGGAGATCAAAATTGAGTAGAACCAAAACTTCATGGCCTCAGAATAGACGGGTTTTGTCCATACAGGGCTCCAGATCCCCATAGCATCCATCTTGAGACACATGAGCCACTGATAATGTCCTTAGCTATGAAGTCAACTTACAATCGTAGAGCTTTCTAATAAAACGTATATCCCCAAAGAACTCCATTTCCCAAATTCAAGTGTAGATAAAACTCCTGGGGTTTTGTGTAAGGCGTCGTAAGCTGATGTGAAATAATCTACAAAGTTCATGAAACGGAGGTAGCGGCGACCTTGAAGTGTTAGTGGAGAATGAGGGGATCCTGGGGCTAAGTCTTGCATACTGAGGGAAAACTGCTTGTGAGCTTGCAGCCATGGAGCTGCAGCAGCGGGAGATAAGGAGAATGCGGCTATTATCTGAGCGAAGGATTGTATAAGACGAAGTGCCTTGTCAATGCCGGCTGGCAAAAGTCAGTAAGAGCTGACTAGTAAAAATGAGGGTCGTTGAAACCAATGTCTTGACAGAACCGGGTCAGCTGGTGTATAAAAACAAGCACCAGCATTTTGAAGCCTCTTGCGGACTTGAATTCAATCCAGTGGTCGGGAAATGTGAGGCGTGGTTTATGTGCTACAATAGGATCTCAACTTAAGTTCCAACACGGCTATTTGACATAAAAGAAATTCTCAGTACGAAGGAAGTGTGGACACATATGCAATGATAAGAAAGAACGCATTTTGAAAAGAAGGATTTGAAGATTCAATGGTTGCGGTGTAGCCTGAGACATACCTAAGTGGACGAAAGCTGCCAACTGGCAAAAAAACGTACGAGACAGGTATCTTGGTGATCACGTGAATGCATAAGGCTCTGGAATTTCTGTGAGCTAGAACTAGCAGTAGATAGCCATTAACTCAGACGAGGGGCAGCCAACATGGCTAATGGCTTGCTTGTTTCGATCTAGTTGTCGATGGGTATCGAGGGCTTCTCCATGCGGCAGCTCCTACCAGAAAGGCTGTATACCGAAGGTGCACGCACCGCACTCAAACCCCCAATTTTGCTACCTGTCTGCGAAAGAGATCTCGGCTTCTGCTAGGGTGGAAATCCAAGAGCTTCGTAAGTTAAGATTTGGCTATGAAAACGTGGAGGCCAACTTTCCACGGGTTTGCCCAAAAAAGAGTAGGAAGTCTAAGAAAACAGAGATTAGAGGAAACTGAGTGTTATATTATCATATAATAATAGGAAGTCAATGGGAATAATAAGAATGTCGAGGCTGATGTGTTAACAGGTTGGAGCTAATGCCAAGTGGACACTGTAGCAGACACATAAACATTCGCGGGTTTTCTAATTTTCCGGTTCCGGCGGTAAAAAACACATACTTCACAGTATTATCCAAGATAGAACACTTCCAGATTATGACACCGTAAAGGTCGCTATGAATAACATTCATACCAAAAGTAATTCTCAACTATTAAAATGCTTCGTACATAAAACGTAATCCCACCTCAAATATCCTCACCTTGCACACTCTCTGCTTTTGAGGACCACTACGGAGTAGTGAGGGGAAAACATCAGAAGTACCCACAATTCAAGACAGATGGCACAACACTAAAAGTGGTTCAGCGCCAAGCGTTCGACATGGGTATTGTATACAGAGTACAAAGTAACTCCTGCCACGGACCCCGAATATAGCAGACAGGTTAGGGATCTGGGATACTGGACAATACAGTAGGAAGGATAGGGAGGGGGGATATACTAAGAGGAACGCGCTGATATGGCCAGAAATAGAGGAAGCAAGACTGAATCTGTGGGTTTGACCCCCTTATTCTTGAAACTGAAAGTTAACCTAGGTGTAAACCATAGACATATCTTGCTGTTCCTACCGCTTGTCCACTGATCCTCACAAGAGCCCATCATGCAGCTTACCTCGACACTACACTGTAGCACCCTAACGCTATCTTATTACCTTCAATCTTCTCCAAATACGGTACGTCGCAATGAGCTCGCCATACTTGGCCTCGATTGCCTCGGCCTGCTCCGTGTTCCAATCATGTGCAAGTTACAAGTTAATGCCGGAAAGACTCTCCATCGCGGAGCTATTAGTAATTATGGGGTGAACAGTGACGCTAAAAAGTGGCTAATTCCCGAGCCCATATCCGAGCATTGCCTCCCTCGGAAGCCCCCTTAGTCCCGCAGCTGTCAATGGCGGGGTATTGCAACACAACCTTGCAGCTACTTCCCCCTCTTCAGGGTCTTGAAATCTTCTACGGTACATGGAAGAGTAACACTAGAAGGGCAGTTGATGTTCCATGACTCAAATACCGTCCTGATGTTGTAAGCTGCATGTTCGCCTAATTTTACCGAAGCGAGGGTACGAAAGTATGAACATTGATTAGCACTCCTCAACGGACATCTTCCCGCGCCAGTCTTCTGCCGATTTAATTAAGTAATCATGGGTATTACGTATCGGTTGAGTTAGAGAAGACGATTCAGCTACTATATCGAGACACTCTTCTAAGCCACGGTTGTACACTTCCTTTGGAGTTTCAACCCTCCCATCCCTCTTCCTATCCTTTCAACACGGTAGAGAGTGCAAGCTACACTGCCGAAAGAATACGAGAGACACCTCTTTCCAAACCTTCAGACGTAGGAAATAATCTTATCTAAGACAAATGTTTTTAAAATGGCTAGTCCATGGCAGGAACAAGTCTGATTGACGCTCTCACTTACCAAGGTTATCTGATGGCAAAAAGCATTAGGATCAAAATATCAACTGCCGAATCATCTCCATTCCCCCCTTATATTCGAAACTGTAGCCCTTCATAATATGCCGAGTTTCTTTTGGATGAATGCCATGAAAGCCGTCTCAGGCCTTGTTGTTTCGCTAATGTTTGGCGGCTTTGACCTCCATTGTGTATGCGGGTTTTCAACTCCTTGACTGATCCTGTAGGACGAAGCAAAGTCTGAGAATGTGATCAGACAGCTTGGCCTTGAGTCATACGAATATAAAAGTATAGGGCGAGTATAGAGGAGACCTGTGACGGAGGTGTGCCTTCTTGTCGTCTACTGCTCCATCGGAAGCGCTATGCATATTACAATACCCTTTCTAGATATAGGGAGGCAACTCAAATGTGATTAGACTGCTAAATATAAATATAATATTTATATAGGCTAGATCTATGTTCTCCATACTTTAAGGGTGGGATTCAATTAACACTCATCTAAGAATACGCCATCCATTTCTATGGATCAACGCAATGACAAACTTCAACTCTAATTTGTTCGTTTCTAGCAAAGCTCGCAATTGCCATACAGGCTGCTTTACATAATATCAGGCGCAAACGAAAACGGGCCGCTTTTTAGCAGACGGCCTGGACCCAAGCGCCGGTCCAGATGTGGCGACAAAGCCGAGATCTAAAAGCAGTCGCGCCAGTTTATTGAGTGTGAAGAATTCTCTAATATGTCGATGTCAAGGTTGAAAAATAAGCTCTTCTCATACTCGCATGCCGCGTGATATCGGATGCAAGTGTCACACGTTATAAGTTTCGTTTTTGACAGAGGAAGAAGTGACTAACTAGTATCCATAAGTTCAATTTGAAATACGCAAAACTTCGATACATCAACAGATATGTAGAGTGGCCATTGTGGTATAGTGCCTGATGAGGTGGGATCTGTGTGACAGAAGAGTACATCGCGTTGCGGTTGTGTTGAAGTATCGAGGCTTGTGACTCCTTCCTCTTCAGCCCGAGGTTAAAACGCGACACAAACAAACCCAGAGCACTACAGAAAGGTTGGATATGGAGTATCAGGATTGCGATTGCGATTCTAGTATCGGGATCGTGCTGCTGGCTATCAAAACCATGATGGGTTTGTTGTTGCCCTATTCAGAAATGTCTAACAAAAAGCACTTATCACTACTCGACGAGGAACCTCGATCCGCATTTGGATTCAAATGAGACGACGAAGATCGTAATTTAGAGTATGCACTAGAACGGAGCGTAGAGAGTGAATTCCTAATCTCAAAGACTGGCGGTGAGGTATTTAAGTCGCCAGTTAAAAGGTTGACTGTTACCGAAGAAAGACAGATGGGCTCACAGGTCGGCCTGGACCTTCGACCCAGGGCATTGTCAGACTAACCTCTCTCTTCTTGTGCTAAGGACGTTGGAGTTAAGGAGAGGAGCTTATAATCTCTAATTGGAAATACCACCAGTGAGACTCGGAGCATGGCCGAATCTGGCATCATGTTGAAGGAAGAAAGGGAATGTTTCACATTTCAGGAACGTTGTTACTCATACTCGAAAGAGAGGGAGCAGGATATCAACAAGTGAGTTCTTAGAAGAAACTTGTGGTCAAAATACTTTCTAAAAATCTATATATTTATAAGTCGTGTTCCTATATCTGCTCAGACAAGATGTGAAGGGAAAACACAAATATTTTAGACCCATAAACAAGACCAACCGCCGGCCCGAGCCAGTCCCAAGTGCAGAATATAAAAACATTGTCCCATATGCATACTGAATCTTACCTGATCCATACATACCTCATACATATCACCCATTCTCGTTCTTTTGATTCGTACCGTCTTAAATCTTATTTACAACCTCTGTTATCAACACAAAAACCACCGAGACACACAAAGGTCTTTCCCATGCAAGACTCAACTCAAATACCTCTATTTCTTCCCCTTTTTCCCCTTCTTCTTTTTCTTTCCCCCCTTACTATTTTCAACAAAGGTTCCACTCGTTGGACTCGCTACGGCACTCGTACTCGCCGATCCACCCTCAGAGTCGAGACCTGGCGACAGCGGTGACAGTGGCGATAGTGGCGACAACGGCGTCATCCCAACATCCCCAGCATGGTGTGATGGAGTAGCAAGCGGTGTCATCCCCGATAGACCTTTGCGCGGTGGTAGCGGTGTATCCAATCCTTCGACTTGATCTTGTGCTACAGATTCAGATGGGAACGGATGTTCTCCGTCGCCTTCCTCCCCGGTCTCAATGCCTTTCCCTTTTGACTCCGAAGGGAACTCGTGGCTTGGACTTGGGTCTTTAGGGAAGGTAGATAAGCCGTGTTGAGATGGCTTGGGCCTAGGTGTTTCAATGACACTATCGTCTCCGAAGGTGTCGTCGCTCATGGGGCCTCTTTTGTCGGTGCGTCGGGGAGTGGCCATGGAAGCATCATACTGAGGCTGTTGGGATTCAATGAACGGACTGCTCCCCTGGATCCCCAACCGCCTGTCTTCTCCTTCTCTAGGTAATGGCGACATCGGTTCTATCTCCCTCTCGTAGCTCTCGATAATATCTCGTTCCCGATGATGCCTCTCTTCTTCACTTAAATTCTCGCCTTCTGCTTCAGCACTATAATCATAGACACCTGAAGCCGTGCCATCGTTGCCCTCGTGGACCGTCGTCCCATCAGAAAGCAAGAGACCTTCCGGGTTTGGTGCAGATCTAGGGGTCATAGGTCGTCCAATCTCAAAATCTTGAAGAGAGGGTGGATACTGCTGTACTGAGGAGCGTTCATATCCATCTGTAGGGGCCAACGAATGTTGATATCCCTCAGTAGCGCTTTCCCAACCTTGGGTAGAAGGCGGATATCCGCGAGAGGTTTGTTCATATCCTTCTGTTGTGCTTTGCCAATCTTCTACCGTCGAAGGAGCAATAGTCGGGGCAAGAAGTGGAGAGGAGGGTATGTGTGGGGTATCCATCGGGTCGGATATGTCGTGTAACGTGGGTGTGAGTTGCTCCAGTGGCATAGCGGAGATCGATTCGTTGTCTTCTGGGGTTTCGATTGGCTGTGGTATCTCCTCGTTGGCACTGACAACAGGACCTTCTGTTGTTGTGCCTTCGACGATTGGCTTTGGAATATCCTCAGAGATCTCACCAATCTGAATGTGTGGGTCTTCAATACTTCGTTCTGATGCTGATTGAGTAATCTCTGTTACTTTTGTTGCCTCTGTAACGCTACTCTGAAGCCCCTCTAAGCCCTTGTCCTCAACTATGGGTTCTTCCATCTCAGGGACACCAATTACTTGTTCCTCGCCCTGTCTCATTTCAATCTCCTTTCCTTCAGTCACTGGTTCAATTGGCGAGGTGTGCTGTATCATAAACTCCCCACCCTTAAGTTTCCCCTCGCCCCCGACCTCCTTAACCTTTTTGTTCTCTCCGACATCGAGCTGTTGCTGCTCAAGCTCCTCACTAATAACACTATACGGTTTTTCAGATCCGTGTTTCACCTCTGGAGGCTCAATAGTGTCCTCTTTAACAGAAACCTTATGGTCCGGAATTGAAATACCCTCCTCTTTTGGATCCTGAGACGAATTTATTGAGTCAAAAGTTGACGCACCTTCAGCATGAGATTCTTTCTCATGTACAACTGCCTTTGGAGATTCACTTAGAATCTCAACCTTGCCGGCTGCGGTATTTTGCTCTGGCTCGATGGCCGGTTGGACAATATTGTCACTGGATGTGCCAGATCCGATTTCGGGAGACTCCGACGCAAGTACGGCTTCGGGCTTGAATCCGGCACCAATCTCAGGCTCGTGGCTACTGTCGGTCGTCGAGGACTCTGGTATTGTCTTGTCTTCCTCTCCAATGGTGGAGGTGGGCTGGAGAGTGGGAGACTTCGACGAAGGTATGGTTTCTTCGTAGTTGATAGCTGTGAAGGACTCGGGCTCTGTTTCGGTGTTGCTAGGTTCAGTCTCAGTCGTTTTAATGGGGGCCGATTCGACCGATGGGATGATAAGTTTGGGTTTAGCGACACGTTGCAATTTGAATGTGGGGTTGGGGTTTGGGGTGTCAATGGTCTGTTCGCCGTCTTCGTCGATTGGCGAGAGAAGAGAGGGCTCTGGAGAAGCATCAGCTTCTTCTGATTTGGATCTTAGAGAATCCTGTGGTAACGCTACTGGTTCGGGTGTTGGTTCTGCTGAGAATTGGCGGGACACTGGACGGGACGAACGCAGCCATGCACCCTCGGTTATTGGTGGTGCTCCGACTGAGTGCTCTTTGAGTTGAGAGATGCCTTTTTCATTGAAGTGGAGTCCTTCTTGTAATCTATCGTGGAGGGTGGTAACTTGTACTCCATGTTCATTGAGTTTTCCGTCTAGGGCTTCAAGTTGGAATGAAATTTCTTTCACTCCTACTGAACACTGTTCGATTGAGGTCGTAATTGGAGTGAGGTCCACGGATTTGTTCTCTGCATCGAAGCTTGTGATGGCGTCAAGGATATCTGTGCCTGTTGCATCAATCTCTGCTTTTAGTTCCTCATTAAAAGTTGAAATACTGGTGGTAGTTGTTGTATGATTAATCTCAAGTTGACTTCCCATTGATGTGATATTCCCCTTTGTCTCTTCGACAAGAGCTCGAACTGCCTTCACTTCTTCAAGAATCTCCTTCGAATTGCTACCATCATCTTCAGTATTTGATACGATGGCGGCTGTTCCAGCCCCAGCGAGACCTCCAACTGCAAGAGCAGTAATTGAGGTAGAAAGATTAGCTTGATTTTCGGTGGTGTGGGTGTGGAGCTGCTTGACATCTTCTTTTGATTCTTCAATAATAGCTTTGAGTGCTGAGATGTTTTCGATTATTTCAGCATGAGAGTTCGTGTCTTTGATGCTTTCAAGAAGTGTAGTTTGAGAAATGAGTAGGTCATGAGATTTCTTGATGCTGGACAAAAGTTCGGGGTTAGTTGTGGTATCCTTGATCTCCGTGAGAGTTCCATGTTGGGCTTCGAGTGTAGAAACAATAGATGTGAGATGCGTTTCGAGTGTCGAAATGTTCGCTGTTTCTGATGTGGGTTGGAGAGTATTCAGCTCGCCTAATGCAACAGTTATCTCCTTGATCTGTCCCAAGATTGCTGTATGTGCAGCGTCGACTTCAGTGGATGCAGCGGTTGCGTCCTTGATAGCGGCCAGTGATTCGTTACAAGTACTGGTTGCTTGTTGAATTTCAGAGAGACTAGCATCGTGTATTTCCAATTTAGATGCAATACCCATGATCTTTTTCTCCAATCCGGCAAGATCTGGCATGTCAACAATTGGAGCTGGACCTGCGTCAACGGATCTTGATTTGATCTCGCCCAAAGAAGCGGTGTGAGCAGTGTGGAGATCGTGCGAAGCTTGTGCCATATCCCGAATGGACGCAAGAGTTGCATCGTGTTCTTCCAATTTGCTCGTGATGCCACCGAATTTTTCTTCAAGGTCACCAGTATTTGGTATTTCGACCGCCGCAGAAGATGATTCACTAATTTTTGATTTGATTTCACCGAGGGATGCAGTCTGACTAACATCCATATCGTGAGAAGCTTTTGTAACTTCTTTGATTTCGGCAAGAGTAGAATTATGCTCTTCCAAAGTGCTAGCAATAGAGCTAAGTTTTTCTTCTAATTCTCCCATATCTACCTTTGTGTTCCCAGAGGCCCCAGGAGTCTGCTCGGCAGATCTCGACTTTATTTCCTCCAGAGTGGTAGCATGCCTAGCATGTGCTTCTAATATCTTGCCCAAGGCAGCGGCATTAGCGGAGTGCGAGTCGCCTGAAGAATGGAGGAGCGTTAGAATTTCATCACTCAGATCAGCTTCTCTGATTTCAGTCAGTATATTGGATTGCTGAGCTTGGGATTGGTCGATGTCATGCAGGGCGGTGAGGATTTCAGCACTGACATCTTCTTTGATCTCATCGAGGAGCTTGCTGTGGGATTCTAAGGTCTCGATTACGCTGTTGAGGGGGTCTGTGGTCTCACCCGACTCTCGCGACATGGCTGCAGTACTAGGAGTAGCTTTGATTTCATCCAAAGTTGAGGTATGGGTTGCGAGAGTTTCGGCAATCGATCCCAATTTACTTTCCAAAGTAGAATTGAGAGCAGAACCATTGCCTTCCAAAGCAGCAGTGTGAGTAGTATTAACCGCCTTTATCTCTTCAAGTGCAGCGGTATGGGAAGAGTGTGACTCGTTCGATTGTTGGACAGCAGTTAAAATCTGAGGACCTAGATCTGTAGCTTTCTGTCCCTCAAGTGTAGTCAAAACGGTGTCAATCTTTGCACTAGCACCTGTGACATTCTCGGTTGTTGTTGCAAGTCCGGCCTCGATATTCTCCTTAATGGATTCCAACTGTGCCTTGATCTCCGAAAGTGCACCGCTATTGTCTGGACCGCCATCCTCAGCTGGCTTGCCGGCAGGGTCAGAGCCAAGTGATTTCTCTTTAAGTTCGGCTAAGATTGTAGTGTGTGTTGCATGCGAGTCGTTGGATTGTTGTAAAGCTGTGAGTATGTCTGGATGCGGTGGTGCATCTTTGATTTCAGCCAGGGTACCCGTGTGTCCCTCCACTACTGCCTTTATAGTCCCAACCTGAGCAGTAAGAGCCTCGATTTTCTCCAATGGTTCCACCTTCGCCTTCAAAACCCCTACATCTGCCGTAAGGGCATCAAGCTTCTCGGTATGTGATGCCAAGGCTGATAGATCATTTGTCCCCAATTTCTCCGAGATCTCCTGGATATTCCTCCCAATATCTGCTCCAACGGACCCAATAACAGTGTCAATATCGGCCTTCAATTGGTCCAATTGACCTTTCAATGCCGCCGTCGTAGCGTTGTTTTCGTTTAAAACCTTTCTGAGCTCCTCGAAACTGGGGGAAGCACTCAAGACTAGCGCTGGAGGTGCAACTTTCACTGGCTCTGTTGGTTTTGGTGGCTCTGCTGGTTCTGCTGGATTCGCTGGCTCTACCGGCTTTACTGGATTTCTTGGCTCTGTTGGCTCTTTTGCGCCCTCTTCTACAGATTCCACCAGAACATCCACTCCTTTCTCGGCGTCTGTTCCGTCAGTTGTTGGTTCGCCCGGCTTCGTTACTGGATTGCTTCCCAGCGGATCCAAGATTGATATCGGCCTTCCCGCCTCCGCATTTGTGTCCATCCGCTCTAAAATAACCTCCATACTCCTATTCGTTTTCCTCAACAACATCTCATGCGAGTAAACGGCTTCCACTACCGGCTGTATCGTATCCAATGCTGATTTAATCGACGGCTTGATCAACTTTGCCAAATTCGCCGCGATCGCCGTCTGAAAAGCTTCACTGTTGATCGCCTCCTCTATCACACCCCTCAACACCTCCGGGTCCTGCGAGGAGAAGCCATTGGAAAAAGTGGCCGCATGCTTTGGACTCAACACATCGGATTTGGTACGTTTCCCCTCGAAAGATGCCCGTATGCGACTTGTCAATGGAGGGCGGGAATTCGGAGCCATGGTGTAATTGTATGATGATATTTCATCGAGTGTAAGATGAAAGAGGGGGAAATGGGATGATAGGAAAGACGGAGGGTTTTGAATCGACAGATAGAAAAGATGCTCACCGTACCTAGTGTCCTACCATTGGGTATACTTCTCGCGGTATAGGCCGCCCTGCTCTGAGACCCATGCGTGATTGATTATCCATAGCAGCACAATGCGTTGTTCGGCGGGGACGTGTTTCCAAGCGTGAGGAGCCCCGGTCGATATCATGAACATCAAACCAAATTAGCCGTTGGGGCGGGGAGGATGAACGTTATTCCATGCACCGGTGCGACTCGATTTGCGCTCGCGAGTTGGGCAATCGGTCGAGGTTGGTGAAGGAGGTGGGCGAAGATATATTATTTGACACTGATTTGGGCTTCTCATGCACGATGGCAGACTCGTCACATTATAACACCGAATCTCGCGGCCTAGCCATGTGATGATGGATGGAAGGACCAAATGGAAAAGGGGCAGAGGGAAAGACAGAATTCGTCATGTGACTCGATATGCTTTCTAGAGTACGGAGAGTAAGTGCTTTGACATGCCATGGAGAGGTCGAAGGGAGCAAATCTCTCTCAACAACAAGCCGAGAATGAAACTCTCTAAGATATGACCAGAGCTCAGCTATCGTCAGGTAGGAAAACAAGGCGAATTGGGCCAGATTCTCCCGTGGCTAGCCCTCGAGCTCTAAACACATCATCAATGCATATGTCCGATAATGCAAAGAGAGCAAACGCGGTCTTGAAGGGCATATACAACATAAGATATCATATAATCGACGAATATCAAGCTTTCCTGAAACACAGATATGCTCAATCCCGGCCGATAAATTAATTGCTGCATGCTGCAGCTGAAATTGTGAACTCCCAGTTACCCAGGTCGGTCGTCTTTTGATTGCCCGGCCCCGTTCCGACAACCTTAAGGGCAACCTTAACGAGAAAGGTAGCCGAGCGTCTTTGGACCGAGCTTTCCGGATCCGAAATACAAAGGGAGGTTGGCCCATATATCACAACCAAAAGAGATATACCAATTACTTCGTATTTGCCCTCCTAAGCGCCTATAATCATGTAATCTCTTAGTATAACTATTATATAAGCCCCCTCTCAATTGTATTCTCGCTCCCTTCCTCAAGAGATCCTTCTAAAATATTTGGAAGTGTTAAGGCTTTAATGCTAACTCGTACCAATTTCGGCCATTTACATCGGATATAGAGAGGTTGGGGTTACTCCTCTATGAACTAACCACACTTGGATCTCATCCGCAAGACGATAAGTTCATCCTACCAACCTCCTCTTTACCTACCCTACTTTTGTGTTTCTGCCTGCTCTCTGCTCTACTCCTCTGTCTGTTTTGCTTGATACGTCTTCCTCTTCCGTCTCTACCAGCGCAAAGATAGTCTAGAACATCGATGCTCTTCTACATGTGATTTCCAACAAGCTCCTTCATATCCCCACATCCACAGAGGGGTTAAAAAAGGAACTGAAGGAGGTAGTATAGCAGTAATAAAGATGTAAGACAGAACAGTATACTCAGAGCGAGATAATATATAGCAATAGTAAGGACCTTATAGGTACTAATTCAGAAGGCTGAAATGTGGTCAAAACTAACAAATGGCGGTCTAGGAATCAACGCTAGATCTTATCCGCCATATCTGAATTACAAGGTCTTAAATAGGGTAACAATTAGAAACTGACTTAAGGATTATACGCATATATATATATATATATATTGAAATACCCATGGCCAAAAATATATGAATTATGTATGTATCTGGCAAAACTAATAAAGACTGATGTCTACGCTCCAGGTTTTCTCATCCCAAGACTGAGCGGGATACTCAATTCCCTGCTAGAATACACTCTCCCAATTTAAAATGTGATGTTGGGTAGAAGATGGAATATTGTCTATGATGTCCATAAATCGAAGTTGGAAGAGTGCACCAAGGCCTGAAGGCTAAAAACGCCGATCACTTTCCGGCATAAGAAAATAAATTGTCATGTGAAGTGCCTCCCTCCGCACATCAAAACCCTCTTGAATATCTTGACTTTCTTATTTTGATTTACAAAGCTGCATATATAGAGGAGTAGAAGTCCATTGCTATATTTCTAATCCCGCTGCTAGTGGTATATTCAACTAGAACCCCCAAGGTCGCAATCATTCAACTCCATGGACCCATCCACTTACCACTCCCCCAAGTGTCCCTAGTCTGTTCCATGCCGCTCCCCGCATCCCCAAATTATCGTGCTCTCCTCCCGACGCCCTTGAAAATCATCCCTCCCACGATACCTGCGGCAATAGCAACCCCGCTAAGGATAGCCACGCCCACTAAACCCTCTCTCGCCACTTTATCATCGATCAATCCTCTCAAGCTGCTTGCTTGCAGATTTCCCGGCTCCTTGTCTAGCAGCAAATCATTGTATCTCCGTGCCTCCGCATAATTCCCAAGCTTGTAGTTCCCAAGCGCCAGATAGTATAAACACTCTCGTCTCCGTTCTGGCGCGGTGCGGAATATGTCTGAGAGATGGCGAACGCCTTCTTGTTGCTCCTGGCGGATATTGGACTTAATCAAGCCCTGGAAAATTGTTAGTTTTTCCCCTTAACAGAAGGTCGAGATCGCACATACCCAGGCAAAGTTAAACTTGGTTTGGACTCCGACATGCTCTCCCTCTTTCTCGTATTGCGCTCGTAGAACTTGCAATTCGGCGGGTTTCAGAGGACTAGGTTCGAGTTAGCATTGTATATCTGAATATATGGCTTATTCTCTTCAAGATCAATGAAGGAGTCAAGACTGACCTTTCTGCATCCGCAGCATCTTATTACACGTTCCGTCAGCATACGGGCTTCTAGTGGGAGGGCATAAAGGAGCAATTGCAAGGAAACGTGCAAGCTGTAGCCAAGGTATGGCTTTCTAGCAATACTTACATGGTAGTGAGGGACTCATTGCTTCTAGGCTTAGAAAGATTATATTACAAGCAATTAAATGGAGGTGGAAGTTGCGAGTTCTCGGATGAAGGTTCAAATCCAAGAAGCCTAGGTGGCGTTGTGGCTGATCGACGTCACCGGGAACAAAATAGCACGAGATGGGATATCAACAATTGTTCACGACCTTGTGATTTTGTGGGCAGATTTAATTGTAAAACCAAGTCACTTGATAAAGAAAGACCTTATCTTTTAATTGACTAGGATCTTGATCATTCTGAGTTGTCCTGATTCAATTTTCCTTGGGCTTCGGTGGATCCTCGGCTATTGCTACCTAGACAACGATACAGTATCTTCTAATAAACAAACTTTGAGGATAGCCTCACTAGCTACGAAATACACCGGATCCAGATCACAAAGACCTTAGTTACTGCTTTCCTCTCGTCAAACAATTGGCCTACGCAGACATCGCCAAAATGCTTCTCGACGAAGATCCAGCTACTGTTAGCCTTCCACCTCTTTCATCGGCGTATAACTAACCTTCCTAGCTCATCCATCATACAATTGGGAACTTCAACATCCAACCTGATAAACTCGCCGTTGCACGAATAAATGAATCGCTCTCCACCCTTCAACAAGCACGCGATCTGCGGGCCCGAGAAGCAGAAAGCGCGTTAAAGAGTACGTTTCTACTACCACCCCCCCCCCCCAAAGATCATAGCAAACTCGAGACACTAACAGATAATCAACAACAGAACTCTCCCGCACGCTCACCATCCTCTCTAACCACTACCAAGAAAACCTCTCCTCCCACTCTTCCACCGCGCACGCCTCCGAAATCGCCACCCTCGACACCCAGAAATTCCGCGTCGCCAAGTCCGCCAACGACCTCGAGATCGAGTCGGAGCGCCTCTCGTCCCAGCTCGCAGACCTCCAAGCGCGTTTACAGGAGCTCGAGGCGCAGGGTGTGGAAGGAGGGGAGAATTTGAGGAGGGGCATGGTGGATGATGAAATTACGTTGAAGTTGAAGGTTTTTAGAGGATTGGGAATTGATGTCGAGAGGGATGCGGAGGGGGAATATTCGAAGGCGGTGGTGAGGAAGGGGACAAAGGGGCAAATGCATGTTATCGAGCTGGGGGGCAAGTTTTCGAGGTATTTTAACGCGCAGTATCTTTGGGATATGATGTAGGAGATGGTGTGTAGGAGAGAAATTGAAGAGGGTAAATGTCGGATTGGGTTTTGGCGTTCAGGGCGTCTAGGCGTGTGTTTGGAGGATGCATTTCTTGCAGGAATACCACGGTCATGTTTAAGATTTAAAAGATAGGCGATGAGGGATGAAGACTGCATGAGTTGAATGAACTATACGCTTTTTCAAAGCAGAAATTCTGTATACCCTTGTTTCTAATGCTGTCCAACACCACAGATACCACCACCACCCAAACGCCAACTCTTCGTAATTCGTGAAATATCGTTACATGTTACCAAAAGTATATTATTGCTGCTTCATATTCATGACACAGGACCTCCCCGAACCAGAACTGCCAGATGTATGGGCGGAAGCCGTCCTCTTGGAGCTCTTGATGCTAATAGGTGACTGCAGGGAAGGTCCGTCCCCTACCGGCCCAAATGGAGGGGTTCGTGGTCTCGAAGTATTCATGATAGCCTCAGGGCTATAACCTCGATTAAGCTTTGAATCGCTTGGGCTGCTGCCCGCTGTAAGAGATCGATGATGTCTCCTCCCATGATCTGCAGGAAGCTCGAGTCGTGAATTGATCTTTGTCCACAATGAATCATCGTCATCTGAAGGGTTGTCCAGCCTCCAACCTCCTACGCCTTCAAAGTCCCTTGATGCCCCGATGCTCTGACTGAATCGCATAGCATCTCCAGAAATAGGTGTTATTGTCCCCGTCGCCGATAAACTGCTACACGTGCTTCCTCTGCGCTTTCTGCGACGTGCGGGAACCGATGGTGGGCTAGGAGAGGACTTCGTTCCTTGCAAAATTTGACCTGACTGCTTGGGACCGAGGATCCAGTATGGTATGACGGCAAAAGCGAGTTCGATGTAGACGAGAAGTACCCGGAAGACGAGGATCGAGAAGGCCAAGGTAGTTGTTATACTCGCGAAGATGGCGATGGGAATGGTGAAGACGAAGAGGAAGGGGAGGACTAAAGTGTAGGGATTGAGGAGCGTCATTTCCCTTCGGACCTTTGCTAGAGCATGATCTTGGGATGCAGGAGTATAAGGAGACCACTGGAGGATTTGAACGGTTGCTGCTATCGGGACATGATCCAGTTCTAGAGTAGCGGTCCTCGAAATCCGGACGTTGCATGTGAAATGGGGAATGCTGTGGGGTACAGCAGACTAAGACCTGGTGAGACTAGACTGTCCAGAGCCGAGTGGTCCTAGTCATATTGTTATTGTCATAGATGCCGCTGATCAAAATCAACCAGGACCAGAGTAGTTGCAACACCAAAACCCAAACATCGCGAGACGGGCCCGTGGTAGAGTTGAGCCAACAAGTATGGACGACTCCGCTCCAGATGTCTTTCCCTGGCATCTCGGCGTTTTTGATGCACATTGCCATCCTACAGATTCGATGGCTGCGGTCGATTCCATCCCACGGATGAAGGCCCGCGCAATAACAGCTATGGCTACGAGAAGAGAAGACCAAGAGCTTGTGGCCCAGATTGCCGATAGTTATGGATTCAGGACTCGTCTGGATGTGACCAAGGAAACCAAGGAAACCAAGGAAATAAATGACACCAAGAACGAATGTTTGATACCATGTTTTGGGTGGCACCCCTGGTTTTCACACCTACTGTACGATGACACGGAAACAAATATACCAGATTTTGACTCGGAAGACTTCAAACTTCGACACTACAGATCTATTTTAACACCAAACTCGAAACTCGAAGACGATGTTGATTTTCTTCATTCGCTTCCTCGCCCTACGTCGCTTAAGGCATTTATTGAAAGGACGAGACGATACCTAGAGGAGTATCCTCTAGCAATGGTTGGCGAGGTAGGACTCGACAAGTCCTTTAGACTGCCGGAAACACGGTCTCCCACGTTCGAGGGCTCAAGAGACCAGTCTCTTACTCCGGGCGCCCGAGAGGGCCGACGCTTGACCCCGTATCGAGTACAGATGGATCACCAGAGAGCTATTCTCAAAGCGCTACTTAAACTTGCAGGCGAGATGCAACGTGCTGTCTCGGTGCATGGTGTCCAAGTCCACGGGATTTTGTTCGATACTCTCCAGGAGACTTGGAAGGGGCATGAGCTTCCAAGCAAGAAGGAGAGGAGAAAGGGTGAGAACAGCCACATGCCTCCCCCGGATGATGAAAAGGCAGACTTGCCAGCGGAGTTAGCCAAGCCATTTCCTCCCCGAATATGCCTCCACTCGTATTCTGGTCCTCCAGAACCTTTGAAACAGTACTTTCACCCCTCCATTCCAGCACAGATATTCTTCTCCTTCTCCGCACTCGTCAATATGTCAACATCAAGCGCAAAGACAACGGAAGTCATCAAGGCCGTACCAGATGACCGTATTCTTGTTGAAAGTGACTTCCACATTGCTGGAGATGAGATGGACGAGAAGTTGGAGGAGATGTGTAGAAAGATTTGTGAGGTAAAAGGTTGGGGTCTTGAGGAGGGTATAACGAAGCTGGGGAGAAACTGGCATAGGTTTGTATTCCTGTGATACCAAATGCTTGGAAATCTCCTTGATATCATTGCTCGTGATGAAAAAATAAATATCCTACTCATGTCTGGGTTCTACATTATACTAAAGCAGACTCGCGAGTCGAGGGCCAACTCCGAAATTCTTTTGGCGTCTCTGCTACTTAGAGGCTTCAGTGGACCTGGATAACAAATAGCTCAATGATCTTGACATTGAGATTTTATCCTGTCCTTGCACAATAAATGCTAGACTTCCGAGCCCAACATAGGGGTTTCTCTTATAACTCTTCTAGATTTCAGATCTTCAAAGCAGTTTAACATTGGTCTTCGCAGTCAATGAGCTTTAGCTAACTCGAATTTTATTTTCTATATTCGAGGCTATCACAGGGCTGTCAGTTTGTCCAAACCGCCTCATGCAACAGGCATTCAACCAGATTTGTCGTCTATACATTCACTACTGTCGCTCCCATTTACATCTTCCAAATACACTCCCAAAACCCCTTAATCTTAAACAAGTTCCTGGCATTCAAGGTGATGACGAACATTCACTTGACCACAGCTGTAGACCTCGTAAATTCCTAAGGCATTCACGTCAAGTTGTATAAATCGAACCCACAATCAAACCCGTCACTGTTGTCACTTCAATCTCACCGTCTCGCAACAGCACAGGACTTCTTCCGTTACATTCTACCTTCAACCTCTTCTGTATTTCAAAAGCATCAACTTAGGGTCAACTCAACTCACTCAGACCAGTTGTAGAGCGATTGATAACGCTTTTGGCTTCACTTCTTCATCTTTCAAAACGTTCTTTCTCGGTTTGCATTTTCACCTTGGATTCACTTCCCTGTCGCCCCTTTACCTTTATCTAATTCACTTGATAAGCACGCCATTATAGACGCTGTTGATTTCTGCTGCATCCAAAATCTGTCGCATATATCAACCACTTTTGTTGCTGTTTCCTTCTTTCAGGTTACAACAACAACCACCAATTTCACGGCCAAAAGCTTCATACCAACAATTTCTCAACACTATCTGCTCTCCAACTCAACGACATAACCCTTGCTCAACTCCACCACTCGACAAGATCAACGCCTGCTATTTGCCCTCTCACTAACTATCCCATCCCAACTGTACATTATCGCGAACCACTCCTCCTTCAGGATTTCGACAGACTACTATTATGGAATCCCCTCAACTAAATAGTAGCTATTCTAAGAGGCACAACGCTCAATTTTCTCCTCTTGCTTTACCCGAATCAGCAGAGCAAGTTGAAGCTGTTGACGATGTAGCCGAAACACAAGTCCCAATTTCAGAGGAGGCCATCTCTAAACAATCCAACGCTGCCAATCCCGATTCTCCTACATGCCGCCTAGCACCGCCATCGTCGCCAACGATCTTTTACGGAGATAGTGTGATAAACGATACCAATGACCCGAATGGCTTTTATAGAGAAGGTAAGGCTTTTTGATCGCAATGATGTTATCAAGTTTCTCACAAAGTTATTAGCTCACGAAAAATTGACCGGATCTCAGCCATGTTCCTCAACAGAGCCATCACCCAGAAAGGCAGGACGCAAATGCAAACAACTCCCCAAGTCTCAACGTGCACAACCTAAACCAAGAATGAGTCTTGAACAGGATCGAGATCTCATGCTAGGCTCTAGGCATGGCACTCCTCTCGGCTGCAAGCCGTTCAGCCCTTCTATCCGCCATCATTCTCAATCTCGAGACGGACAGCCTGGTTCTGAATCCATACACTCGCCGGAAGACGATTATGATGCAATGGACTCTCCTGTTGGAACTCTTGTTGGTGGCAAAGCCCAATCTCATCTCTATGGGCCGCAAAAGCATGGAGCAACATATGAAAATGGTGGTTATATGTGGGATGAGCATCCTAACGGTGAGTTATTCCTTATTCGTCCTGTCTCTGGATTTCCAGTTAACTTTTGAAGGACCTCAACGTGACATTGGCTTTGTTGGTAATAAGCGAACTTACAACAAGGAACGAGACTACGATATGTGTTACCAGCCACAACCTCCTCCATTTGCCCATCGTCCCCAACAAGACAACGACGAAGGTCCTTTTGCTCGCTTTGCGGACAATACTCGCCTTTCTCACTTCAATTCTCGGCGACGCAACCTTTGCGACGAAGATTATACTGATGATAGCTACGAGATCGGCGAGCCTGATACGCCTCCCTTTGGGTTCGAGCCAGCTCGTCAACATGAGAGGGTTCGCCAAACTTCTGCTGCTGCCCGTGATAATGACGATATTGAGCAAGAACATCTCTATCCAGCCAAGCGAGTCCGTCGAGCAAATGAGAATCCCGCTGGCCATCGTGTTGGCGATTCCCGAGATACTCCTAGATATGAAAGACCTTTTAACAATCACCCTGATTTCCATAGCCGAAACCCTACTCCTCAAAGCTCATTGACAGATGATGGCGAGGACGAAGAGGAAGAGGAACCAAGTATGTTTCAAAACTTTGGCAAACGCTTGCGACCATCTAGATTCGCCGGCGATCCTTCGATCAACTCATGGCACACGAACCAAGACCCGGTCTTAGTCGACCGAGCGAGCATCAAAGAAGCTTCCCTCCTCAAGCGTCGTCTAAACCCGGATGCCTCCAAAGACAAAGTCTGCCCCCGCGGCTACGGTTCCAACGACCCAGAGAACATCCGAATCGTCAACCTGAAAGACTCCAAGAAGCTGAGTTTCCAAGAGGTCGCCGACACCTTGAACGACACCCGTACTAAGGAGGGCCGCGTCCCCAGCCTGACCGTCTGCGCCGTCACCAGTCGTTACAACCGGACCGCTCCCATCCTCTACGCCTCCGAGGGCAAGGTCTTCGTCCCCATGTCCAAGCGCGGCGGGCGCAACCGCGCCAACCCGGATATCCCCACGGGGAACATCTCGTGGACACCGGAGCTGAGCTCGACGCTGGTGTCGATGAATAAGGAGTATGAGGCTAATCGGTGGAAGGCTGTTGCCGAGATGTTCAACGAGATGACGAGGGAGAATATCGATGAGAAGCAGGCTGCTGCTCATTTTGCGTCACTCTGAGGTGGTTTTCTTGCTCTTCATTCATTACTTGGGTTAGAGGGGTGATGGGGTGAGGATGTGGGTGTTGAGATGGTGGGAGGTGTATGATGATTAGGACAAAAGTGTTTTCTTGGTAATAAAACGTGCTTGCTATTAGACGGCGGAGAGACGAGCGTTGTTTTCTTGCATTGGGGTCTCGACGAGTTTACGGGCTGGCTGGAGGGAATGTGTGGATGAAAGAGACGACATAAGTGTTTTCCGACTACTATGGCGGGGATGAATACCGAGTTTCTTTGAGATGGGGAGTTCGGCAAGTTGATGCGTTCAGTGGGATGGGATGGGATGGGATGGATGTGTTGATAAGAGCTGTGGACTTTTGCTGGATTTGCATTGCATGGCTTTTTCGATGGATTTGGACGCATAGGATAGACAGACGGATGGATGGGAGGGATGGTGGCTTTGGCTGGCTGGAGAATGTGATAACGTACCTATGATTTGAGGAGAAGAGCGTTGGTGTTGATGAGAATGAAACCCCTTTTGCTGATTCATGTGTCTACGTGCTTTGTTGTTATCATTTGCCTTATAATACTTATTGCCGCTAAAATATCCCCGGGTCTCTCAAAGCTCCAACCTACTACTAAAACAGTTCTGAGTTGGCATTTGGCCATTTTCTCTTCGCTTCTTTTCCTGCTGTCAAATAGAGATTTGTTTCGCTAAGGATTGGAGGTTGTAGTGGTGATAACACTCCCATGATAATTAAGCTAAAAATATCAAAACGCTTCTTTAAATTCTATACATGTACAATAGATCTATCTATAATTATTATTCAAACAGTTGGTCATACGTGAGTGACCATATCATCTACAGACAATCCATCCTAGAACACCAAGCTCGCAGATCAGCCCTAGGCAACTCCAGAAAAACATCTACAGGTACATAGCGCCAACGAATACAGCACGTCTAATTCTTCCCCTTCCCCTTCCTATCAATGCCAATCATCAAGCCCCCAACCTTCGTCTCCACCACCTTCCACCCCTCCCCACCTCCAACCCCCGTCTCCGCCCTCCCATACGCCTCCTCACTCCTATCACACAACGTCGCCAGATCCGCTTCGCTCAAGATTCCCTCCCCGCTCTTCCACCTCCACACCTCCCCATCCTTCAATAACAACGCCTTCAACGCATCCTTGCTCATCCCCTCCTCCTGCTCCCCAATCTTCTGATGCAGATTCTTAAACCCCCCCTTCTTGATCACAAGCTTCTCCAGCCTCCTCTTCGCATCCGCCGAGAGGAGCAGGTCCTCTTCCACGGTCCCCTTGGTCGCGAGCCGGAAGATGATCACGGGGTTCTTCTGCCCGATCCTGTGAGCGCGATCCTGAGCCTGCAGATCCTGCTGCGGGTTGAAGTCGCTATCGAACAGGATGACCGTATCCGCCGCGGCGAGGTTGATGCCCTGGCCCCCAGCCCGCGTACTGAGCAAGAACAGTTTGAACTCGGGGTTGGTGTTGAATTCCCGAATCTGGGCTTGCCGGTCGGATTGTGCGACGGAGCCGTCGATACGGCAGACGGGCCAGTGGCGCAGCTCGCGAGCGTAGTCCTCAAGGAGGTTGAGCTGGGTGGTGAACTGAGAGAAGATGAGTACTTTGTGGTTTTGGGAGAAGAGGTGCGGGAGGAGGCGGTCGAGGAGGAGCATCTTTCCCGAGGAGGTGATGAGGGTTGAGTCGATGGGGAGCCCGGATTCGGGGGGCCAGGGGTTGAAGAAGTTGTGTGGAGAGTTGCAGGCGAGACGGAGTTGCATAAGAGGGTTCCCAAGCTTTTTGTGGGCGATTTCTTTTTCTGGGATTGGGTGTTAGTGAGAGTGGGGATTGGGAGGAGGGGAGGATGAAGGACTTACTGGCTAGTTCGAGGGTTTTGGCACGGCGGAGTTCTTCACTGCTGCTATCAGAGCTTTCTGTTTCATCGTCTTTTTGGTCTAGCTCTGCTACTAATCTTTCTTCGAATTCGTCATCGCTAAGGGCATCTTCATCAGAAGCATCTGCTTCTTGGTAGGTTATTGGCTTTCGCTTACGACCTCGAATGCTTCCGGAAGGGGTGGATGCCCGACTTGATTTGATAGACTTGGGAGTAGTTGTTGGTAAAGCGGCTTCTGATTTACGCTTCTTGCCTGCAGCACCCTTCAAAGTTGGTGTAGGCTTTTTCCTTTCCATCATTTGTTGAAAGACATTTTTGGGAGCATTCTGGGCACTCGCTTGTTTTTGTGGCCGTCCTCTACCACGATTGATTGCCAACTTGCTGAGTGGAATATCGTCTTCATCGTCTGATTCTTCTGCCTTTGTTGTCGATGTTGGACTTCCCTTTCTAGATGTGAAGGGAGTATTTGTTGCCGAGGTCAACCTTTCAACTACCTTGTTCTCTAGGAATTGTCGTGTGTCGATTGTTCTGTCGTTGATGGCATTGTATAGATCCGTCTGATCTTTAGTCATTGGTGCATAAAGAATATACTCTCGTTTTTTGGGGAGCAAATGCTCCACATCAGCCTTGATACGTCGTAGCAGAAGAGGTTGTAAAATCAGATGCATCTTTTTGATCAAATCCTGTTTCGCTTTGTCCTCCAGGAATTCTTCTGTGCCTTCCTCATCCTGAAGTTCGCTAAAATCAAACCAAGACTCGAATTGCTCCCAGAAAGTGAAGATATTTGGCAACAAGAAGTTTAATAGCGACCACAGTTCCTTTAGGTTGTTTTGTAAAGGTGTGCCAGTGATCAGGAAACGAGTAGTTGAGTCGAAATGAGACCGTAATGTACGGAACAGCTTCGAGTCGAAGTTCTTCAGACGATGACCTTCATCCTACAATAGGATTAGCTATAGATCCCCTAGCAAGGAGAATATCACTTACAATGTAAACGAAATCCCATTTTATCTTAGACAGGTCCGCAGCATCTCTCATCACTATTTCCGGTGTGGTCAAGACAACTGGAAATTTGTCGTTTGCTTGATTTTGTTTGTAATGTTTCATTAGACTGGTCTGAAAGACCTCTTTTCTGTGAGTGGGGGTTCCATGATAAAATGCAACTGGAATACTAGGAACCCATTTGTTGAACTCCTCTTGCCAATTTGAAAGTGTACTCAATGGAGCCACAATCAAATGTGGACCGAAACAATTCTCCTCCCGTAGTTTTCCAACAACTGAAATTGTTTGTATTGTCTTCCCTAGTCCCATCTCATCTGCCAAGATCCCAGACATACCCTGAGAACAAATCTCGTACATCCAAGTAAGACCTTCCAGTTGGTAATCCCTCATCGTTCCACCAACCATGCACTTGGGCTGCTTAGCCATTTCGAGATTGTGCTCCCCCAGCGCCTTGCCATCGAATCCACTACCGACTCGACCCAGTACTTCCGTCTTCTTGGTTAATATATCCGAGAACGCCGCGCTCTTCGTCAGCAATTCGTCCAATTGCTTCGCTTTAGCCTTTCGGTCAGCTTCCGACTCTTGAACTTGTTTCCGTTTCTTCAGCGCGAGCTTTCGTCGCCTCTCCTCTGCCCGATCATTCTGGGTTTGTGCTTTCTTCTCTTCGTCATACATGGCTCTTTCTTCCGGAGTATTAAACTCTTTTAACTCAGTGTCCATTGCGACTTCTGGTGGGGAAGATGGCGCGCTTGTTGGCAATCTCGAGGAAGGGGTTGAGCCACGATCGCTAGATACCGAACTCATGGTTGTGGATAGAAGAGGATCCGTTGGTGATGCGGTCGATTTGGCAAGTAAAAAGACCTCCGGGAAACTTAGGTTGTTGTTGTTGAAGCTAAAACCGCCACTTCTCAATGGAATATCAAATCGAGATTCCTGCGTCCAATTAGAAGCTCACTTTTGAAATTACCCTCTGGATCCGCATGAGAGAAGAAAAATCCATCCAAAATAAAGCATGCAAAGCCGAAGAACGGAAATATACAACTCAACGCGTAAAAAAGTGCAGGGCTGGACATTATATGTACGCGTAAAGTAGATTTCTCACGCGACGCGACAAAAGTCATGAGTTCATCGATCAATTTTGGGCCTAGTAAGGTTATGTAAGAAGCGAGGAGCTTAGCTTCAATAGAGACGACAACAATTCGGTGTGTAGTAAATAAATGTACCAGAATAAACACTAATATTGATACCGATAACTGTAGATGGAGTGTTTTCTTCTGGTATAGTAATATTAATGAGTATTCCTCCCGCATCGTTGTCAATCCTAACAAAATCGCAGTCACATTCCCCTACTCCCCCTTTTTGGACATGCTTTTTTATCTCTTTCCTTTTCTCCTTGGCCTATGCATCCTGCCTGGCTGAGGATTTATAACCAAGCATGAAGTGACTCCGCATATTTCCAAAGTCGCCGTATACTTTCCTACTGATGAATGCAGAATTTACGGCCACGTTTGCGAGGTTTTAGGGGGAAGAGAAGGTGGGGATTCAAAGGTCCCCGGGCCACATATTAAAATTGCAGGCATCCACGAATATCACCCCGGAGGTTAAAGACGGATCCACTGTAAATTAGCTATCGATGGCGCCAGAGAAGCTTCATTTGGGTTTCTGAAAGTGGGTTTGGGGAAAATCTCTCCTTTTTTGGTATTATGTCAAATAGCGTTTAACGACATCAGACGAAAGCCGCTCAAAAAATCTATACAGGTAGATATATGTATTTAGGTAGTCGTGCGACTACTATTGCCTGACCTGCAATATAATTCTGACCATCACAAGTGCCATTCTATGACTTTAGTCAACCCATTATATGTATTATGTTACAAATTTTCCATCATCTTAAACCGTACCAGCGTTGATCTTGGAAGGCACCACAACATCCTCAATCGTCTCACCCGTGTTCTTCAAATCCTGCTCGATTTCCACTGTATCCTTAATCTTGAGGAAGATGACTGGTGCGGCGCAAAGCAAGGAGAAAAGCAAAAGGCCCCAGTTGGAAGCGAACTCGGCCATGAAAGAAACCTTTTTGCTATCCAAAGCCCACATAACAGCCGCACCAGCAGATTGGATCCCCTTGTAGAAACCGACATAATTCGCGGTTCGACGACCGGAGTTGGAGAGAGCGCCCATATACCTGTGCCCGTTAGTAAAGTGCCAATAAGGAAGAAACGAAGCCGATGACTTACCAGTAAACCGAGGCTTGCCAGAGGGAATCATAGAGGCCATAGAAGAAATACAAGAACATGCCACCAACGTAACCAGGGGTTGTCCAGTCAGTGGGGGTAATCTTAGACTCGCGAGTATATGACTTTTGGTATGCATATCCACCACCCCAAATAGCCATGGTAACGACAAAGATTCCAAACAAGTTGGCCTTGGCTCTGGTTGTACGCTTAAATCTCTCCCAATCCAGGAGATGGCCAATGACCAACGCACCAACAATCTGAGCAAGGTAATACAAAAGACTATTGAGTCCCTTGGTACGGGTGGAGAAGTGGAAACCATTGACCGCGTTTTGTTGATAAGTATAGAACCAGTTGGAGGACCAAAACATGGGGAAGAGAAGAATGACTGTGGGTTCGAATCTAAAAGTCTCCCATAGTCCAATGAATTCGGATTGCCAGGACGGGTTCTTCATGAGAATAACCTTGGTGCCATCTTTTCGGATCACGTCGCTTGCGTTGCAGAGCAATAGTGCAAGACAAGCACCGACAAACATGAGAGCACTGAGCGCGGCATAGGTGCCGATCCCGACGTCGACGTTTCCCTGGTTGCCGTAGTTTTGACCAAGAGGGATCTGGAGATAGATTAGAGGCGGTCAAGCTTAGCAGCGATATCTAAATACTTACGAGACTGCCCAGGACTGCTCCCAGGTTGAAGATGGCCCAGAAAGTAGAAAAGGAACGACCCTTCTGATCCTCGTGGGGGTAGGACATCATGATTGTTCCCTGTGCAGTCCACAACAAACCCGCACATACACCAAGCAGTGCACCAGCAAAGATGTTGAAGCCGAAAACATCGGCCTTTACAGAGGCAAGCAAACTCAAGGCGTAGATGCAGTAACCGATCCCACCAAAGGACAGGGTGATCTTGACTCCAAGACGGTTGACAAATGTTCCACCAAAGAAAGCAAATACGGCGAATGTGCTATTGAGGGCAATGTTCTGTTGCGAATTAGCATTGCAGTTGTTGAAGCCGGACAGCGCAGGCGGGAAGGTCGAAGCTCACCATATCATCTCCAAGCTTGGGATTGATTTTGCCTGCACCACCAAGCCCACTGAGAGCATTGAACATGCCAGGGCATAAGAAACAGACGAAGGAAACCATGGTCAATTGCACCGACGGCGAGGCGTAATGCGGGATAGTCCATCTTCCAAACTTGCGGGTGCGATACATCCAGCCGCTCGGCAACACCACGGTTTGACCGACGGCATCGTCGCCGTAAGGTTCCTTGATATCGGTCGATGCGTCGGGAGATCGATCAATTGGCGACTCAGCGGTGGAAACGCCGGTGTCCTTCTCCATCTCGAAGGATCGTCTTGTACTCGAGCAGATGGGGGGAGGGAAGCTTCAGGGGGAGAGGGGGTTGAAGGACGGAGCAAAGATGGTTGGAGAAGAGAAGAGATGGGGTCGACGAGATATCGGACTATCTCTCGAGCTATTGTTCCGGGTCTCAAGAAATCAAGAGGATCAGCCTTATCGAGGACGGCCCCCTAATAATATATCAACACGACCGGCATCAACACGTGAAGGAATTCCCAAGCTATTCACATCTACGAGATAGCGCTAGAAGCCAAACCGGCCCTTCTCCACACCATCCAAGGACTTTGGGTCGCGGGGACGAGATAGCCTCCCTGCTGCTCCTTGCAAGCGTTGCGAGGGGGAGTCGGACCCCGGAGAGCGATCGTGGTCGTGAATGGCCAACACACAGCTCCTAATCAGCTCGCCCCGGTCTTGGTTGCAGATTCCCGTCAGCCATGGCGAGCTAAACCTGAAGCTTTGCCGCTCTTGCCATGTAACGTGTGATGGCTGTCCAAGACGAGGTTCGAGATGTGTGGTTTGGGCACTGGGGAGTTGGGAGTGGGAGGGAGGAGGCAATGGCAATGGCAATCAATGGCAATCAATCCATCCATCTCTGGAACCACAAGAGGCGTGAAAGCTGACATCTCGAGTGCAGCTTCTTGGCCTCGCTCTGCTAACCTCCATGAAGCCACCGATGGGCCCGCTATCACGCAGGATGGGATTTGGGACACGAACTTAGTCGGTGGTAGTATAGCCCTCGACAACGCCACACCCTTCTTTCATGCTTCGACCGCAACGGCGAGGCTTGACAGCGCCACCAATAGGCCGGAGGGGAATAGAGAGGGAGAGGGGGAGAGAGAGGATAGATCGACATTGCTCGGGAGGCCAGCGCCACGGCTGTCGGCATAAGACCACGGACAGGCATTCGCAAGGAGCCAAGAAGATGTGGAGAGTGAAACCTCGGACGAATCATGCTTTGGAGCCATGGCTGGAACGAGGGGGAGGGGAGGATTGGAGTGGGTTGACAACAACTTCAAAACTCGCGACCCTGGATACGGAAGACCTACATTCCTACCGGTATCTGCGAACAACCAAGCCCAAGTTACGATCGCTCTGTTGTCCTGTTGCTCTCGCTCTCTCGCTCCACGAGCTAGAACTACTCCGTAAACAGGACGCGACCCGAGTCCGGGCCTGACCGACTGCTCGGATCTGGCTCTCCATTTCCACTTCCAATGCAACAGCAACACACACGATCCAGTCCGACCCGCGTGTTATCTCCTGGTTGCAAAGTCGTCGCGACCACTACCGGGCTTCCCCAATGTCGAGGTTACATGAAGCTGCATTTTCTCGATTGGGGCTTCTCGGGGCCTAGACAACACATCCCGTCAGGCACGCGCGCGCCCTGTGGTTAGCTTTTACCCCTCTTATCAGAACGGTGCTAATCGTCCTGAGGTGGGGGTGCAGACGATTGGATATGACCATGACGAGGTCGACTTCGCGAACTAACGTAGTACCGTGGCTTTGGGTTTCCGAGTGTTGGTTACTTCTTCCCACTCCACTCCCCTCTGTTTGCTATCGATTGTCTCGACTTTCCCAAATCGCCTTTACAAATGCTTCGACACGAGATGATAGTCATGTTGTCTCCACATCCTGGAGATAGAGCCTCGATCGATCCCATAGGGCGCATGCAGAGAACGTCGAAACGAGGTCGGTCGAGCCTTACAATCGCGTTGCGACTTGGGGTTCGAGCAGAGTACCGTCGCGGTGTGACCAACCTCCAAATGCCCAGCTTTGCTTCGTTTGAGGATATCTGGAGATGGCTGCTAACCGTTCCCAAGGAAGATCCCAGGTTGGCGCCTTCACTCTCTCTACTCCTACAGCGAACGTCATGCCCTACCAGAATGCAAACTCAATTCCGAATTGCGACGCTTGTCTCCGATTATGTCTCTCCGTCTCACACTGTAGCTGGTTGCACTAGCAAAGTTGTCATCTACACAATCGAACCAGGGGTATTTTTGGGAGACGGATGGGACTCCAGACAACTGGTCGATTATTTTGGGATTATCTTGGTTCTACACGAACATCCCCGCGTTGCCGGCAACCGAAACTCCCAGGTCGAAGTGGTATCCCTTACCACAAGTGTGATCCCCATTCGCATGACAGGCGCATGCTCCGTAGACACCCGTTGGGTACTCGCATACTGCTATTCCAGACTTTTGGAAAGAGGTTCGTACTCCGTTCACGGGCTACCAACGTGGACTTGCCACTTCGAGTTTGGGCGGTGCCTGATTGTGAACCCGCACAACAGCTTCAAGCACCACAGGAGGCCACGTCGGGATCATTCTACGCTTGTCGATTGTATATTTCCGGTTTCGTGACACAACCTAGAGGAGGCGCCGATCACATTTCGTTTATAAAGAACTCCAGAGTGTTTCTAATTTTGTCAAGTGGCGAACGAAGCTGGTCTAAACCGAGCTTGCCAGACTCCAAATTCGACAGCTGAATTCGACACGCTCTCAAGAAACTAATCCTGTATCGCGCCTTGATCAGCTACCAAGTAAAAAATTGGGATATTCGACCTATCTCTCATCTATCAATATTGCAGCCTTTGTCTCCCTATCGCACTAATACTCCTGGACCTTCTTGCTGTTGTACCATTTCTTATGCTAACAAATTTTCAATGTGTTGCAGTATTAGAATCGTCGTCGCCCTACCAAGGAACTTGCAGATCCATAAGCCCTCATCTACGCTTTTGTGTCAAACCAAGACGTAGACACAGGTTGGCTTCACAAAAAATCATGCCAAAAAAAGAGGTGAGATCGTATTGCATCTGATTTTCAGCTCTACAACTCCTCAAAACCAAGCCTCGTTACCAACTTGTGTATCTTGGTGATCCAAAATTGGGTTGTACCAAAATCGTGGCCCACCATCTTCAACTTTCTGGCTCACTGGCAAGCAATATTTTTATCTCGAAGATGTTTTTATTCAGACGCCCGCAATATAGACCATGCGCAGGCGGGAGACGACATCGAACAGGTCAACGGATTTGCAAGAAGCAGTCTACCCTTTGATGCATGCTTCCAATTGCATAGGTGCGAAGTAGGAAGACCCATTATAGGCAGGACTTGCAGCATATGTGCTACTGCATATACCCGTAAGAACTATGGAACTGCAGGTTAGCAACTTTGGCCTCTGTTCATTCTCCTCTTTTATTCAATCTAAGAGTATTGACTAGCGAGGTTATTTCGATTCCCAACGGCCAATCTCTAGTCGAACAAGAAGCAAAATCGAGGGTCAGACAAAAGCTTCAAGCATCCTTAGATTGGAATCTGGAATTACCTGTCATTTCTCAACGGCACACGCAGATGGTTTTGATGATGACTAGGTCACGAACGTCGCATCTAGCTTTACTTACTGGCCCGCCCATGAACAGTACTCGGGTTCCAAAACCAGCTACTACAATTGTGTTCTATCGCTCTAAGCTCTGATGAAGCGTCGTCTTGAATACCACATCACTCAGAAAGAGAAGACGCCCGAGATGTCCGGGAGCACATCGAGAGATGCCGAAAGAAACAAGTCAATAACTTCCCTCGATCCTGCCTTCACTCTTCTTAACTTCCCTACAAGAGGCTCAACGAGAACATGTCTCTCGTTGCCTATTCAATCCTACTTTGAAAAGACTCTCTAAGGCTCTAAGTGGGGTTACTTAATTGCGTTTCTTAGATGCTTTCTATTGGATTGCAGTTGTTAGATTACAGGTGTAACAACTCCATCTTGGTGACTCAGAAACGCATTTACAATGGAGATAATTCAAGAGTGGCAAGGCCAAGATAAGGATTGAAGGTTTAGGGCGCTGATAATCAACCGGTGATTTCTTCGTAGAATTGCTACGCAACAATCGTGTTGTATCCACTTTGTGCCACACCTCGACGCAATCTCTCGGGCACTGCCGGTGAAATCCTGCCCACCTCGCCTACTATCTATCCTCCTCCCAAAACAAGCTCTAGCGCAGTGATTTGGTTACAAGGGGTCTGACAAGGCGAAATGGCAAATAGGAATGAATCGCTTGAAGGTTTGAATCTACTAGGGCGCGAAAGGCTTTGGATGTGAGAACTCCCTAAGCCCCTTATCACAGATAAAGCATGTGTCTGTCCACTTCGAGAGAACAATCAAAACACTTGTGTTTATTAAGGGGGAGAAGAAGATAGGTACCTCTCTATCTATCAGTCGTCCGTATCTGGGATGCCGATGCTTATGACACAGTGATTCCCTAAGGTTCTAAACAGCACGTGATTTTTAGTCTCTCTCATTTGCGAGACGAGGGGAGATCTCGAGGGGCTCAAATTAAAGCGACCAGGATGCCCATCTTCCCTCGCCAGGAAAGGTTCCTCTTGAGTCTTGCCAAGCCACCCCGGACTTCGACCCCGGAAATCGTGACAAAGGGAAAGATGGAGACGGATGACCGACCCCTTTAAAATGTTTAAATGCTGGGCCGGGATGTGGTCATTGGGATTGAGGCGGACGGGGTAGAGGATATGATCCTCTAGCGAAGTTGTAAGTATGAAGTAATAAGGGGCTGTATAGGGCTCGTGCGGTGTACATACGTAAAGATGGCTTGCTTTTCTCTTCTTCCTTGTTGGTCGTCGTCTCCTATTTCTTCTTTGCCGAGTTGGTTTATGTAGTTTATATACACTCTTTTGGGTAAGAGGTGGAAGGTAGGGGTAGGCAATAGCCTCTTCTGGGGTCTCTGTTGCTTTTCTCTTACTGGAGTTATGCATAGCAGGCGTCATCCTATTTCTCATACCGATGTTTTTACGTTCTCTAGAGTTATTTATGTGTTCACCTCTCTAGTTATCACGTTTCCCTCTCGATTTCCTTTATAATTATAGTCATATCTAACCCCCTCCTCCCCCGAATATCCATTAAAAGAGCTGGCGAGACTTGCTCGTAAACGCGTTGCTCTCTCATCTTTAATAATCTTAGACGCTGTGGAATCTTATTTCAAAAAAAGGGAATTCCCACCATGCACCCCCTTCCGAGCCACATGACCCGCTTGACACATATTTAAAAGCAAAACCCACGATTGGATTGATTCCTCCCCCCCGGCGGATGAATTGTTTTTCTTTCTTCCTTTTCCCTCCCGGTATGTATGTCCATACGGGGGAGGGGGCGGAGGTTAGGGTCTGAAATGGGCCGACCTGTCTCTAGGGAGGGTTTTTCCGTGGGGCGGTTAGATTTTGGAGCTAAGTATTACTAGAGGACAGTAGTGGTGGCGGTGTGGTGTGGGGTTCGGGTTATTAAGCTTTGGTTTGGGATGGGGGATGGCTGGGGTCGAGGTTGGGGTTTGTTGGGGTTGGAGGTAACGTAAGGTCTTAGCGTGTGGGGATGGATGGGATGGAGATGGGATGGATGGTCGTGCAGGCTGTTTTTGGTAGTGAGAGGGGAGGTGGGGAGGGTGACTTTGTTGGTCGTTGGAGAACTCGTGTATGGGGTTTAAAAACGGTGTTTATGTGTCTGTTTATGCTTCGACTGGGTTTTGGGTTTGGGTCTGGAGTGGGAAGAGGAGTTGACTAGATGAGGGTACTCTTTTTGGTGGAGTGAATGAAGGAGAAGTGGCGAGTTGGAAGGATGGATGGGAGTATATACTTCGTGATTCAGAGGTAATAACGGATGGATGGGATGAATGGATTGGTAGGTTTATAAGATGCAAGTCATTAGAAGGGGAACCGACTGCTTGAACTTCCTTCAAAAGCATAATGTTTCTATTAATATAAAACTACGAGGTGATGTATTACTTACTAATAGACTTTACAAGCGCGTGATGCATTTCAATCTACTTTACTCTACGCCTACATACTTTTCCTATTTTAGAAGCATTCTGTAATAAGTTATAACTACATCTCATCTCGTCTTGAAATGTATCTCCCGATTCCTGGACTTGGGTCATCTCAGCCAAAATACCTCTAAATGACATTCAAAGAAGAAACTAGCTAGCTAAGTCTAAAGTGCAACGACGACATATAAACCTGTTATATTGCACAATTGAAAAGAAAGATAATATGAACTGTACTAGAAATAGATATTAGAAAAAGTTATAGATAGGAATTATAATCTAGTGAGCATCCGAGACGACAAAGTCATAAAAGCTGAATAGACAATCTTATAATCGCTCCTAGTGTGGCAATGCATAACTTCACGTTGAAAAACATTTCTATATATTAATTTTCATGCTGAACACAGCTCTATCACTTCTAGGCTATGCTTGAATGCTCCGACCTCGAGGTTTCTGTTGATACATGGTGGACTATCACCTCTTCTATAACTCAGAAGGAAACGAGTACCAAACACCAAACGCCAAGATCAAACAACCAGCGAGGTTTTCTTTCGCGGTGCTCCCATCAACTTTCCGTAGCCTTCTACCATCAGGAAAAATGCCCCACCTTCTACACATCAAAGATCTTTGAACTTGTTCGTATCTCTCTGCGTCTCCCGCATCTCTTTTCTCATGACTTCGTTGAATTGCTCCCAGCCCTCTAGATAGAGATGATGTCCGGCCTTCTGGATGATCACCACCTTCGCCTTCCCATTTTCTCTCCTCTTCTCCTCTTCCGTAGCAGTTTTCAACGCTCTCTCCCGCTCCTCGTTAAGCTTGTGCTCGGCTCCATACCCTCCTGCAATATCCATCCAGTCATGCTCTCCATACATTAAAACTACGGGGTATCCAGTCTCTTTCTTCAGCTGTGGCAGAGAGTTTGGCGTTGAGGGGGAAGTGTCTGCTTTTTGGGGTGATTGGGATGGCATAGGGGATGAGATTGGTTGCCGCCCCACGCCTTGGATTCGTCGGATCAAAGGACTTCGAGCGAACGCTCCTGGAGCAAGAATGTATGCTAAAGCGTATTCTCCGCTTCCCCTTTGACGGAAAAGAGAGTAGGCGTATGTATGCAGAGCCTCTGATTCATTCTCTGGTAAATGTGAGAAACGCCGCGAGGTCCATCCCGAAGTTAATCGTGGCCCTAAAGGTCCCGCCCAACGGACCAAACTGAAAGGCGAGATATTGGCATCCCAGAGGTAAGAAATGACTTTGGGTATCGGGCGTCGGGGGACCTCGGTTTTCTTTTTCGATCCATTGACAGCAGACTTAACCCTCCCCCCGTCACCGGTAACGATATCTCCTTGATCTTGTGTAAACTCGTTTGCCATAGTTGAGATTTCGGGCTCTGGCATATCGGCTTCCATGGCATATGGATCTTCAGGAATTCCGACCGGGGAAGCAAGGATGAGTTTATTGAGATGACCGGGGTATTTGAGAGCGTATGCTACTGCCATGTAGCCCCCCATACTGTGCCCCAAAAGCGTAAACTTGTCGAGTTTCTTGATCTTCCGCCATTCCTCCAAGGCATCTATAAACCAATTTTCCGCTTCCGTAATCTTTCCAGCCTGATCCTTGGCATGGACTTTGAATGTCGGTCTGCTACTTCTGCCCATTCCAAGCATGTCAAGGGCATATAGTTTCCATCCTTTTACGCGGCTCAGGCCTTCGAAATTCTTGTAGAAAAATCCAAGTCCGGCACCATATCCATGCAACATAACCAGATTCTCTTCAACTTCTTCTCCTACCCGCTCCACGGAAAACTCATTCAAGGCTCTATCCTTCCCGCTCAACGGTATCAGATTCGAGTGCCAGGACCTGGGGCCATAAGGATCACTTAGGGAATTAGTTCGAACGGGAGTCGACATCCGGGCTGGGTCCATATCAATAGACATTGATGATTGTTTTGCTGAAACTGGCGCCGAGCCAGTCTGGGTATGTGTGGGCGGCTTCTGGAGATATGGTACAAACGACAAGACATTGTGCTCCGCATTTGCAGGAGACACGTTCGCCCACCACTGACTAAACCCCGCCTTGTATCCCAGAGGGAAGAAAGCCGACTTTGAAGAAGGTTCTTCTTTGACCTTTGGCCGTTGCGAAGCCAGCATGGGTTTCTGGGCACCATTGTGGGATTCCGAGGCAGACATGGTCGCGTATGAGGAGGTAAGATGGAGTCTGCTCGATTTGGAGATTCGACGCAGATGAGGGTGTATAGCCCGCGCTGTTCCCGCCAATGCGCTATGTGGGTTGGGTCGCAAGAGGCGCGATGGCAAACTAGACTGTTGACACAATTTGAAGATGGTGGCGGAGAGACAACTATATCCCTCCTCGACTCTGGAACTGCGGAGGTACTTGTATGGGATCGGACTTAGGAAACGCAGTTAGCCCTTCAACTCCGCGGCATGGGTAGAGATCCGAAGTCTTGTCCTATATTGATGACGTTGACGATGGTGTTGTGGCAGAGAGTCCGGATATATAGCATCAATAGCTCTCAAGGAATCCAACAGTAAGCAGTGAGATGTGAGATGTGAGCGGCAACAAGTCACCAAAGCAAATCAATTGAGCACAAGAGAGAGACGTTCCGACTTGGAGGCAACAGTTGCTCGCATCTCGGATCACACCAAGTATTCTCGGACATTCTGTTGAGTCGGGTCGGGGCAATCACTGGCCCGGTTAGCCTCTGGCACTTTAGTAGGATTCTGCCGCGGACTTAATACAAAGTAAGTAGATTTGAAATATATGCACTCGCATTGGAGCTATAAGAGCGCTCTCGGCTATCAATGATTGATGAGTATCTACACCCTTAGAAATATGGTGCGAATGAAGTGGGATTGAGAGTCACGTACTCGTAGGGGAACATCGAGTTTTGACAAGGCTGAGGCTGAGGTTCTCGCAAACCTCCGTTTGCCGGTCAGCAACAGATGCGACGCAACCCAGCATTTCTTTTGATTTCGCTCGTACGAGATATATCCCGCCCATGAGTTAAGACCGCCTTCTTTAGCTACGAACCCATAATGCTTAAGCCCTCGATACGATCACATCAACATCCGCACCGAGCATGATATTCCAGAATCATCCGTCATGTCGAATCTGGATCAGCTCGTGAAGGGCTCACCTCTACCAGGAACTCACTATGCCCTCCACCCACCAAGCCCTATAATATCCATAGAATCTCCAAATTCGTCCTCGATATCCGATCCTCTGGCCTCTCTTCCTTCGTCACCTCCCCAGATATACCTCAATCTTTTGATCCTGGAAGCGTCCCTACGTGCGCAGTGGCTCCAGCTGCGAACCAGACGACGGCAGCATACCTTCTTCCTTGGCCTACTCGGCTTATGGGTTGTGTACTTTGGCTATGCATTGTTCTTTGCGCCAAGAGAGGATGGGAGCGGCATGGGAGGATCTATCTTTTGGGTCGTGGAAGCGACCGAAAAGGTGTGCTTAGGGGGAGGTATAATGACGGCGGTTTTAATATGGGGTACGGGACAATGGGAACGGGGGATTCGATGGCCTCGCCGATGGATATATACAACCAATAGAGGACTGCGGGGCTTTAACTGCAAGCTGGTGGTCATTAAGCAATCAATGTGGCAGGAGATGGCATCGATGGTCTCATTTCTATTCTCTTATGGGTTGATATCGAGCAGCAGCGGGACCTCATATCGTTACGTCGACCAGGCTCTTTTGGTGGAATCAGAGAGGTCACATAAAGTGGGCGGGCACCACGCGCTGCCAGATATAGACGAGAACGATGGAGCTGATGGTTACGAGGAGGACCTCGCGCCGGGTGGAGACCACATCAAGCTCTTGTTGTTGCCAAAGCCCTTCTCGCCAGGATTCCGGGAGAATTGGGATATTTACAGGACGGAATATTGGGAGAAAGAGAATGAACGTCGGGCTGCCCTACGGAAGAAACTGAAGGAGCGCGAGAGGAAGATTGCTAAGGAACAAGGAGGTTGGTTTTGGTGGTTAGGATGGCGCGGATGGAGCCGTTCCAAGGCTCAAGACATCGAGAAGAGCCACCTGGGCCGTCACACTACTCACAAGCATGGGATACACGACAAAGATCAGAGACGAATGCGGAGCGGCAGCGCCCGTTCCAGCTCTCATTCTCGAACTTCTTCCCGAAGCTCCACGCCCACTAGGGATCTAGAGGAGGAAACAATAGGACATGTGAGAAGAGGCAGTAATGCCTCCGAACGGAGGAAAAAGGGCGGAACCCTCCCAAGAGTCAAGCAATTCACCCCGGCTGCGTCTCGATCGACTACACCCGAAGTTCATTCTCCCTTGATTCGAGGAAACAGTTTTACCAGTATATCTTCTCTGGAAAGCGAACGACCAGGCACCTCTGGGACGGATGACGGGGATTCTGTCAAGATGAAGGCTTCTGGCAAGGGTAGTCTGAGAAAAGGGTCTGTGAGAGCGCTGAAGTAGAATTAGTTCAGAATAAAAGCTATCTGTTGAGTGATTATGCCTTTAGTTTATACACTTTGGTTTAAAATATGACGCGTAGGGTAACGAACTAACAAACACTGAGTGGAGGAGTGACCTAGCCTCAGTTGTTCATTCTCTCGACTTTTATGGAGGACTGTGTCAAATGAGGCGAAGGGAATCCTTTTATGATAATTCTTGATATGTAATCAATATAAGTACGTATCGCAGACATAATTCTGGTCTAACAGACTTCATCCGCTTTACTACTGTAGAGGTATAGGCTCGTAGAGCCCAGAGGCTCTCCTTAGCCTTGCTGTAGAATTTGATAGTCTAAGTAGAGGTTACCTTACCTTACTTTTATCTGGTGAATTCTACAAGTTATTGCCGCCATATCTTTGCTGTTGTCAAGCTTCTCTTCGCAGCAGCGTAAGGGGGTACGGAAGTTGCAATTTATATACCTTCCTTCCCCCACCTATATCAAAACCAATTCAGCTAAGAGTCTACGTTCTTAACGCGGTAGCTAGGCATCGACGAAAAGAAGATCTTAAGACAGTCTATTTACTTGAAAGAAGGGTAATCGTTGTCTGCAATTGTAACTTAGTGTAGCTAAACCTCAAGGTAGATAAGTTATATATCGGACAGACAATCCTCGCCCTCAAAGAATAGACAATTACCTAAATTCCTAGTGATCCTATGTGCCCCTAGGGAGGGCACATTAACAGTTATATCACAGAATAATACAGTTATCATAATAATCGACGATAAACAACAGCGCAAATTACAGTTACATGAGCTAAGAAACCTCTAACTAAGGCAGGCGCAATAGCTGCAACAACACCAAAAGAGAATTACAGCTATTATAACTGTGACAAATACCAGGGCTTTACTATGATTTACGTTGCTGCTGTCGCATTGCGTGTCACTCTTACCTAGCAGAGCAAAGGTATCTTGAAATGTGTTGTTTATTTCAACAGTCTCGTTACCCAGTGTTACTTACTAGAGTAAGACACGTAGAAAACCCAGCGGATTGTTCTTAGAATAAATTAGTTTTTCGATAGGCTTTTATTACGCTTTATACCAGGTACCCTCTTAGAAGACTAATATTTATATATTTACACGTGAGAACACAGACAAAGAAAGTTCAAACGAGGGACCGAAGGCGTTGTTTGGTATTGAAAGATTATAAGTATCCTGGAATACGTATACTGGAGGTAAACGCAAAGTTTGACTTCAAGAAGTCGCAGGTGGTGCAGTAGTGAATGCAAATTTAATTCCAGCATCTCTCCCTCGCTTTATTCAAATCGATTCCTGTGCGGTTACATATCTCAATATTCTCTTCTGGAAATAATAGCAAACTTCTTAAACTGCGTGGGATTTTGTCTACATGGTACGTTTCAAACATGACTAAAAACTCTAAGGGGCTTTTTTGTCGTCATTTACATTATTGCTATATTTCTCAATGCTGAGCATTAGTGGATAAGTCAGAATCTTGAAGTCTCCGTTCTATACAATTCGGAAAAGACGACAAGCTAGAAAAGAAGGCCATGCATATAGAGGTGGCAATATTGTCTTAGTTAGATCCCGAATGTGGTATCTTTGATATTTCGTGTGGTTTAGTAGTGTGCTTACATTGGCTGCAAGGCTGTATTTATAGAGAAATGCTACAAACATTGTTAAACCTTAAGTATTAGCGAGTGGGATCATTTGATACCAAAATGAACCTCTTACTGGTGGTTCACTCTTGAAGATCTAGCGGTACTTGGCTTTTCCTAAAAGAATAAATACCCCACTATTCTCTAATAGTAATAGTCAGGTTTCGCACTCGTCTTTTCCCACTGCCTTTTAGACGGCAGCGCTTTGTAGATTAGGAAAACTCCTATTTTCCGCCTACAAAGCAAAAAAACCTAGTAACAAGCTCGTCAAGCTGAGAATTTGAAGCTTGTCTTACTCTAGAGCGGAAACCGATTGCGCTTTGTAGAATGCTGCTATCAAGATGTTTACTGTTGTCGAGTGGGCTTGCAACAGACCTGGCGATTTGGAATTGTTTTCACATGCCTTGGCCACGAGCAGATTATGGGGCAGAGGAAAAAGATGTGAACGCTTTGAATGTCCCTACTTCAAGGTGATTTTGGCGAAATGCTAACATAGAGGTAAGGAGTGATGAGATAAAAAGACTATTATTCAAAATAGCATGTAGCATGAACATAAAACTGTGAAGGGAAAGGAGTGAACCTAAAAACATCTGTGGTCTTTGGGACGAATGCAATTCGGTGATTGTTTTCACTGCTTCTTGAAAACGCCTTCGGTCAAACAATTTATATCTATTTTCGTCTGAATTATCCAGCGCTCTGATCTCCCACAGGATGAATCTTCCAACGCACTTTCAACTTCAGAGAACGGGTGGTAATAGTAAAGGAGATGATAAGTTGGAAAAGGGGGGGATAGTAAGGTGTTTGGGTACACACAGCTGAGGGGTATAAATTACTTTTTTTAATCGGCTCTAAAGAGCAAAGGGCTTCAAATCAACTTAATGTAGACACATATTCTAGGCTCAGAGGAAATAAAGCATTATTATTCTTCCCAAGTTAATGTTTTAAGAAACGGCTGGCCAGAGATATGTATGCTGCCTTTAGAAAATTATTTGATCCAGAGGGTGTTACGAAGCAGGGGCATATTTAACTACCAAGTGGGGGTTTGTTGTCATTTTGTATTCCTCTTGTCAAGTTTCTTTTTTTCATTTCCTATTTATCATCATTTCAATGATGTGGTAGCTATTCATTCGACTTGCGTGATCTTAACATGCTGAGATATTTTGCTTTTAAAGCCAACAAGTTTATAGTACTTGGATAAAGGATGAAATATAAACCTGAGAAGGGTGTATAAAAGAGCCATTGGATCTCGAATTGAACTGTAATACCGAGCTTCGATTCCTGCGCTGTATGAGTAAGGAGGCATTGAGGCTTTTATATCTCTTGAGAAGATACAATAGGACTGATAACAGCAGGGGTGAATAGAGAGATGCTATAAATTTAGAGAAAGTGGACAACGCAAGTTCTCACCTCTGAATTTAAGTTTCAGGATATAAAAAGCTTATCTTATCTTCTGTAGACCTAATGGAGGTAAGATTTCTCTACTCCCTTTTAATGTCATTTCTCTCTAGCACATCTGAGAACTAGATTTTATAAAACAAACCGAGGGTTTTTATTGTCAAATTAATGGTCCTTGCTAAGTAGCGTACAATGTAGCAGCGAGTAAAACCACTTTCAGGTAAACAGTAGAGTTGGGATAGTAGCTGGTAGATAGGCAAGAAGTTAAGTGATAACCTTTAGGCGCATATATAGATAGTTTCGAACTAGTTCAAAAACATTAGGGCATGGTTCTCTTAGTCTCTTTGCATTTGGCAATAGTGTTGAAAGTCTGATCTGGACAATAGAAAAGAAGCTGAATTGCTCTATATATGTGAGAGATAAGTATTTAGGTTAGTTGGAGTAGAATTTATTCGTGCACCTTTCAAGACCTGATTTCCTCTGTATTTTCGTTTATCTTAGCAGAGAAACATCAAAGTTAAATTTATCACATATTGTTCTTTTAATCAGGACCCTTTTTGTTTTGTCCCTTCTCAAGTTGTCCTTACCTAACCCATCTGATCTCAACATCTTACTTAATCAACAGCGGTAGCCCCATTATAATAATGAATCTACAGACCAAATTAGCATAAATCTCAAATCCGCCGTCTTCGTCTCGAGCCAAGACGGAGCGAAGTACATACCGTCTCATCCACACAGCCAGCTGGGGTCAGATAATCGTAATTACCCAAATTAATCCACAAACTTTGATTCTCACACACCAGCCACGCGCTTGGATTTGGCCGATTGATACTAGGCACGGTCCATTGGACAGCGTCGCCGCTGAAGGAAAATGTGCCGAACGTGTTTTTTGTAGTGTTGAAGGTCATGGAGAGTTTGACGGCCGTTGTGGTATTGGGTTGGACGTTGGCGTAGAGAAGGGAGCCGCCGCCTATTAATTCCACCACTACATGCCATGGCTATGGTTAGCGAAGGGCCTTGGATGGCGAGTAAAAAAATGGGGTACGAGAAGGGGTAGAATGAGAAAGGGGTTGGAGGAGACAAATACGTACGTTGACCAGACACAATCTGGAACTGTCCAGCCGTGGTGTAAGAATCCAAAATCGCCGTCCCCGGTGTATATTCTGGATCTGTCTGCAGATACTGATGAAAATTCGGACTCTCGACAGCGCGGATCCAATAATATCCACTCTGTAAGGTCGTACCAGGACCTGAAGCAGTCGATGAGCCACCGGAGAGCGTAGTGGATGCAGAACCCGTTGTGGTTGGGGTACCGGTGATGGAGGAAGAGGGGGAAGTGGTTGTAATGAAGGTGGAAGTAATGGGGGAGGTTGTAGTGCCTGTGGTACTACTGGCGGTGCCAGGGATGCATTGGGAGTAATCTGTTAAGGAATTATTGAGCGAAATGGAATATAGGTAAAGGGATGGGGTAGATACAAGGACTAGAATTTGTTAGTTGAGATTTGAAGGAGCTGGGAAGAGGGATGCACTTGGAATATGTGCACACATATCCAGAAACACACGTCGTTGCTCCTGACCAACCTTGACCTCCACCTGTCACTTGTTAAAAGTCATCCATCAACGAACATTCGCCTTGGGATATTTACATTGGCCCCAAGCAGTCTGTTGCGCAACAGCCGCTGAAGTGGTGGATGCTAGAATCATAAGAGTGGAAAAGTAATACATCTTGAAACGTATGTACGAGCACAGAATTATTCAAAGAGTAGAAAGCACAAAGAAGTAAGCTTTCAGCTCATCCGGCTCCCTTATCCATTTTAAACGTTCCCATCCAACAAGATTCCCATCCGTTACCAAAAGTATAAAATTCGGGATCCCGACAGGCAATATATCAGCATTTTTCCAAATTGGATTTCAAGGCAAGTGATGCATGTAAATTGAGAGATTTCGGGTACAGGATGGAACTCGAAGAAATAGCCTGATTTGATGGACGGAAGAGGGATCCTGTTTTAGGTTTTGAATGAGAAAGAGTACAGGATGAAAAGAATTGCGGGGTGTGGACAGGGATAGTTTCGGTACTTTGGCTCCGAAATTATGGAAGAAGACGAACTTATCACGAGCCTGAAATTGGAGGAGTATTTTAGGAGCTGGCTGTAGCCAAACAATATCAAAGAAAGAAGGATTGACCGCATATCACTAAGAGAAAGACTACAGGTAAGCATCTGTTTCTACATATACAGCGATATCATATAAACAAGGGGTATCGATCAATCATATAGTATCCATCCTTTATTACTGACCACGGCCCCTCCCATTCTGGTTTTGTTGGTTCCATTGTCGGGGGCTAGGCGCACCATTCTGAGTATCGTTGTTAGCATTACCGAAGAAAGCTGGGTTGAGAAAAGCCCCCCCAGGCGGAGGCGTAGCTGCGTTTATGTTCATATTTGGCCAGCTATTCTGTTGTTGAGCCTGCAAGAATTGTTGCAGGACTTGAGGAGGAGGTGGCGGTGGGAAAGGCCATTGTGGCATGCCTGGAAAGAGGGAGAATCCACCAGCTTGTGGATTTTGTGGAACAGGTGGAATATTATTGTAGTAGTTGGTAGGTGAGGCGAGTGGAGGTTGAGAAGGTTGAGTAAAGCCTTTTCCTTGTGGTTGATATGGGGGTGCAGAGTAGCCTGTCTGTGGTCTGGCACCTCCACGATTCTCACCTTGATCTCGGTCTCCTCGTCCTCTATCACCCCGCCCTCTGTTTCCTTGTCCACGATCTCCACGTCCGCGACCTCCACGCCCTCTATCCCGATCGCCCCTTCCCCGACCTCGGGCATTGTTTTGGTTTGACCTCTCATTGCCGCCTTGGAATCGGGCCTGATAGGTCCCTTCTTCTGGGGCCTCACCCCTTCCCATAGTATTTGCAAATCCAGCTGGCCGGGCAAGAGGCTTATAAGGGCCATCCTCATCAACATCGTCGTAACTGATTCCTTGGCTGGGGTTATAAGAGTTATTTTCAAGTCTCCCAGCATGGTTCCCGCCGCCTCTCCCATTTTGCTGGCCCTTTTGGGGATGATCTTCTCGCCATTTTTGTTTTCGGCGCCGCTTGTGTTCCATTTCTTGCTCATCATCGGAGAACTCTTTTTCGTCATCGTTGACTTCTTCATCGTATATGTTCGATGCATCTGAGCCTTTGAAAGCTTTCAGAGCTTGAGTAAACACGTATGTAGAGTGTTGCTCTGAATAAAATACAGTAACCCCGACTGTCAAGCCCGCTTCAGTAATTTCTACAGCATTGGTAAACATCATAGAATACAAAGGTTGTTGAACTCGACCTAGGGTCTCTGAAATAACCCCAAGAACACTCCTATTTTCTAGACACAGAACAGAACCAGTTTCAAGAACTCGATACTCTCCGGATGTTTTTGCTTTGATTAAAACAATATTGTCGAGCACCACTTCTACTTTCCCCAGTTCTACAATGCTCATATCTGGTGTGATGGTGACATCTGGTTTGGGTATGACTACCTCTTCAATTTCATGTCCGGTTCTCGGCGCACCCCCCTTGGATTTGGCAGCACCACCTTCCTCATCTGAGCCTTCGGCCTCCATCAAGACCCTAGCTTGCTCTTCAGGGCTTAAGAATTTGTAAGAATTTTCTTCATCATCGCTTTCTTCATCAGAACTATCATCGCTGGAGGAAGAATCAGAGGAAGATTCCATCGGTGTTGAGTCAATTTCCCATTCCGCATGCTCTTCTTCAACAGCAGCACCATTTTCCGCGGCGGGGGCTTCTTGAGTGGCTGGTTCAACACTTTCCGCTGTTGCTTTATTCTCACTAGTGGTCGATATAGACTCGGGAGGGCTCTTGACTGGGGGGGTGGTAGGTACAGAGCCTGCAACTACTGGGGTTATAGTTCGAAGAAAAGTTTCGGCATCTGCGGTAGTAGGTGTAGAACTTGATGTCGGCTCTGCACCAGCCAGAGAGAAAAGGCCAGGAATTGAAGAATGTTGGGGCGCATCTGTCATTACTGTCTCCCCAGAAATAGCTGGTCTTGATATTACATCGGATTTTGAAACAGGCGATAGGTTTTCTGAAGTCTGCGGTAGTGCAAAAAGCCCTGGGATGGAAGCTTTTCGTGGCGCATCTGTCATTGTTATAAACCCAGAGCTAGTCGGCCTTGAGACTGGAGTGGGCTTTTGAAGAGGGGAAGTAGATTCAAGAGGCTTGGCTAGGGAGAAGAGGCCAGGAATCGGAGATTGAGACACTGGATTTGGTTCTGCTATCGCTTCGATTTGAATTTGTTCTGCTGGTTTCGCAACTTCAAGAATTGGTTTTGTTGACGAAGGTATAGGATCCAAACCACCCAGCAGAGCTTCCAAGCCATGCGTAAGCTGCAAATTACCTGTTCCACCCATTGCGCTGTCCTCCATTGGAGTATCTATCGCGTCGGTGGTCGCAGGAGGTAGATTTATAGCTTCCAAGGACGCCTGAGAAGCGGAGTCTTGGGATATTTCTTCGGGTAAAGCTGTTGATATAGCACTATTTGGCGCCTCCGAATTCTCCATGTCGGTATCAAGAATTGGCTGCGTAAAAATGCTGAAAGTGAATGTTTGAGGGACAAGGTGCAGTTGGTCTCTAAAATAAATTTCTGTGAAGCCTCGACTCGGCGGAACGTCGGAATCGGGCATAGCGGCCGCTAGCTCAGCATGGGCTATTCCGGATTGGGCTTCACAACCAGGTTCCTATCAACATGTTATTAGTTGTCTAATTCTTTCACTAATCTGGTAGAGGCCTAGTAACAATACAATGCCCCCAACAGGACCAACTGGTGTGCAATTCACCCCTGGTTCTGGATCTGCTACTCAAGATACAAAGCCAAAGAAGAGGAAGTGAGTTTTATCCTATTCAGTCTGGAGCTTTTCACTGACAATTTCCATAGACCAGCAACGCCTTTTGCAGTAAAGCCATTTGGGGCCTTTTACGTTTTTCTAATCGCAAATTTAGTAGCAGCTTCTTATGCGCCTATACAAGACTGCGATGAGACATTCAATTACTGGGAACCTACACATTATCTGAGCCATGGCTATGGTCTGCAGACATGGGAATACTCCCCAGAGTATGCCATTCGAAGTTGGCTATATATTGCATTGCATGCCGTAGTTGGAAGTTTCAGGAGGCTACTGCCGTTCCCTTCCAAAGTAGACATGCCTGAAATCTCTCTGAATTGAGCTGATAACGTTCTAGGCGAAAGAGTTCTATTTTATCCGATATACTCTGGGTTTCATTTGCGCTCTTTGCCAAACCCAGTTATTCCGAATCATCAATAGCGTACTAAACCCCCGGATTGCACTCTTCTACATGTTCGCGATGATCTTTAGTCCTGGAATGTTTCATGCATCGGCCTCCTTCCTCCCGTCGAGCTTTGCCATGTATACTTCGATGTTGGGCATGGCAGCTTTCATGAACTGGAGAGGGGGCTTGAAAACAACACAAGGAATAGTCTGGTTTGCAGTAGGAGGTATTTTGGGTTGGCCATTCTCAATGGCTCTGTGCGCCCCATTCTTATTTGAAGAGGTCATATTCGCATGCTTAAGTAGTAAAGATGCATTCATCGACGTGATCATAAGATTCTTCAAAGGCATAGTGGCATCTCTCCTTGTATTAGTAAGTGGTTCTAAAAGGCTCTCATTCTTTTGCTAAGCATAGCACTAGCTTTTTGAGGTGGTCGTTTCAGGCTTCTTCTTCAAGAAATTAGTAATCGTACCGCTCAACATTGTTCTCTACAACGTATTCAGCGGACCAGGTAGAGGACCAGAGATCTACGGCACCGAGCCGTGGCATTTTTACATCAGGAACCTCCTCCTCAATTTCAATATATGGTTTCTGCTTGCAGCCGCAGCCTTGCCTCTCTTCACTCTACAAATGTTATTTTCGAGATCAAGTCAACAAGGCGTCACCGGCCTTCGGACCATAATTTTCATGAGTCCGTTTTACGTCTGGCTTGGGGTCTTCACCTTCCAGCCACACAAAGAGGAGAGGTTCATGTATCCCATGTATCCTGCCCTAGCGCTGAATGCCGCAATGGCATTGCACATCATTCTTGCAGCTCTGGGCCAATCAGACCCCAAAACTTTATTTGGCAAGATCCCGGCCAGACTCAAGCTCCTTGTTATTAGCATGACTATACTTACTTCCGTTGATATTGGCGCAGCGCGAATCTACGGTATCTACAGCGCCTATTCTGCCCCATTGAAAGTCTATGAACCACTCGAAAGTATGGGTCATGCAGGAGATTCAATTTGCTTTGGCAAAGAGTGGTACCGATTCCCCAGCTCCTACCATTTACCAAATAATATGCGAGCCAAGTTTGTGAAGAGTGAATTCGACGGGCTATTACCAGGAGAGTTTTCTGAAGCGAAGACAGGGTTTGGGTTTTGGTCTGGGGCTTGGCTGGTTCCTTCTGGGATGAATGATATGAACCAGGAGGATATGGGAAAATATGTCAGTCTCCCAACCTTCATTTTAGATGTAAGATATTGACTTTGTGATTTTTAGGTGGATCTGAGATCTTGCAACTTCCTAGTCGATACGTATTACCTCAACTCCACGGCCTCGGAACTCGAACCACACTACGTAACCGATGATGAGAATTGGGAACAAGTGTCGTGTATTCCTTTCCTTGATGCATCAAAAACGCATATGTTAGCCAGGACGATCTGGTTGCCGAATTTATCTTTTATACCAGCGAAGTACAGGAGGGTGTGGGGAGAACATTGTTTATTGAGGAGGAAAGTAAAGGTATAAAATGACTGAATGATGCAATCGCACTGCATAATGTCTACTTATCTGCAGATACCCATAAAGCATGAAGAAAATATCCTGTTCCTATTACTTGTGAGGTTTGGGAGAGCGCGCAAGGAATCGTTCTACATGCTGGTGGAGACTTGAGAGATGACGAGGCGATGATAACCTCGACCACTACATTCTCACTGCATACCAGAATGAGAAATTATCTTTTGGTGATTCGTGTATAGGTCACGTGGCGCGTCGATGGTGTTGTCTAATACTTTCGGGAAAGACCGTTGGGAAAAAACGACACACAACACTAGGTGACAGTTGTGCAGCCTTAGTCTCAAATGCGAGCTTCATCTTCACGATACAGTTACCCATTGAAATTGATGAATCAACCGTCTCAGCTGTAGTTCAAGCTACGAGACTACAGCGACAGATAGATGGCTGCTACTTCGATCTGCCCACGACTTTTCGCATGCATTTTCATCCATAGGCCTGGCTTCAAGGATGCGATCCTCAGATCCGAAGTAGTAGATTGAAAAGCAAGATTTTCAATAGGACTATATATCTCAGGGTCGTATTATCTTCCAAATGCGGTCTTCTTTCACGACGCTGTCGTTGGTGGTTGAGAGCGATCTTTGATTAGCCCGATGTGGGCAAAATGTCCCTGGCCTCGGCGATAACGAACAAATACCCCACCACCCCATGGGAATGGGATGTATATCTATTGGAAATCTTGACCTGATATATAGATAGTTAAGACCTAGTGTTGTTCATTTTGAAGCAAATTCATTTATCCCTCTTGCTATCTCTTTATACTCTTGTTCTACAATACCTCACATTCAAGTAGCTTAAACCATGGTTAACCGCTTGCAATCATGTCGAGAATGGACAGCCAGTGCTGCTGAGAAAGTCAAGATATCACCTACATTCCAAAATGTAGCTAGCAGACCAAAGTTCGTGGTCTACGGGGCTGCCATTCTCTGTCTAGTCACATGGCTCATAGTGCAAGCTACTAAACCCCTGAGGAAACCAACGGCAAAAAGGCCTTCAACTCCTGATCTCGAAAAGACCACAGCTCGCAGCTTCAAAGCCTCCCCAAGGAAGCCTGGTGGCATGTATCCTCCGTCTAGCTATTTGGCACGTGCTTATTAGTCTAGTTTGGGAACCCTCTGATTTCAAACGGCCGCGTGCATCTCCATTCCCGAACTGGAACGTTGATACCACCAAGCCTACTCCATATCGCCCTTTCAGATATGGGCCTTATCACATTACCATGGGGTTGCGGAACATGAATTGGGATGAATGGATAGGTGCCTTATCAACCCCCCACCCCCCCTAGTTGAGATCTAAGCTAATATGTTAAATAAGAATTGGATAACCACTATCCAAAATATCATGCTGAAAAGGCAGATCGAATTGTTTCCAGAGGTGTGAAGTGCTCAACCACCTCTGCTCTGGCCTTTCCTGCTGCCGTTGAATTGCTCGAAGAACTTTGTTCTTTCCTCCCCGAGCGATATCCTTCTCTTTATCGCTCGACCTCTGTGGGGATGGATAACCTGCTCACTGGTGAGTCGTTCAACATCATCGAGCGTCCGTTGGTGGAAGATCCAATGCAGATGGCTGCTCGCATGGTACAAGACGATCTCGCAATCATGATCGAGAAACAGGACGGGCAGTATTATCTCGAAGCTGGGAGCATCTTGTTAGCTGGGTTTTGGAAGTTAGAAGATAAGGCGGGGATGTGTTTGAGTGATATCCATTACAGTGGAAATGTACCTGGATATAAGGATAAGTTGGAGAAGGGTATGATGAATTTTTTTAAGAGGGTGCAGCCTAATGGGCCTGTGCAGCGTGTAAGTTGACTCTGGTCCCTTGAAAGGAATAGGATTAGGCTGATGAACTATCGGATAGAACAATTATTTCATTCAAGTCGATGACTGCCTCTCCTGGTCACCTTCAATTGGTGACGAAGACGGCCCAGAAGGCACAGTAGGTTGGTTCTCGGCCGAGAAGAATAAAGCTATCAAGCACCACTACTTCAGATCGGAACGCCAGTCTCTTCGTCGACTTCCTAAAAGCGGTGGCGTTGTTTTCACCATCAGAACTTACTTTCATCCCATCACGGAAATCTGTGAGGAACCAGGTGTGCCAGGGAGATTGGCGAGTGCTGTTCGAAGTTGGAGCGATGACGTTTCGAAGTATAAGGGGAAGGAGAGATATGGTGATGTGTTGTTGGAATATCTGGATGGGAGGCACAGGGAGCAGGTTGAGGCGGGACTAGTGACTGATGGTGACGAGGAAGGCTTTGAGGGGAGGAAATACCCGTTCTGAATACTGATCACGAATCAGAGTGGGAGGTGACATTGGATACCTGTTTGCATGACGCCGTAACGAGGTTAATGTCCTTGTTAGAATGATTAATGATACTTTGCCTCTTCATGTTTCAGAATTTTCCCCAGATAATTAAGCTGGCTTTCTTAAATACTTACAAACGGTTGTAACCAAATCCTAGCAACCGCAATGTACCTTCGGCCAACCGCTTTTGAAGTTTCGCTAGCTTGCAGTGAGACATTTTGCCAGAAGGCGTGTTACCAAAACCCTGACTGAAAAACAATTATCAACGCTACGCATAACCCCCACGCCCTCTTTTAGCTTGCTAGGAATGTGAAGGGGGGCACTCTTATAAAAACTTCACACCTTACAGCCGGGCATTTAGCCTTGTGTTGACGAGTCCTTTTTTAAGAATTGTACGTCATGGTGGTTAAGGGGTTCTAGCGATGGGTGCCAAGCAGGATGAAAACAGAGAACAAGAGGGGGATGGAGATCACCTTGAAAGTTCTCTCCTTGAAGTGGCTAACAGCATTATATTTATAAAATCCGCACTACAGTTAGAACTTGTCAAGAGTAGAAGAAAAGAAAAGGAGTTATGATATTAATATTAGATAAGTCTATGCCTTGCGGTGTGTCTATACAGCCCATGAGACTCTCCTCTATGCTCTCCCAAGTCTTCGAATACGTCTTTCTAAATATACGCCAGAGCTTTGTACAAACGAAGTTGGCCCTCTATGTATCCTTCTAAATGCAATATGCTTGTCCCAACCCATGCATTCGTAATCCCGTCTATGCGTCAGACATGCGTATTCTGTCCTGGTTTGCAATAGGTCGAGTAGATCCGGTCTCTAAACCTTCGCATCTTTCTTTACGTTGGCCTTGTTCGTCTCCTTGAGTAATATTACTGGAGCTTTCTCAGCCGCCCCTTCAACCTCCGCTCTTCTGTTCAAGAAGCTCAAATATGTCTGCCATCCAATAGCAATAACGCCTGCGAAAATGCTTCTATACTGTGCATCGATAAACGTAAAGTTAAATGCAGTGATCGCTGGCCACAGCTTGCAACTGTTGACCACGCTGGTCGGAACTGTTCTTTTTATTCGCTCCCAGACCTCCGGCAAGGTATCGCCCGCAAGTAGTGACTGCATCCCAAAGAAATAGGTGTTGAATATTGGTGTGAAACACACTTGGTTAACCACAACTTTTGTTGCCAAACTCAGGGCTTTTGATGCATAGTTGAAATTATTTGCTAAGAACATGAACCTACTTCTCATCAGTGCCTTGTCTGCAAATATGGAAGTAATTTTACCTGCCCTTTGTAAGCGGGAATACTTGAACACGCAGAAATTATCAGAGCTCGCAGAGTACTTTTTGGGTTATATTCGTCCCCATTTATTCTCTGTGCACATAGATCCCCAGCAAAATAGATGACCAAGCTGCTCACAAATTGTGTCGCATACGGCCTCTTTCTTTGACTGTTTCCGTACGCCTGGAACCCTCTTGATAGCGGCCCTAGCCTTTGCCATATTGGTATATTCGCAACCGTCGCAGGAACAGGAATTGATGTCTCCACCGCGGGGCTCTCCGCCTTCGGCGCAGAGTTAGTAATGGGCCGCTGGTTGAGGAATTGTCGTCGCCCTAGGACTATGCGACTAAAAGATGGTCCTTTGAGTATAAATATCGCCATTGTTGGGTGTGGTCATTGTTTGGGCATGGTTTTGTAAAAAGAGTAAAAACACGACTGTTGCGACCAGATGATGAGTTACAGCACCAGTAGCTTCAAGGGTCCGCGGGGTGGTTTTGGGGCTGCCTTAGCGCGCCGCTTGTGTCAGAATGATTCACGTGTTTCTGTCACAAGGGCAAGGACACTTCGATATTTCGGCCTGTGGTCTTGACTACATGGCGGTAGAATAACAGCAATAGATGCTTCAAATCCAAGTCTCTAAACTTACTTTTTATTGACTAGGGAAAATGGGGAATTTTTTGGCCAACAAAGGAACGTGGTTTTGCGCTTAGGAAGCTCCACGCGGAAGGTGAAGAAGATATGTTAGTTGCCAGTGGCAAAATACTATTATTATTATACCCTTTTGTCTCTGCTCTTTGTTTTGATGTGCTTAAGATGAGTTGGGCAGTCAGGTTTGTAGGCTTACAATATATAGCCTACTTTGAAAGATAAATTCCCCCAATTATTCCATCCGTAAATACTAAGACATCAAGGGGTTAGCGGATAGATGATGTCTCAACTAAGTTCCTTGAGAAAAGGGAAAGTAGAGGAGATCTAATTTAAGAAAGAAATACAAGAAGAAGCGCATTAGAGCTTTGCTTGTCACACACTGTTCGCTTGAGCTTGGCAAAGCCCAGCTCCGCCATTAACGTCTTGTTGCTAAATCTCTATTTCTAATTTTTATTCATCTTACAGCCCCTACTCCATTCTGTGTCCGGTCCCAAGCCGTAGTCCATCAGATGCCGTCCTGCATTACCTAACTCTCACCGAAAATCTCTCAAAGCCCCCCATCCCTCCAGTCATCTGTAGAAAACAAACAGTTCTGGGTATTGTCTGGGTATCTCAAATGCTGCCACACGCTCGCTAAATATTTTCCTTCCAACACCTTAAAACTTTGGTGCAACAGTCAATACAACCAATTTCACCGCGCCTTCTTCGTCTTTACAGGGCGTCCAATGAGTCACAAATCTTTCTTCCCTCTTCTTCCATCCATCATCCACCTTCGAACTACTCCCATTTGAGAAAAACCCCGTCTTCTTCTTCTTCTTTTTCTTCTCCTCTTCACGACCTGTCAAGAGCCCAAGCTCCACACTCACAGCTCTCGACTCTTTCAAAGCGCCTATGACCATTCCCCTCACTGCCCTCGCAACAGACGAGGATGGCGAATAATGCTCCAGCAACACTTTAAAAATGTCTTTTCCAAAGATAGGTAGCGTTCCCCCATTAGGCAAATTCAGCCCCAGCATATCAATAACGCCCGTTGAATAATGCTCCACCAAAAGCTCCCTCGTAGTCCAGTTCCAGCTCATGACTAGATACTTACTATATGCTGTATAAAATGCCTCCACCTGCGTCGTAAAGTTCAACTTCCCAAGCTTATTCACCAGCTCATTCTCCATTCCCGGGTCATCCCTCACATTAATTTTCTTCATCCCCGGATGATGTGTCGCTTGATACTTCCGCCAGCTTTTGAAAAAACTGCTCCGTGTATTTACTTCTCCCGGGCGCGGAGCCGAGAATTGGGATTGGATCGAAGCTGCGCGAGCATCGTTCGCTTCTTCAGCTTCTTCGTTAAAGCTAAGAACGCGGAGAACGTCGGTGTAGGAATGAATGGTGGTGCTGCAATTTATTTGGCCGCCCAGAAAGAAGGAAATTTCTCCTTGGGAGTTGAAGAGAGGGGCGCAGTATAAGAGATTCCAAAATGGATCCCCATTCTTCTTGTAATTCAGTAATAACTCTACGGTCTCTTCACAGCCATTGATTGCAGCTCGTAAGCGATTTGTGGCAAAGTGATCAGTCAGGTCCCCTTGAAGGAAACGGCAGTTTCGAGGAATGATATCTTTCCTGGTATACCCTGTGACTGACACAAAGCCATCGCTTGCAAATACGATAGGGTTGTCTGCGACATTCGGATCTGTGAGACAGAAGCAATCACCTAGACCTTGGAATTTCTCGCGGTGATCAGCTAGGGCCATGGTAGCTTGTGCAGTGACTTGATATTTGACGAATCTTGGGTACATATCCGCAGCAAGCAGCTTTTGGACGTCTTCCTTCGCTGGGGTGAATATGTCTTCGAGAGACGGAATTAAGTTGTAAGTGGAATAGCGGATGGATGCGGAGAGACTTTTAGTTAGCGGGGGAGAGATGTTCACTTGACGAGGCGCTTGGGGGATAATGTAGGTGGATTGGACAGAGCCGAGCGTCTGGGAGACTTCATCGAGGAGGCGGCTATATTGCTCGACCTTTCAATATCATTAGCCTCTAAATATGTCATTTTAGACTGACTCCCGACAGAGTTAAGGCCTTAAAGGGAAAACCTACCTTTTGAAGGAACTCCATATGCTCACCACAAGCCCTATTCTGGCAGAACCTCAGAAATCGATGTGCTGTTGTCGGATTATGCAGTACCAAATTGAAGACTTCACTACTAAAAAAATCTGTGATATTCATTCCCGTCCCAGACTCGTTCACCATTCCACTGTGACTACTCACCGTCGCTCCATCATGTGCCCGTCCTACGGTCTGTGTAGGAAACCCGGTTCGGTTATTACTAGTTGCTCTTCCAACGGTGTCTCCATTCACCTCATTACTATGAGTTGTTGTCGGTGGAGGATATCTTGTGGTTGAAGATGCCCATTCGTGGAGACCGGAATCCGAAGCCAGTGTAGGAAGCGGTCTATTTCGGCTGCGAAATATCTGAATTGATGTTTGAGTTTGCTCGTTGAGCGAGTCGTCCAGATAAGTCCCATTCTGGACTACTTCATCGACGGGCTTCGGCGTCGCATTTGGTGCGCGGGCTCGTTGGAGATATTGTGCAAGGGCATGGCGATGCATTTGAGAAAGGCAAGAAGTGCTTGGACCTTTGTCAACGCAGAGATAGCTTCAAGTGCTCTTAGTAGTCCAATGAGATTGTTCAATACTTTGGACATGAATGATAGGAAAGATGGTCTGCAGTGGGGCAGGTGATCTACGGCGTTGCTTGACCACTTGACAGGTGTTCCTACAATATACAGTACGGGTAACCTTGACCTCAAGGGGAATAGTTCAGGACTAGCTCTGGTGTGCACCTCGCCAATCATAAAATGACGGCGAAGATAGGACACGAAGCCAGCTCATCTACGGGCCTTATGTTCATAGTTGAGTAGCCTCAAAACAGCCATCGAGTCAATCACTTGGAAGAACACCCAAGGTTCATCATAGAGCCAAAAGCGGTTTGCAAAATTCTATACAAAGAGGTGATATATATCAGCACTAGCTGACGTTATCGGTTCTAGGACCCAAGTGAGTGGGACGGTAAGTCCATCCCATCTTTCTTTGAAAGCTATGAAAGTTTGGCAGGAGCCCACTTAACACCTTACTCCACTAAGACAAAGTCTCGAAAAGGTTGATGACAGAAAGGGTTGTAGTTGGCTATTTGGGTTTGATGGCTCAATGCTTGGTAAAATGCGTTATATACTCTCACATATGTTAGTCTGACTAAGAATTCTCTAATTCCATCTTCTTGCGATATCAAATCCATGCACGTACTCCAACTATACACTTCGATACGCAATCGTAATAACCTATCTCATGTCTCATCACTTACAACTCGCTGCCGATCACAACTTCCATCCCCCAAACCCTCGATCCAGCAAGGGCAAGCACTAATCCCAACGTTGCCATAACAGCCCACCAGAAAACAAAATTTCCCCAAAGATTGCCTCCCACCCAATCTCTCATAATGGCTAGCTTACTGGGAACTCTTTTGTGAACACATATTCTGGTCCCGTAAACAAGACAACCTCTGCCTCCAGGTCGTTCGCTGGTCTCGCATTCAAAATGCTCCCGACGACGTTTCATTAATAACATGACGCTCCCACGGCAGAACCGTTGGTCGCTGCCTAGTTCGCAGGCACGGTCGTGGGGACAGTCGAGATGAAGGCGGCGGCGTTCAATGAGCCATTCGATTTTCAGGTCAATGTCTGTATCGACCTAAACTGACATTAGACTTGAAATCGTGAATTGCATTTCAAATTCAAGCCTTACCGTAACATAGAAGTATCTGTTTGTATGTTTTAAACTCAAGGCATCCGGGTATGTAAGATATGAAGTAATGAGGAGGTGAAGCTCGGGTGGGAGGGCCACGAGAAAATCTGGTGATGATGTCGAGCTAGCAACTTCTGTCTTCTTCCCCTGAGACTCCAGGAGAGTTTCATCCTTTTCGACTTCCATAACTTCGGTTCTCTCTTCCTCAAATCATTAATATAATCCCCGTCAAAATCCGTTTAGTTCGGTAGTATCCCGTTGACCACCAAAGGAATAAGAATCGTAGAACTAAACTTTGATACAAGCCATAGACACCCAACCAAATTTTAGGTCCAGCTGCTGCGCCTCTTCTCTTCACATAAGTACTTTTCCAAAACAATCGCTGCCTATTCTTGGAAGAAAAGTGGGATCTGCAGAAGGAGAACGAGCTGCCAACCTCGTGGTCAGGGGATATTCTGAAACGTCACAAGCTCAGCTAGGTTCCAGTCTACGGGGTTTGGAGGTACATGTGACAAAGCCATAGCATGGCTTGCTTTCTTCTTGTTTGCCTATGGATCTCTAGAGTTCAAAGGAAAACGTAAACAGAAAAGAAGATGAAAAGAGAGCTTTGAGTGTGGAATGTGAGTTTCACTTGTAGAAGTTTAGGGATTTGAGTTCAAGCGGATGAGCTATGGGGTTATGAAAGAAGAAGGGGCCTTAACAAGAAAGAGAGATATGACAACAGGGTAGGGGAAGTAGAAAGAGGCTTGCAGTCCAATTACGCTATATCTGGCTTTAGATGTGAGGTATGAGGCCAAGTAGGCGGACAAAAATAGAGGCACAACAGGGAAAATAAGCTCAAGGCAGCATTTCAACACAACTCAACTCAATGCAGCAAGTAGTGCAATAAGGCAAACAAGAGGAATGCTCAAACCTACCTTTATAAACCAAGATAGAAAACGTATGTTGAAATGTGGTAAGTATAGTGTTTGTCACGTGCACCGTGACACTTTCGCGATCGCGACTTTCGAACTCGAACTTTCACCTCGTCATCGACTACCCCCGCCACAGCATCTGCCATAACCACATGGATTAGTATCTTTTTCCGCCGGCATGGCTAGCCCTGCCCCTGAAGTTCCCCTTGCAGATAACACTTCAGATTATGGCTCAGACTTCTCTCCTGAAGAAGAAGATATTATTGGGGAGCTGTTGGCAAGCCCAATTCAAATCCTCGAAGACGATAACCCCATTCTCCCTGATATCGAAGACCATGAGCCGCCCTCATCTTTACGCGTTCCTCGCCTTACGACCAGCCAAGAGCGGTTCCCTTTATTCCAGGCAGCTAGGTCTGCACAGCAAGTTGCTGAACAGATTAGTCGGAGCATCCAGGGCAGCGTCTGGTATCCCGATTGTGAGTTTTGGTGTTTGTGGAAGCAAGCTTGTTGGGTTCTGACTGATTGCTAGCGTCTAGTAGCAAACCTGCCTGAACAGGGTGTGTCTGATGTTACCGAAACGACTATTACCCCAGATGTTCCAGTAGAGTCTAAAGAAGAGAATGCAGCCACATTGCCAGATCTAAGATCTCCTCTGCAACGTTTTCGAACGCCACCTAAGAAACCATTTTCAGTTACGGATTTGGTGTCGCCTGCATGGTGCGAATTGCAATATTGGTATACTCTGACAAAACATGGTAGGAAAAGACGCACACCAGCCATGAAGCAGGGCAGCGTTGTGCATCAAATGCTCGAAGACCAAGTTCATGAAACGAGACAAGTGGATATCAAAACGAGGGAAGACGGATGGGGGCTTCGAATCTGGAATGTGATAATTGGGTTACGGACACTTCGGGATACGGGCCTCACCAGAGAGCTAGAGATTTGGGGAACAGTGGATGGATATGTTGTCAATGGGATTATTGATGAACTCTCATATATCTGCCCAGATCAAGTCCTCGAAGAATCGTTTTCAGCCTCCCCAACTCAAGATCAATCCCCTCCTGCTCCTCCCCCAGACCAACCTACAATTTCCGAATTCTTCAAAGCATCGGGAGGCAAAACATTAAAGGAAGCTACAAAGTCACCTAAACGCCGCACTCGGATGAAGAAAATCTACATTTGCGATGTTAAAACTCGAGGCGTTGCTAGCCTCCCCTCTAAAGCGGCATTCAAGCCAACAGAAGTCCAACTAATGCTCTACCATCGTCTCCTTTCCGAACTTGCTGCCAATAGCGTAGATTTTTCTGTCTTGACAGCACGGTATAATCTCGATCCTCAACAAACATTTTCAGATAGTTTCCTTGCGCAAATGAGTGAGATTAGCAATGAGCATTTCTACAGCGCTTCGTCTTCGCAGTCTTCCAGTCCAGATTCGGAACCGAATTGGACTCAAGATTCTCTTGATACGCTTCTTGCCCACAACAATCTAAACTCGCTTTGGTCACTAATGATTTCTGAGTTCCAGCTTACTCTTCCTGAAGGATCCTCGTCTCTGGGCAAAGTCTTAAAAGCGGAATATAGATCAAGGGATGACGGTGAGGTGTTGGGGAGTAAGACGATTTTGATGGATCAAGAAGGCTTGTCAAAGTATATTGAGAAGGAAATGGAGTGGTGGAAGGGGGAGAGGGAAGCGGTGGGCGTGAGAGTAGAGGAGGCCTTCAAATGTAGGAGTTGTGAGTTTAGTGAGGAGTGCGAGTGGAGGATTAAGAAGGTAGACGAGGCGAGGGAGAAAGCCAGGTTAAATAAGAGGAGGAAGGCTACGATATGATGATATATATGATGATGGATATCCTCCTGGTATTGATACCCCTTTATATTTATATGGCGTTTTCGGGGAGGGTGACGTCTCGTAGTTAACGCTCGACTATGCGGAAACTTAAGTAAATAATGAAGGATATGCAATAAATTTATTTCAAAGTGAATTGTCAAGATATAGGCACTGTCTTCATCACGGCTCTAAATAACTGTTGACGGAGGAAGGAGACTACCAGGTGAAGTTAGGTGCAATGAGGAATATGTGAGAAGGTTTGGCAGCCGTTTAGTTCTGGGTAAGCTACCAGGCCGGGTTTCGGTATTCGGCCCGGATGGCGCACCAAGAGCAGAAACAGCTCAGAATTTAGGTCTTCATTCTTCTACTATTTTCCCTTGCTTTTTATTCTTTCTACAGTATGTTGCTTTCTATATGCGTCTTTTGGCGTGTTCGAGCTTGGTCCATCCACAAGGGTGGCTTAAGACTTCTATCAGGTACTGCACATCAAAATTATTAGAGTCTCTTGGACGCAGAGTGAAGCAAAAGCGCAAGATGCAACTGCTCGGTTTTAGGAAAAAATTGGTTGACAAGAGGAATTAAAAAGTGATGAACTTGACATTCACCCAGAGGCCAATTTAGACGGACGGCACCTATCTAATGAAGTCCCAGAAAGCTTACGGGAGATATTATACATACATTTATCTGCTGTCCTTGGAGTTTAGGTTAAAGCTATATTGTTGAAGATTTCCCTCTTTTGGAATAACGATAACTTTAAATGTTGTTCTGGTGAAGCTTCCGATTTGCGGAATGTTGTACTCCGCAGCGCTGGTCATTTGCTTGAAGTCTTTCAGCTCTAGGCAAAAGCAAGCAAAAACCCAATTTTTGTTGTCCAGCTGAGTATGTTATGAATTTCTGTACCCCTCCAGCTCGTATATGCTGACCACCATGCCACATGCCCTCACCAGAGCAACGAATAGTAGTGCTTATTTTGCCAAGTCGAGAGTGTTACACAACATCCTGGGCACATTTTGGCGTAAAGCCAAGTAAGCTTGAACCCACAGCCGCCAAATAAGCGTATAGGGCTGAACTTGTCAGAGTTTCTGGTGTCCCACGTGTTGTTCTGGCATTTCAGGGTACACTTTCTTGCTCTTACATATATGATACCTGGTATCACATCTACTAAGATAACACACAAGACTCTTAAACGTCACTGTTGAGCGTGGAAGATATATTTTATTAGAAATTTTTATTGGGTTTGCACCGTGAGGTCTTCGTTGATCAATTTGGGACCGAAGTGGTTGTCCTACATGAATCGTCATTCTAATTTAAGCGAGGTTACCTAGGTCAAAAGACTTCGCCGCTTTTTCTCCCGAATCTAAGTATCATAAGGATTACGATTCATCCACTCACAAAAGTTTCGGCCTGGAAGGCAATTAGGCCTACTATCCTTTTTAGGTCATGATAGTTCACGGAATAAGACGGCGAGAACGACGGAGCAATGAATTGGACCAGTTGCTTTGCGGGAGTAAGCTTAGCTGAAATGGCTTATGATTTTAGAGCAACCGTACCAGTCTCTCTCGTTAACTATTGGATTTTACAAAAACTAGGTACTTTATAGATCTCACCCGCTATCTGGTGCTGGAGGAGCTACCATATCATGTCAGCCTCCAAGCTAGGGATATGAACAGTAGGTCAACCTTAAAAGCCAGACGCCTCTACTCATTCCTTCTCAAACCTTCTTAATACTTCTCAATATATGATCCGTCTTGCATTTTTTACAAGCTTTGGGTGAAAAACTAGCCATGGGTCTCGTCAAACGTTTCTTCGACTTCGCTGTCAACATCTTTCTCTTGCCTATTCAGCAGCTCTATGATAATCCAGGACAGCACCCTCTTCCCCTACCTCCTTACGACCCCTCTATCTCAAAGTGTGTCAACTCGCCAAAACACAGAAACTGTTGGGTTCCAGGGTTTGACATTAACACTGATTATGATGCACCCAATGGCATCCCACCTGGAGTTTTGAGAGAGGTATGTTTAATTCTTTGGATCGCACTTACTGCGGGAGATTATTTGCTAATACAAGAGGGAGAATAGTATCACTTGACCATTTCTAATCAGCTCATTGCACCTGATGGTTATGTCGTAAATGGAATGATTATTAATGGCATGTCTGGTTCTGCTGTTCCTGTCAACTTTCTAACTGCTCGGCAGATCAATATCCCGGTCCGAAAATCGAGGCAGACTGGGGCGACACGCTCAGTAAGCTTGCCTTATATCATTCTGAATATTGAAAAGCTAACACAGAAAGGGGTCACTGTTCACAATAATCTCACCACTAACCACAATGGAACTTCCATCCATTGGCACGGAATGCGTCAATTTATGACAAATTGGGAAGATGGGGTTGCTGGAGTAACTCAATGCCCTATTATGGTAGGGCAGATTAGCTGCAAGGATAGTATATTAACCGCTAATACTCTCTTAGCCAGGATCTTCTCAGGTGTATGAATTCCGGGCTACTCAATACGGTGTTTCCTGGTATCATTCTCATTTCAGTCTGCAGTGTAAGTAAAACTGATCTTACCATAAAGAAAACGTCCTAACCCTTTTCTAGACGCAGACGGCATTGCTGGTATGCATTATCCAATGATAAAACAGACAAAGTTTAACGTTTAGCAGGTCCCATTCAAATCAACGGTCCTACAAGCATGAACTACGATATTGACCTGGGCCCCCACTTCATAAGCGACTGGTACCATCAGGATGCCTTTTCACTATATCATCTCGAAGAGTCAGGTGCTCCTCCAACTCCAGATTCAAACATTATGGATGGCAAAGGAGTATATTATTGTAACCCATTGAGTGATCCCCACTGCACAGGCAAGCAACCACGCAAAGAGTTTGACTTTGAGCATGGCAAAACATATAAGCTCAGCATTATCAACACTGCTGCTCTGACTCAATTCACCTTTTGGATCGATGGTCACAACTTCACCATTGTTGAGACCGATCTAGTCCCGGTTCACCCATATACCACTGACACTATTAATGTTGGAATCGGTACGTCTCCTTTCTCCTCATGTTGCAAGGATTACAACTAAGTCTACAATTAGGGCAACGATATAGTTTGATAATCACTGCGAACGCAAGCTTTGCCGAGGGCTCAAGCTTTTGGATCCACGCCCGTGATTGCGGCCAGGTGGGACAAGAGTCGGCCCTTGGGATAATTCGATATGATCAGCACGATCACAAGGATCCCTACACACCAAAGCAAACACTTGAGCACCTCACCTTCGGCTGCCAAGATGTCAACACAACCCATCTAACACCCATCGTCTCTCGCCAAGTGGGTGGAAATGTCAATGATATCAGCCCAGAGAACTACTTGGAGGTTGGCCTACAGGGTTTCCCTAATACTTCCGTCCCATTCAATGAATCCAAGCTGCACAAATGGATCCTCGCCAATTCATCATTGTATCTCGATTGGGAGCAGCCTAGTCTTCGGTTGATCGGAGTAGACAACGACACCACACTTGACAATTTCCCACCCTCCTACGCTCCTATTTCCCTGCCTTTCGAGACGGGAGAATGGGTCTACTTCATCATCATCGGTAACTTCACCGTCGAAGACACGCCGCGATCGCCTATAGTCGCAGCTCATCCCATCCACCTCCACGGCCACGACTTTGTTATCCTCGCACAAGGATCCGAGACCTTCGACCCTGCAGTGGTGAAGCCCAACCTCGAAAATCCAACCCGTAGGGACGTTGCCATGCTTCCCGCCGGCGGCTACCTCTGGATTGCATTCCAAGTGGATAATCCCGGAGCTTGGTTGATGCATTGCCATATTGCGTGGCATGCGAGCGGTGGTCTGGCGTTGCAGTATATCGAGCAGCCGAGTGAGATCCCGGGGATATTTAAAAGTGCGGGTGTCGAGCCAGATTTCGAGAAGAGGTGTCGGGATTGGACAAAGTATTATACCACCATTAGCGAGCCAGCTGGCGCGACGCAGGAGGACAGTGGAATTTGAGCCTTTGGGAGCTAAGATCAGACAAGGAGTAGAGGCTTATTGTTGAAAGTAAGGAGGTTGTTGCTCTTTTTGTATGAAGTAGGTGATTTTTAGACACAGGCAAATCCACATTTAATCCTTTAGAACATTAAGCCACAGCTCAGCGCTTGGATGAGAGAACATTATTTGGAAATAGTAATGTTTTATAGTAATTTTGCTACCTATTAAACTTGAAAGCGTAGGAACATCTGATTAAATGAACTTTATTGTAAGAAGTTGAATGAGGGTATTTGAAAGTGGCTCTATATATATACAATCAGCTTCAGGTTCAAGACCAGCTTATCACCTTATACGCCTATAGTTACTCTTTCCTAAAAATCTACATTTTTCTCCTGACCAATGCTCTCTTCTAATTCCTCTCTATACTCCTTTCATTCTATTCCCACTCCTCTCCACCAGTCCATGGCTCTGCCCTTCATCTTCCACATCAGGTCCACAGCAATCACACACTAAATCAATCCTAAACCTCTTCGCTTTCTCAACCATTATTCTCTCCTCCCATCCCTGCTTGTTCTCATATCCAAGCCCGATCTTGAGACCGCTCCAATAACCCCTGCTCCAACCTTCCTCGAAGCCCTGCGCCAGTCGCCCTCCCCATTTCCCTCTCTCTATCACTCTTCTAGGCATTTCAATCATTACCTCCGAGGAATGTGTCTTGCTAGCCTGGAGAAACTGGTTCCTTGTACATGATGAATCTTTCGGTGTGAATGGATTCGAGTGTCCTTTCTCTTTGTCTTTTGCCCCTACCTCGAAACCAGCACGGTATCCTACTTTGAAGCCTTGGTAATATTGCGAGGGTTCGGGAAGGGGCTTTTCGAAGCGCGGCATTACCAGGAAAGAAGCTGCTCTTGAGGGGCGAACCGAATGAACCTTAGGCAATGTTGGCTGATAGGATTCGGTCGTGGAAGACTTGGGAGGTTCTTGGAGGTTCTGGGTTTCTTGGAGTGCTGGTGTTGCTTTAGGTGCGGGCTTATGTTCAGGTTCAGGAGACGAGTGTGAAGTTTCAAGATCGACGAAAGGTGATTCTCCCAACTGCGACTGGGAATGATGCAGTTGTGGCCGGTCGAAAAGAGACTGTTTGCGCAAGTAGGGAGGTCGCTTCAACATTTTGTATCAGACGTCCTTTCCTGAAGCTTTGGTTTTGTGTCGTCGTGCGTGGTCGGCGATCCCGGTGGATTTAGACAGAATTTAAGTGTGGATGACTGAGAGTTAAAATCTAGATTTGCCCATATCATAATCAGTCGCTCGTTCCTTCCTTGCTAAAGTGAATACAAAGTTATTTAGAAGTCATCTGTTGCCGGATAACTAATTCGACTGGAGAGCGTTCTTTCCTACCCGAACGCTCGGCCCGACCACACTTGGTTGGCACCAATATCTTCGTATTTAATGTCATTTTCGTCTTATTATTCTTATAGGATTAATTGACAGCTGCAGGACCCAAAAAAACTTTCTAAATTAAGGGTGCTCGCTCTTTTGCCCCTAAAGAATCTTCAGGAGCTGCTTTCGATTATCTGGCTATGTTTCTCATTTCTCAATTACCTCTTTCACACTTATTGAAGTCGTATATCCTATCTTGTAAATCTCCCTTCTGGTTTTCTAGACCTTAGACTTGAGATTCAAATGGTCTTAGTACCACGGATGTTTTCGTCTTTATGCTCCGTCTTGAGAAGAAAGCTCCAATGAGGATTTATACAAGAGACTAAAACCATGTCTCTGAAAGATCAAGGCGGGTCTTAGCGAATAAGTGATTGTGGCTAATTCACTTTTGTGAGTCTTGACCCACTTGTAAGCTCTCTCCTAGAATGCTCAAGCTGGCGAATTTATTTCTGTTCAGACTAGAGCACTATTCATTTCACGAGAAACATGGGATATAGTATCAAGCAGGGTATGAAGTATAACTTCGAAGTGATGCTTCAATAATTAAAGAATTGATTAATTTCTACAAAGCTTTTGTTCTCTATTGTATTCATACTTGAACTTGATACTTCCTTGTGCTTAGAAAGCTGAATTCAAAGCTTATCCGGCGCTTACCTCCTGCGTTAACACGCTCGTTTTTCGCTCACTCCGCGAATGTCTGAAATGATGAAGTAGACTTTGAATGATTATAATAAGAACAATCATGTTAAGCCTGCTTTAACCGCAATCATTCTAGAAGAACCACGAAGATTAGTATTTGGATTCACGATTTAATAAAATAAAAGTATACCATAAGCCTGACTTGAAATTTCTATATTACTTAGCTGTTTAACATATAGTAAGAGATACAATAATACCATTGACAATGGAGAAACTCTCAGCATATGCTCTATTCCTAACTCCACAAAGCGTATTACAATCCAGCCAACGCCCCCCAACATACCCGCAGCTCAAACCGGCCCATTCACCGGACTACTCCGACAAGCGATCCCCCAAAGATCCCACGGTCCGCCTCGGACCGAACCGGCGCCCAGCTTAGTTCCAACTCAAGAACCCTCCCCACCTAGCTATGGACAATTGCAAAAGCGATGATCACAGTCCATACCCACCGAAAGCAACATCTACGCGCACCAACTGATACACGACGCTTAACCGGCCGCCAGATCTCAGCATCAGGGCGAGGGGGGCATTAATGCAGGACATAAGATGTACGCGCACCAACCAATGCCGGCGGTTCAGGTGAACCTGCGAGATCTCAGCATGTGGCCTTGGGAGTTGGCGGAGTTCACACCAACGAGGAGCACTCGTCGAGATGGGGACTTTGCGGGGAACGCGGGGGAAAATGACGCGATGTAACGCCCGTGGCAATTCTCATTATCCTGCCTATTCCCCCTTGGGGCCTTAGTGCGATCGCTTATTGGAACAGCCGAAGACGACGGCCGGTAGTTAAGATAAAACGCTATTTCTTCCACCTCTAGTAGCGGCGAGTAGCGGATATACTTTATTTGTGACTAGAATTATTGGAGGAAATTCCTGCCGCTATAATAACTTGTACCACTTTTAATTTAGAAAACGGACACCTTTAGCCATAATAGATTAGATGGAGATGATAATTGCTGTTAACCTGACAAATTCTAACTTGAAATCAATCCCATTATTCAAGTTTCAATTTAAAATCGCTCACATCCTCCAAGGTCATTCGTAGCATTCAGGCCAGCTGGAAATCACACAGCTATAAGAACCTACGATATCCTCTTCGTGAACGTAGTTGTTCAACTTCAGTGCCTGTCCGATTATTTCCATACTGAAAGTGATTAACCATGTTCTCACGCAGTCGCGTACTGGCTCTAGGCCTCGTTGCCACTGGCTCTCTCGTCGCCGCCGGGCCCTGTGATCTTTACTCCTCCGGCGGTACACCTTGCGTCGCCGCGTATAGCTCTACTCGCGCCCTATACAGCGCTTATTCAGGATCACTCTATCAGGTGAAACGCGGCTCTGATAATACTACGACTATTATCACACCTCTGTCTGCCGGTGGGGTCGCTAATGCTGCCGCTCAAGACTCCTTCTGTGCTAGCACGACCTGCCTCATCACGATCCTTTACGACCAGTCGGGCCATGGTAATCACCTCACCCAGGCCCCTCCCGGTGGCTTCAATGGCCCGGATGCCAATGGCTACGATAACTTGGCCAGTGCGATTGGCGCACCTGTCACTTTAAATGGCCAAAAAGCGTACGGCGTCTTCATCTCGCCCGGTACTGGATACCGCAATAATGCTGTCCTTGGTACTGCTACAGGGGACGCGGCAGAGGGTATGTATGCTGTCCTCGACGGGACTCATTACAACGGTGCCTGCTGCTTCGATTTCGGCAACGCCGAGACCAGTAGTAAAGATACGGGCAATGGCCATATGGAGGCCATATACTTTGGTGATAGTACCTCCTGGGGAAGTGGCTCCGGAAGCGGTCCTTGGATCATGGCAGATCTCGAAAATGGCTTGTTTTCGGGCGCCGGCTCTGGACTCAATTCTGCCGACCCGTCCATTTCCTCCCGATTCCTCACTACGATCATCAAGGGGGAGCCAAATCAGTGGGCGATTCGTGGTGCTAATGGTGCGTCAGGATCGCTGTCAACGTACTACAGCGGGGCACGCCCAAGCGCGTCTGGCTACAACCCAATGGAGAAAGAAGGCGCCATCATTATTGGGATCGGTGGTGATAATAGTAATGGTGCTCAGGGCACGTTCTACGAGGGTGTGATGACCTCTGGCTACCCGTCCGACGCAACAGAGAATTCAGTTCAGGCTAACATTGTTGCTGCTAAATACGCAACTACGTCGCTAACCAGCGGTACGGCACTCACCGTCGGTTCTTCCATCTCACTTAGGGCAACTACAGCTTGCTGCACGACACGCTATCTCGCACATACTGGCTCTACCGTCAACACCCAGGTCGTCTCTTCATCCAGTGCTACAACCCTCAAACAGCAGGCAAGCTGGACGGTTCGCACTGGACTCGGAAACAGCGCTTGCTTTTCGTTCGAGTCCGTAGACACCACCGGGAGCTATTTACGGCACTACAACTTCGCCCTCGCCCTTGACGCCAATGATGGCACTAAGCAATTCTACGAAGACGCCACGTTCTGCCCGCAGACCGGCCTCAACGGCCAAGGCGACTCGTTCCGATCCTGGAGCTACCCCACCCGCTATTTCCGCCATTACAACAATGTAGTCTACATTGCGAGTAACGGCGGCGTTCACTCGTTTGACGCTCCCGAGTCATTCAACGACGACGCGAGCTGGGCGATCAGCACTGGATTCGCTTGAGCGTGTAGTTGTGGTAGGAGGGAGGTTAGGGCGAAGGAGAAAATGGCGAAAGGATGGGCAAAAGAAGTAACAAATATTAAAGAGAGAGCAATTACAAGGAATTAGAGGCAAACGGGATGGAAATGAAAGATGGGGATAGTTGAAGCTTGAAGAGATTGCACCTCTAGTAGTCACAAACAATAAAAGGGAGTTCTAGCTGGCTCCCTATATCAAGTAGTTGGACCAATGAGTGAAGACTTCTCTGCGAAAGCCGCCCTCGGGGATAGTTCTCTTGACCATATTGCTGGAAGATAAATACCTTCCTCATAAAGCCGTAAAGGCGCATATAGATCATAAGAGAGACGAATATAGCATCTAAGAGTATCCCCGGCTCAAATCTTCAGATATGTAACTGAAAAAATGAGGAAAAATCAGGGGTGTCTCGACTTGGGTAGGCAAATTTTGTCTCTCGATAGATAGATGGCCTTTATCCTTCGTAAACCCAATCAAAGAAATTAAGGAATCGACGAAAAGTAGGAAAGAGTAAAAAGAAATTACGAAAGGACATACATACTAAGAGTAATAGAAAAGCAAGCACGAAAGGCTTCAACAACAATTATGTAAAAAAAAAATATCAACTACTACGTAAAAGAAACCGAGTTGCAAAACACTATAGATGCGATGTATACCGAACAGACAAAACCTATGACATCAAGTCTTCGCAGAGAAAGGAATGAGATATATCTAACATCAAAGCTAGGAAGGAAATACAAAATCCACTAAGAATCCATTCAAGATCCGAGGCCCCCTCTACTCGGTAAGAGACTGAATCGCTGGTGGCAGGAGAGGAATGGTAGGTAGGTATGTAGGTAGGTAGGCGTAGATTGCGAGGGGTTGTACTATAGTTCATAGCTTGAAGGGGCTGGTATATGCTGCTGCTGCTGTGGTTAATTGGTTGGTTGGTTGATTGATTAATGGTTCTGGCACGTCGATCGAGGGACCAAATGAGATCTTGGGTTGATCAAGGATGATGATTAGGATGGATGGAGGTAACTTTGGAAGGGACGGGGGGGGATGTTTCTGGTTGTGGTAGCGGGGTTGCTCGCGTAACCAGGACTCGAGTAAGACGACGTGCGTAGAGGTTAGATATCACGGGAATATGAAAAGGTCAAATAAAGAGCTTTGGTTAGTTAATAAGAAAGACAAGTTTTTATTGGTCTAAATATTTATCAAGGGTGAGGTAGATAGTCTATAATAGTACCGAATAAAACTAATAGAGATAGTCATCGGTTGAAAAGCTGTAACTGTATTCTTACGGAAGGCTTTCGAGTATTCGGCGTGATGAATCTAAGGTACGGTGGGAGTTGGTGGAAGTCTTTACTCACTGATAAGTGAAAGCTTTATTTAAAGAGTGAGGTGTAATTCAAAAGGTAGAGCATGAAGCTCCTATCTTGCTGGAAATACAAATCCGGGACTATGTCATGTGATTTCCAACAAACGTTCTATCGGTGACTGTTGAGTCTTTAGGTCTTCAGACCTTACCTTACGGTGCCCATCTTGTAACAAAACGAGCTGCTGATGCACTTGAGTTGAAATGCGAACGCTTTCTTCGTATGATGAATGTGGTAGGTGGGGAAGGACTTGCTCTAAGTCCCTTGAGGGATTTACCCCTCACATCGGCTGTCTTAATAAAATAATGATCTAGTTTTTTAAACCCAATTTTTTGTTTTGAAAGAAGCTAAAGTGTCTACGGAGCAGCTCCGAGTGAGAGTGTTAATTCGGTTGGAACAAAAAGAACGGACTTTATCCACCATACTCAAGGTTGATAGTCAAGCTGGCATTGTTGACATATCCGTAATTAGAAGCTCATCAAGTGTATCTCATGCGACGTGCATTTTCAAACCGGGAGCAGCTGGCATCGAATCTCCAGACAACAGGGGAAACCATCTCTCGGAAGTTCACGTGCGAGTATCGTGCCGCAGGCCGTTCGGTGGTCAGCGGGATCTCCATGATTTTCCACTGGAATTTAAGACCGACAGGGACATGAAACAACAGATCGACCGGCGCTAAGACCGATAAGAAATGAAGAAACCGAGCGATCACCAGAATACATACGAAGGGTATCCAGAGTGACGATGGGACGGGTTGGATGGGGCTGCGAATCTGTGAATCTGTGATGGAGAGGGAAATCGTGAATGACGTTCTCGAGATAATCGACCCTCGGGGGTCCTTTTCAGAATGGGATTAAGACCGGGAAGAAGCAATTCCTGCGGAGGCACAGTCTGTCCGACCACAGGAGTGAGCTAAATCAAAAATAACAAATAAAAATAAAAAGGAAAAAAGGAAAAATAGATGAATCGACACGAGCCAAGGATTCGAGGTGGCTTTTAATCAATGCCAATTGTGATTGCAGTTGTACGGAGTAGTTGACCGCAACTCGCTCGAGCCGTCAGGACTGCTTATCCTCCTCTTCTCTTCTCCTCCGTACCATCTGTTGATAAGTACCGTATCTTATCGGCAGGTCCCATCTCCATCACCCACTGCGCGCTGTACCATGATCTGTACAACTGTGGTGAGAAGAAGCTGAAAATAGATGAGCAGGAGGGAACAGATGATGATTGACGATGGGAGCAACGCGGTCACCTTGTGTTTCTCCCACTTTTAGCTCCGTTGTGATGGGACAGATGGGCATGGTGGACATGGTTGGCGTGATACCAATTCGTACCGGATGGATATAATCTCGCTTGACGGGGATCAGGTGACGATGATTGGCGGACTTCTCACGGCCCTGTCACGTTCCCTGTCGCGTACCTGTCATGTACGGAAGGTACCTGACGCTAAACCCGAACGGGCCGGCACAACTGCGGGTTGATATGCGCTTTCCCCTGCCAGTGCCTGCCTCGCTCCTGCCTCTTCCAATTCGCACTTTCCTTTTCGTACCTTGCAGCCTCAGTCGGACCCTCCTTCCCTCTCCTCCCTCTCTTCCCTTCCACCCTTCCTCTCCTTGCCTCATCCAATCCACCCATCCACCCATGGTCATGGTGTCGTGCCTCGTTGCGATATTCATCCACACCATCCCATCCCCATCTTTCCTTTTCTTCCACCCCACCCCCTTCCTCCCTCCGCCCTCCTCCCTCTCTCTCCCTCCTTCACCTCGTCGTCGCTGTCTTCAATGACGATTCGTCGTGCTTAATCAACGTCGTCCTTCTTTTATCGACTTGGTTTGTCTCTTTGTTACTGCGCCCTTTCCACTCGTTATCTGCGAAGCTCCTCGATCATATCACGTTCTTTCCTGTATACGCCTAATCTCGAGGACCTCCTGCCTTCCCGCCTTGCTTCGCAACCTGTACGACTTCTGTCGATAATATACAATAATATATCACCGACAATATCGCCCTCGCCGCGAATCCCCATTCCGCACTCACCCTCCCCCGACTTCATCATGTCGCCTCACGAGAGAATGCATGGCCGCCATCTGGCCGCGCGCCATGCTCGTCCAGAACCCGCTCCTAATCCCGAACCCCAACCCGTACCTGAGAAAACCGTCTACTCGGTGGTGTATTACACGGCACCGCAGACATTTTCAGGAGAAGTAGCCGGATACTCGACACAAGGGGATGCCATTGCAACTGCGGGCTTGGATACGGCAGAGGACACCGATAATGAAGCAGCGGCAACCACATCATCAGCCTCGCCTTCCGAGTCCATTGTTGCTGATACCGACTCGAGCGACTCGACGGCTGCCCAAACAACGCTAGCAACCTCGACCAGCGCCAGCACCCTCCCAAGCGCGATATCATCGCCGACAGCCACTATTGCTGGAACGTCTATTGTCGCAGCAAGTGGACTAGCCCCGAGTATCTCTAGTACGAGCACAGGTACAGGAACAGCATCTGCTGCCAGCGCGTCGGCCTCGTCTGCATCCAGCGCGGGTGGGATGAGCGCTGCCGGAAAGGCTGGATTGGCAATCGGAATCCTGCTTCTGTTTGCAGCTATTTTATCCATTGCATTATTCTGTTTCAAGAGGAAACGAGAGGCATTGAAACAGAAGCTGGATGAGAAGAACGAACCCCAATCCGAGCCCGTTTTCCGCGAAAAAAGTGTTCGCACCGGTCCTGCTGCTCCCCGCCTTTCCTTACGGCCTATCACCCAGTTTGTCCCTAATTTGATAGAGAAGCGACAAAGCCGTGGCAATGCTCTCGCGGCCCCCGCACCAATCTCTAAGAACCCCTCGTATCTTCCGCCAAAGTTCAACGATAGAGAGACTCATAGTGCACAATCGAACAATTTGGAGAATCCGTTCGGTAACCATGCCGAGACGATTGACTCCCCTAATACAAATGGTCCAACTGTTATTCAAGATACAACTTCCAGAGGAGAGCCAATTGCTGCAGCAACTACTATCGGCCTTGCTAGAGGAGCGTCAAAGCGTACAAATACTCTTCCAAGAATGGACTTCACCACTTCAGGTCCTCTTATGGGTCCTCCTAGTCCTGCCGGCACCGAATTCTCCATGACATCTCAGTCGCCTAATACACCCCCCGTTCAAACTGCCACTGATGTTGCCATTGCCGCTGCTGGAGGACCTACGCATAGCGCTGTTCACCGTGTTCAACTTGACTTCAAGCCATCGATGGAGGATGAACTCGAACTTCGTGCTGGCCAATTGATTCGTATGCTCCATGAGTATGATGATGGATGGGTGAGTAGGTCGGACTTCTTTTTTGGAAACTCACTAACTTGTGCAGGCGCTCTGCATCCGTCTTGATCGTTCCCGGCAAGGCGTCGTTCCCCGAACATGTCTCTCGACCAGACCCGTTAAGCCCCGCCCACAAAATGGTCCTCGAGGTCCTCCACCACCAGGCATGCGTGTTCCACAAGGTATGCCACCACCTGGCTCTGCTCGTCCGATGACTCCCAATGGACAACAGCCGAGAATCATGTCACCTAATCAACAACGGCCAATGACTCCCAGCCAGCAACAACGAGCCATGACGCCAAATGGCGGCCAACAATTCCCTCTCACTCCTAGTCAAGAGGCAAGGGCTATGGGTCCGGGTAGCCAAAGACCCCGTTCTCCCGACCAAGTCCCATTGCCAGAATCGCCGAGGGCCATGTCTCCAGCTCAAGGCCGCTCTTCAAGCCCATCTGGACAACAAGCCGGACGTAGAATCCCACCGGGCCCAAGTCCCATGAACCCAGTTGTGCTCATCAGCGCCGGATCTCCTCCAGCATCGTCCCCGATGCGCAAGCCCGTCCCAGGCCAAGCTTTGTAAATTTTGTCTCACTGATGATTAGGCCAGGGATAAGATAGAGTCCCTCGCACTTAAGCAACAAAGATATTTCGGGATAGCGGCGTATTTGGAAGGGGCTTTTATTTGATGATGGATACGATATTATTACAATTCTCCTTTGTTTCCCTCATTCCATCATTGTGGAGAAGAGGATGTCATCATCGCGGTACTATCCATGTACTGTGCTGAGATTTTTTTCGCTTCTTTAAACATTTGAGCAGAATGGAAGGACGGTTGGCATTTGATGGAGGCAGATATATGCACTGCTGCATCAGTACAGTAATTGTGTAATTATCAATGGGTCCTCCCTATGCTGCTGCGGTTGGGTTACCTGTAAGCGGTCTGGGAAACTCGCTGTGCTTAAATTTTCATTTCTGCGGATGGATACCCCTTTGCTTTGGCGGAGTGAGTATTGATCTGGTTTCGCATTGGGACGAGATTTTGTTGGGTTGTACTTTTTTCCTTAGGTATTTGAGTAGGGATAGATATCTGGGTATATGAGATTGGGGAGTGGGAATTTTGCTCTCGGTGGCGGATGGATAGAGTAAGTGAGCTGGAGCTTATCAGTGCATGTATGGAGGTTGATAGGTGGTTGGTTGATGAGATGAGAAGGAGTATATGTTGCAGACACGCATAGGGACATGAAAAAATGTTGATATCTGATGTTGTGGGATTGGGGGAGAGTATATATAGATATTCAAGACTATGAGGCTGTCGGATGCACATGAATGAAGTCGAAGCTTACCTAATTTTGATAGTAATGATTTGAGTTTGATCTCTCGTGATATGATGTGAAAGATGAGTTGAAGGGGGATGGGGCCGAGTTGAGCTCTATTGTAACTGATAATAGGGTATGTGGATGGAACTCGAGACGATCAGGATCTAGATCCGGCATCTCTCTGTGGCTCAACCCGCCCCAGTCCTGTGATGCTGCCGGGACGATGGGGTGGATTTGGATCTCGACCATACCAACTCGCAAACTCACTCGCGCTAAAAGGCTCTCTCTTTCTCTATAAACAACAGACCTTCAAATCTCACTTCTCCTTACCTCGGCATTCAGCTCGGGTTATACAACACAGTGTGTATTAGGGGCGCTGGCGCCCTGCTAACACGTCATGTATTGCCGGTCTACAAAACATATGCAACATGGATGCTTGGTCTTGATGCTATCTCCTTATCGTACATTTCAGCATCTTCTGCATCATGCTCTCAACTAATCGACCCATTCCTCCTTTGATGACCTTCAATCGTCCTGCCTGCCGTACTATTACATTCTGTTAAGTCGTGTTAATGGCTCTCTTGATAGGCAATGGCAGTAAAGGACAGAGGAGGAAGATAAACAAATACTGCAACTCTGCTAAATGTATTAGCGAAGTATAGCAGCCGCTTCAGTTTTGGTCCATGTCCTAAGCACTTGCCTTTCCCTAGAAAAGTTGGTCCTTTGATTGGGCACATTGCAAAGCTTAGCATTCCCCTTTTAGAGAGAATTTTTACCTTGTGTCTTTGCGCATTAGAGGATTATCTCATTACACGAGAAGCTTGAGGTCTAAGTTCAGCTATGCTGCACCTTTAGAACGGACTTTAAAACGAAGTCCTGATCACTGAGAAATGAGGAAAATTAGCATTACTATGAGCTTCGAGGTAGGACTTCTGTCGAGGAATATTGAAAGAATGAAATATTAATGTGCCCTGAGAACGATAAGCTTGAGATTAAAGACAATATGATTAATCAACAATTTGAATACACCAATATGATAAAAGATGAACCAGCAGTGAGGTGACGTTGAGGCTGAAATACAGTTACTTAGCCCCTGAAAACGCCACAGTGGCTGTGCTCAAACACCAGCTTCCCCAGCTTGATCGCTGACGACCTTCTTCTCTAACCACAGCCAACATGTCGAACAAACGAATAGAACAGAGCGAAATTGAGAAGTATTGGGAGATCTTCGCAACCCTATCTAATGGCGGTACACACCTCACTGGTGCTCAGGCCGCACCAGTCCTTAAGAACAGCCAACTGCGCGATGATCAACTGGAACGAATATGGGACCTTGCAGACGTGGATAACGATGGGAATCTAGATTTCGAGGAGTTCTGCGTAGCTATGAGATTAATTTTTGATTTAGTAAATGGGGTACGTTCAAGGCCTTGGGTTTGAAGGGTATTAGCCTTGGTCCTTTGCTGACGAGCTTTCATAGGAATACGCGGATGTACCCCCTCAACTTCCAGATTGGCTTGTTCCTGAATCGAAGGCGCATTTGGTCCAGGCGAATAGGGCCCTCACCGGAAAGCAGGTTCAATTTGAACAGATTGAGGATGAGGAAGATTCTCTTGGCTTGAAGGACGGTTTCGATTGGTACATGAGCCCATCTGATAAGGAGAAGTATGAGGAGATATACTCTGCAAACCGAGACCGGAGAGGAGACATCACTTGTGGGTTAACACAAAATTGCCTTTCTGGCTATTAGCTAACCATATCGCTAGTTGAATCTCTTGACTCTCTCTACTCCTCCCTCGATGTTCCCGACACCGATATTCGATCCGCATGGAACTTGATCAACCCGTCAGCCTCTAAGGCAATCAGCAAAGATGCTTGTTTAGCATTCCTTCATATCTTAAATAACCGACATGAAGGCTTCCGTATCCCACGAACAGTACCACCATCCTTACGTGCGAGCTTCGAACGGAACCAAATCGACTACCAGGTTGACCACCAGCGTACGTCATCACCAGCACAACGATGGGGAACCACAGGCGGCGAGGACACGAGTACGGGACGCAAAGCAAAGTTTGGCGATACATATCTGAGTCGAATGGGAATGGGCGGAAAGTCAAGTTATAGGCCTGCAGGAACGGACTTCTCAAACACGAAGACGACTGAAGATTGGGAAGAAGTGCGGCTCAAGAAGCAATTATCTGAACTAGAAGCCAAGCTTGAGAAAGTTGAAGCCGCGTCCGATAAGAGATCCGGTGGTCGTCGAGACACCAAACCCGCTTTAGTGAAGAGGGAGCTAGAGCAACTGTTGGATTATAAGCGTCGAGAATTGCGAGATTTGGAGTCTGGGGAGGGGAAGAGTAAAGTTGGGGCTAGTTTGAAGGGCGTTTCAGATGAGATAGCTACGGTTAAGGAGCAAGTTGATGGTCTCGAAGCTCATTTGAAGTCGAGACAGCAGGTTCTGGCGGAATTGCAGCAGGAGATTGAGAATGAGAGAGCGAGTAGATAGAGGTCCGCTGATGAATATATATGGCTTATTATTCCCTTGAGCTCAATTGTTCCAGCCATCTATATCCATACGAACCGCTGCCCTGTCAATCCTAAAGTGTAATTGCTTCCCAGCCTTCACAATTACACCGTAGAAATAGAGCTAGCGGCATACGCTCAACTGCTTTTCGTCGGATTTTCCCTACTCCTTGACATCCTACGTAAGCTAAAATATACCATTCGTCCTGTTCTCTTATAACTGTTTGTAGCCCATCTATCCAACACAAGCTTGCAAAGGAACCAAAGAATGCTCTCTGAAATATACTTATCTGAAAAAGACAATTGATCGGAGAAAGAGTGACTCATAACTCGAATCTAGACAAGTCCAGTTTGAAACCCGATCGACATATGCACGCCGGCAGGGCTGGAACGAAAAAATGCACAGATCCGATGAATAGGAGCCAGCCTCACCCGCGACGCATCCAAGTACGGTACGTGCATATAATACGGAATAACCGCTGTTGAGTGGCGCCATGGTGTAGTGGTCAAGTCAACCTCTTGTCGTGGGAGGACGGATCGAAAAGAAACCCTGCAGCGGCGGCTCTGGCGGTTGTTCGAGGGTTTTTTCTTCTTTTTTATTTTGGCGTTTTTTAGGTTCTTGACTTCTTTTTATCTCTTTTTTCGCGAGAGAGAGAGTCGAAGCCAAATTAAGCGAGGGGTGAAAGGATTTCGGCGGGACGGAGGAATCATGTGTGTGCATGTAAGGTGAGATATTTGGTCTCTGTATACGGGCCTCTAGTCTATGTCTAGGAATGGAACGAGACTGTGAGGGTGTCCGTAGGCTTGAGTTCATACCCAATGCTGAGGTTGGATAGATCCTGCTTGAAATGTGCGTGATATTGTAAATTTAATATGTAAAAGGAGTTGCCATTGGGTGGTGGAATACACTATTTACTTATACCTCAGAAGCCTTCCCCCCGATCTAACTTCATACCTTCCTCTTTGATGATATCTAGAATTACATGGGCCTGGGGCACACTATGTTAAAACCCTAGCATTCAGCTTCCCACATTTCGAAGGCATAATGCAGAGCTGATTCCCAGTCGTCTTAAGTATAGCAGTTCTAAAATGGTCTTTATTCCAGAGTATATCATCACTGTATCGGACCTTTGGGACAATTGCGATTTCATTACATGGCAGGTAAGATGGTTCGTTAACGATGTGTTGTCTATGTGTCATAACACTCTCTTAGTTCAATGCATTGCTGCTCCGATGTCTGGCCTTTGTTCGAGAAGTCTGAAGATGCGGGAAGCATTTGAGACTAGGTGAATTCTTAACGAAGCGCCCTTTGCATAATCGATCTATTGAGTTTGCTAACTGGGGTAGGCTATAAGGCCTTGAGAGTTTGCGTCGTTCGAGGGGTTTTCTATCGCGTTCCCTGCGAGCACGACAGATGTGCAAATTATCGTGTCTCTAGATGGGGAAGTTCTTTGGAGATTAGAGAAGCAAACAATCATTCTCCCGGCGAGGCTTGGATAGGCGAGAGAGGAGATCTGGATGGTTGGATTTTTTGGTAGCATTTGAAGGTGGCTTCCGATTCTAAACTTCTCTCTGGAACCACTGGCGAGTAGCTATTGCTTCCTCCACTTCTTTCATGCAGCTCTCTGGTCCTAGAACAGTAGCATTAATAGCTCATGTAGCTGGGAGGCGAAGGAGATGCTTTTGCATTCTGTGGGCACAGGTCACCATCTAGCTCTGGAGGCTTGCAGGAGATAGTTCAATCTAGACCTGAAATGTTTGTGAATAAATGAGGGGAGCTACAATATGCCGGCAGTTGATAGGAAGCCCCTGGAGATTCAACATTCCTAAGCAGATGGGCTAGGATTGAAATTTTTGAAATGGATCTGAGTAGGAGTGGAATTGAACCAGATGTGAAGAGAGGTGTGCAAGTGTGCGAGGCTTTGATTGAAGCCGAACAAGAAAGGAATCCAGGTAAACTGGTTATTTCGATATTTAGCACTTGGACATCGTCAATGCTAAGAGACTAAAGGTAAAAGTCTATGTTCTTGCTGCAAGCTTACAATGTCTTGGGAGCTTTCGAGCGAGATAATTGATAATTGAGTCACTTTCATTACACATCTGTTCTTGCCTCTCTTGACCTCTTGGTCTTGCCTCGCCGGGGTTGGACTCGGGTGCGGCGAGGCTCTTCCTCAACTACCAGCTTTTGGAATTGTGTAATTCTTTTTACAGTAACAGAGGGCAGCTATTGATCAGTTGAATTTTTCGGGATGACTTGTGAGAATGTCCTGATATCCTGGCCTCAAAGGATATTCGACACGCATTGCACAGTCATACTGCGGTGATTGCATTGCTGTGTAATCCAAGGGCTGCATCGCTGCAATGCAACACTGCAAGATAATCCGTCACTTTCTGATATCTCTACGGAGGAGAGGCACCGCTGGCATTACCGCAGTTCTCTTGCTCGGAGGAATGGAACCAGCAAGTCTGGACTTCCAGTTGTTTCTAAGAAGTTGGATGCCTAAATCTGATGCAAAAAAAAAGAAAAAACGAAACAATTCAAATACATGGAGATTGTGGAGTGTGGAGGAGAAGAAACAGATCCCCACGCTAGCGGGACAGCATCAACAGCGTCTTCCTGGGTCCTGTCGTTTGATCCTGGAGTGAATCGTTTGCATTGCGAACCAGGCATGATTATGAAGGGCTCTGACGAGCTCAATTGGTAACAGTATCTCAGCTCAGCTGAGACCAGTCAATCAATCACAGCCGCCAGAGATATCGGTGAATTCACCGCCTCTTTCTTCTCGACCAAACACGGCCCGAGAACGACGGCTTGTGTAACCTTCATCGCAGGACTGAGGCCGAGTACGGTATGCACGGTACGGAGGACTGTCTGGTAATCGAGCCAGCCTAGAGCCTCATCGTCTCAGCCGGGCAAAGCGTCGGACGAACCGATCAACTGCGTGGTTTCACGAACCCTCGAAATGCGGAGGGCTGAGCACTAAGGAAGATATCAGCAACTCGAGCTACCTGAAACGCATTCCACGAGAATAATTTTGTGCTCCAGCTGAATCCCGACGCTGTAGCAAACCTTGAATTCCCAACGTTGTTTGACCAGAGCGAGGATCAGGACCCCGACGACGTTGCTGGGAAATGCACAAGGTCGTCCCAAAAATGATACCATCCCCAGGTTACACTAAAAGCAAAAAAAGGAAAACCCCTGAAGGGAGAGTTCAACACGTGGCCGCCAAACGCAACCTCCTCCAATGGAAAAAAAAGCCAAAAAAAAGGGCGAAAAAGAAGCGCCCACTCTCAGCAATGTCTCGATAAGCTTCAGATCAGATTCGGTGCTCACCTATCCGACGATGATGAGTTCACGGAAGGGACGGCTCGTGAATGGAAGCTCCCTCTCCCCCTACTGAAACACCATGTAGACAACTCGATGTGATTGGAAATCCCCCTACAAGGAACTCCTAGCTCCTCAAATACGAGCACAACGTCAAGGTCCCAAGGCGCAGCTCGCATGATCTTCAACTCGTGGCTATTGCCATTGGACGGAGAAACGTCATTTCCTTGGAGCTCACCTGCACCACCGCAGGGCGTTGATTTGTTCTTTTTAAAAAACTTCTTCAACGAAAACCTGGATGGCTGATCCCCCCAATCAGATGTACCTCCCCGCTGCGGTTTTGCATCACCACACCTCCCGAATTCCACGTTCCTCCGAGCGGAACATATACCCATACAGGTGACGATATACCCTCCTCCCGACCAGCCCAAATTCTGCAGCAAGAGAGAGCGGGCTGACGTATGAAAACAGTACTTTTTACTCATCCCCCTTGGTCCCTTGATCCCTTTTGCCCAGAATCCCACCGTGGGGTATCCCCGTCCGTCCTCGACCAAGGCAAAGAAGTCCTCTCATCTCGAAGTTACCGAGATTAACCGACCGCCTCACTTTTGCCGTATGAACCAAACAGGCTGCCGCGTAAGGAGGGAGGAAATCGGCCCATGTCTGTACGGGAATGGCCCACTGGTGGGAGTTGGATTGATTGCTTGCTTCTGGAAATAACGCTTTTATGTATGGGAATTGGGATGGGCAAGCAAGAAAGTGGGGGTTAACAGCTGATCGAGGGGCTTGGCTCAGGTAAGAGAGGGGTTGTTGGTGACGATGGAGGTAGATATATATATCTGCGGTCGTTGCGCTCACTTGGGACCAGAACAGGTTTCTTTCAAGCCCAAACAGCCTCAAGCCAACGAGATCCAAGTCGATCTGTCTCATTATATATCATCACTGCACCCCCTTCACAGATCAACCGCCACATCTCTCTACACCCTCGTCAACTCCTGCTTCAACCCTCATTCCCCATCCTCCCATCCCACCACAAGTCAACCCCGATCTCAATCCCAGAATCCCTCGATACTCAAGATGCCTGCCATCAACCCCGAACCCTTGGTCATCCACTGCTGCGGCTACTGCTGCAAAGCCGAAGAATACGGGACTCACGAGTACTGCGGCTGGTGCACAGTGACGGATTGCCTCTAAATGAATCAATGATGGCATTTCACCCATCCATCCATCCATCCATCCATCCATATTCATCCATTGCATCCATTGCATCCGCCATCCCCGCTCGTGCATCTATCCCGAGAACCACAATTTCCTCCCACCAACACCAGACGGCCCGGACCGACCGTCCCACCGGCGCGGTATCAACCCGCCACCACCAGCATCCTTCGACATGAGTTTCGAGATCTCTTCCCCAACACCCGGTATCTTTATATCCTCATCTCTGTCCTCCCGACCCGTTTGACGAAACCCGACCCCCTTACCGCCGGACACATCATCACCGTCATCGCTATCACCTCGATCCGGGTACGACCCGAAGACGGACGCTGTTACCTACCCACCTACCCACCTCCTCTTCCTCCATACACCACCACACACCACAACACCCACACGTTTCCACCCCTCACATCATCACATCACCACTACACTACACCACAGCTCCCTCCCTCACCTAACACCTCCCAACGCATTTCCTTCCTTCCATTTCGTCCCCCTTATTCAAAAGATACCCCACATTCGCTCACCCGAATCCCTCGCATTGTTTTATTTATTTATTTTGGAGTTGAGTCGAGTCGAGCTGAGTTGAGTTGAGCTGAGTTGAGTTGAGCTGAGTTGAGTTGAGCTGAGTTGAGTTGAGCTGAGTTGAGTTGAGCTGAGTTGAGCTGAGTCAAGAAGAAGGAAAAGGAGTACCGCGCCACCCTCCCCCATCGATCGCGCCCCATCATCACCATGACTCGAGATATAAGTCTGGTTGCATCATGAACTTCCCAATGGATCGGGATGGAGGGGGAGAGAGACGTGAATGATGTTCCATTTTGGGATTCTATGCATGACGGGTGGGAGATTTGGGAATGACACCAGGTCAGGCAGGTCAAGTCAAGTCAAGTCAGGTTCGTCTGGGATGCGGGATCCTCGCTGGATTGCTACATACATCATTATCTATCTTCTCATGACAATAATGTAAAGACTGCCAAATGCCATGATCAAGCTCTCCATCTCTATATATCGTGACAACTCTCTGTAAGTTTGCTAGCCCTACACATCACGTCGTCGAGGAGCATACTTGGTGCGTAGAACTTGTATTATTGAATTCCTAAATCCCGAGCCAAGTACGCAACGGCAGCACCACACTAAAGCAAAGCTAACCTCCTTCAAACAAGCAAGTGATAGCTAGCAATCTCGCTATTCTACCAGAACGCCAGGCCATGCCATCCATGCCGTAAATAATCATCTTGGTATCATCCCATCAAAAAGCCGACCGGCTAGCCCCCGTGGCTCGCAAACATAACGACAAAGCTTTCACCCAAATACTCACAGCCCCCCCCTTCCATACATCGAGATATCCTCCTCTTCCAAATATACAACGCACTGACTGACATCTTCTCCGCTCATCTAGAGCAAGAGGAGTGAAGCCAACGGCAAAATCGCACAGCATCTCCGCAAAACACACATCTAACTCAACCCCAAAAATACCGCAGAGATACTCGCCTTATCGTACTTCACATACTTCCCCTTCCCCTTATCAACCTCGTGATATCGATCCCAGAACCTCCCATACAACGGTTCAATCATCTGTTGCACCTGCCTCCCAAATATCTGCTTCACCTCCGGCTCCATAGTCATCCCCTTATTTTTACTCACCAACTCATCAAAGCTGGCATTGAACAGCCGGAACTTCTCCTTGATGGCATCCTTGTCTTTGCTCCCCAACCCCTTGATGATAGACACCGAATCGATCGCTGCGGCGGAACCAGAAGGGGGTCGAGCGCCACGGTTTGTGTACTGCACATCAAGGAGATGGGTGGAAGGTTCACGCCAGGCCATGGTGTAGAGCTGTGCTCCCGTCTTGCGCCACCTCTCGACATCCCCCATCCTGGGCGCGAGGAGTGGTTGCAAGTCCGAATTCCGGATGATGCGATCCACAACCACAGCATTATTCGCGACGAAGACACCCAGCGCTGGCTTGCCTTTGATCATCAACTTCCCTCTATCCTGAAGCGTGCTGAGCAGCGTATCAATCGTATCAATGCAATAATGTGCAAAGATCTGCTTTCCATCGGCTCCGATATCAAATGACTTGAGGCTAGGGATTTGATCCAAGGAACCGCTGTTTGCGACGCTGCTCTTCCATCCACCATCTCCAATCGAAACCATGATGCTGGAAAGGGGACGAAGAAAGTCAACCATGTTTACCAACCGACTCATAGTTTCCGTCGTAATGGGCACCGAAGCACCATCGGCAGGGAAAACTTGCATGTTCGAAATTTTCCGCCGAGTAGCTTCCAAAAGCTCGGCCAAAGACGACTTCCCCGTCTCACGGACAGGCTTCATTGCAGCTGCAAACGAAGGTTTCAACTCCCCAGTTCGCCGCTCTAGATTAGAAGATAGATTTGTGATCACCTCAATAATCTCATAAGCTAGGTAAACATCTGTCGTTAAGTTCGCTTTGATATGTGTATTTAGCTCGCGAAGTGTTCGACCTAGTTCGGAAATAGCCCCTTGGGTGGTTAAGTTAAAAGCCTTGCCCCATTCCTCTCTCGAGAAAAGGGCACATATGTTGTCATATTCGGCCAGAAATGCTCCCTCCATCCCCTTGGCATACATATCAATACCGTTATCTCTATGCTGATAAACGACATCTGTAGCCTTCTTGTTCGCCGTATTGAGTGACGCAGATGCCATATTTTGCAAAGTCGCTGTCAAGTATGGTCCTCGAACACTTGCATATGCTTGTAACATAGGTGATTCTCCTCCCCCGACTTGTCTTACATTCGTCATGATGTATGAATTGATCAGCCCCAGACGTGTCATCTTGTCTTGGGAAAGCATCGGGAACGGCTTCTCCTTCGTAATATAGTGCAATGGCTCAATGGGTCTCGAGTCCTCTTGAAGTAATTTCGAAAAGTAGCTCTCGAGTTGCGTGTTTCCCGACTTTTGTAACCTCTGGAGATCTGCCACGGCTTCTTGGTTAGATCGGAGGTTCGTCTGTTGCAGCTCTACTAATGCATTGCTCAGCCGCTTAACGGAACTGAGGAAGGCTGCCAGGCCCGCCTTCTCAGGCCTATATAATCGTTAGAACTGTGTCTTCTTAAGGGCTTAGAATCCACTCACCCCTTCCGAATAACATCCTCCTCGTTGCTTTTAATATCCGAAGGCTGTCTGATGCGCTCAATGGCAGCAAGTACGCCATCAATATCTACAACCCACCATCAGCCAAAACGCTTATACCCTTACCACAAATACACCACTTACTCTTCCCCAAAACCTGCAATCTCTGCGTATTATTATAGATAGGCCCCACGACTTCCTGTAACCCTTTCCCCGTCGCCTCCAACCTCTGTAATGATGCCTGAATCTTCTTGTTTAGAGCTGTCGTCTTCTCGAGCCTGGAGTTTAGTAGGTCCAGCTCCGCGCGGGCTTCCTCGTCCGCTGCTTGTCGTGAATCCCGTGGGAGAGGCATCATTTTCTCTTGAAGCTTGAGGGACCAGTATGGCGACGGCCGCTCACGAGCCATCTGAGAGTCTACAACGGTCGCTAGACCGGATTTGTCGTTCTCGGGCGGTGAATCGCTGGCAGTATTCGGATCTGCAAGGGTGCCCCAAGAAGTTCTAGAACACGCAAAAACAACCCTATTTTGTGTCTGGATTGGAGTTTTGAAGTTCATAAGTGCTTGAACAGAATTGGTGTTTGAAAGTTGGTGCTGTGGTTGACGACCTTGCATTCACCCATTTTCGACCTAGGTATTGTCTTCGTAAAAGCTGGAAAGCTGGTTATATCACGTGACACCACAAGAGGTTGATTTCACAACTACCTACATTGGTGATTGACATCTCAGGGCCTCAATATCAAGGCCAGAATATTGTAGTTGCAGGTATCCGAGGGCTTTTCTTGTATGATGGCACAATAAAGTGAAGGCTTGATTCAAGTTTGAAAAACCTTGAGAGATTAATGGCTTTAGCCACAATAGGTAAGAGCTTCCAACCAGTAGCAAGTCAATCACACTGTCTATCAACATCTAAGTCCTCAAAAAGCTCTGCAAAATATCATCCAGCTCCTCGCCGAGACCTTCTTGGATCAAACTCACGCCAATCAGCCTTACTTCCCGTCCAAGCTAAACCGTCTGGCCTGGCCCTGCAAGAACAATAACTATAAAGGCCAAGGACCAAACAACCTATTGTCCTTCAAAAGCCCTATTGTGCAGATCGGCAAGCCTAGATAATTAATTCGGACCTTTCCATCCCCTTGGATCTCCAATGAAGAATAAAGAACAAAGAACCCCAGACTCGTTAGTCAGGGATGATCAAACAATACTTGGCGTCAAGGGAAAGGCGGGATGTCATTAACAGGATCAATTAACACAATGGACGAGGGGGGAAATCCAAGATCATGATGGGTAGATTCGGTAGATGGCGGCATTCGGGGTCGACGAATGGACTTGAGAGAAAGAATTGAGAGTACTGCCTTACCCAGCCTCGCGGTACTCACCGGAAACCCCACAGATTGAATTATGGGAGGCATTTGAACAAAATCAAACAGTAAGAGCTTCGTAAAAGAATCAAATTCCTAGGTATGGTATAGAACTCCATCGCTATGCAACAAATAGAACATACCCTCCTTCATCATACTCATCATTCGCTCATCCCCTCCCCAGCCGAAAGCCCAAACCCCACGCCATGAACCGAATCAACATACGGCGGAAACTCCTCTCCCTCTCCACTTCTCTGGAAAGTATTCTTCATCTCCACACTCATATCCCTCGCCCCCCTCACGTTGTCTCCCAGGGGCGTCTCTGCCGGTGTCCAACTCTCCGCCGGCCCCATTACCCCCTTCCCGCTACTCATCTCTCCCCATTCCTTCCCCTCCCAACTCCCAAACCTCGTATCCTTACCCCAATATTCCGAATCATCGTTGCTCTCCGAAACTTCCATCTGGTGCTGCCTCCCCGCTTTCTCCATATCCTCCAATGCCTCAATAATAATATCCTCCTTCCACAGTCCCAACAATCTATACCCCAGGTTCTCCATGATGGCCCTCTGCGTAAAATTTATCTGGTCGCAACTCCACAACGCCCGTCCCCATCTCTCCCGATACTCCTTGGTACTCTGCTGCGCGTCATCCAAAAATTTCTCGGCCACTATCAACGCCGCCACTACAATGATCTCCGGGTGCACCTCATCAACATGTTGTATCTCGTCTTCCCACTCCCCTTCGTTATGCTGGGTTGTGAGCGGACAACCTTTCCTCCACCTCAGTGCGAAGCGTGAGTTTAAGGAATCCAGGATGCAGACGGCGAATGCGATAATTTCTAGAGGTAGGTTGGCCCGAGTGAGGATCGCATGGACGCATGAGACGGAGGAGGGGGTGAGAGATGTGGAGGAGGGAATGAGGTTGGTGAGGTGGATGGCTGGACCTGTATGTAATATATTTGATTAGCCCGATGCTCTCCGCCTACATATAAAACGTTAGAAGTAAGAAAGGGGTTTACGTACCAAAAAATTGGGGATCCAGATATTCCTCCGAAGACAAGAAGCCGTTTGGAGACTGCCGTATAGAGGAATTGCTCGAATAGGAGGACGGAGGCGGAGTGGGTAGATTCGAGAGGGGCACATAGGTCTTCGAGAAGTATGCCTCGTCGAAGGAGGATTCCGAGGAGGAGCGGGATCGGGATGCCATTGGCGGCGTCAGGGAATTGGGTACGGGTTTAGACCTCCGCTTGAGAAAGGATTGGGTCATCATATTGAAATGGTGTGGATTTGATGGTTTTATGGCGAGGAAAGCCTCGAAAGACTCGTCGGAGGTGGTGGATGTCAGCTATTCAGAGGTCCTTTACAACAATATCCCTTCCTCGAAGATCTACACGCAACTAGGCGTTTCTTCGCACGTATTCGTAGATTACCGTTCTAACCAGGTCTAAGTATGGACAAGCTCTTTCTCGCATGAATCGGCAAGCTGGCAAGCATTGGCAAGCTTGGCAAGTTGTGGTGAGTCGGTGATAGTTTGAGCGAGGATCAAGTGGCAGAGCTAGTGACTGTGTGGAAACCCGAGTAGATGAAGGTTCATTCTTTGACTCTCCCATCCCCTCTCTCGGGACGGGAGAGCTGACTATATATGTCAAACAAGACGAAGGACCGGGTTGCAAGGCTAGCATGGCAACGCGAGGGTCGGTGTGGAAAAAAGGTGTGAGGTGGAGGTGGAGGTGGATCGCGATGGTCAGTGCGGAAACTCTGTGGCTCGAAGGAATAGTCTGATTTTTGAGACATGACGAGCTCGATACCGACATGCAGAACTCAGGCCGCTTTCCTCCTACCAAAGCATCACATTCTTGTGAATTGATTGTCGGTCTAACGTGCTGCTGCTCCTCTGTCATGAGATGGCGCTCTGGAGGCTTGCTCGTATAGCCGAGCTGAGCTGAGCTATAGCCAACAGTCAAGGACAATGCTGAGCTGAGCTATAGCCAACCGTCAAGGACAATGCATCTGCAATAGCTACGGTATCAACAGCACTTGCTCTGTTTCCGTCTTCACATCAAACATGCAAAAGTCGTGCAAACCCTAAATCGAACATCACACAATCGCCCACGACGCAAGCACCCGAGGAATATAAGGTTTTGATCACGCATCCGCTTCCGTCTCGATAGGTACAACAAACACATGGTGCTCTTCTGCAGAGCCTGCTCCTCACCCTCGCCCTCCAACATTCCCTCCTTGAGCCATTAGCCAGGAACCACGAACTCCTAGTGGGGAAACCCCGCCGCCAAGCAGCCTTGGTCATGATCTAGAGTCGGAGCGCCCTCTCCCTTTCACCTCTTCAGCCTCTAATCTCTCGCACTTTACGCCTCTATTGGCACATTTGCTTTGGTACCATTAGTTACCTGAAGTTAAGCCTTTTAAGGTACCCCGGCATTGCCGACTGCCAGTGCGAAACACCGCGACATTCGTGAAAGCGGAGATAGACTTCGTCACCGTCAGGGGTTCAATCGGCGTCCTGCTATCAGATTCAATCCTGCGGTCAAGTTCCGCAACTAGAAGAAGAAAAAGTCTCAATTATTGACTACATTCTCGATTCAAAGTTCTTTCCATTCCATTTGCCCGTGTTCGCGTCGTCGCAAAGCGTCATCAAGAGTTCACCACCAGGCCATCGCTGTGAGCATCATCGTCGGATGTTGCCGATCTTCCGACCATCTAGTATGAAACTTTACATAGCAGCAGTAACCGAATGCGTATGATCATCCAAGGTACGAAAGTACTTCCGTACCCCCATCAATTTTTCAATCCGGATCAAGACTAAGGCATCTGCCTCCAAACTTTCTCAACCATGATGAGTCCTGCTGCGCCATCTCTTTGGGTATCTTCAGCTACAAATTTGGCGTTGAGCCGATAGAAACTATCAGTGCGCCCATCGTGAATTGTTCTTCTTCTGACTTGTGGCGTGTGGGGGACTAGTCGACAAAGCCAGCCATGAAACTCTAAAAAAAATACTTCCAAACTCTATTCTACTTCACGTGAGATGGAAATGGTCACCTTCTCCCTTCTTGCCCACAATCCCCAATCTAACCATTCTCCTGAACCTGGCCTCCCTCTCGGCATCTTCCTTTTCTTCCCTCTTCTTCTTCTTTCTCTCGTAGACAGCTCGTACGCACCGCCTAGTCCGCTCTCGTCCCTCGTCAAAGTTGGCTCTGGCAAGAGCGGTAACCTTGTCGATATCCTCAGGAGTGTACACAAAATTCCACGTCGACATATACTCGCTTGTGATTGGATCTACCCCTTCGACCTTTGGGTTGCTCAAGAATGGGAAGTAGACAATGGCGATTCCAGCATCAGGTTCCATCAGCTGGAAATCTTCCTTCAATGCCTTAGAAGGTACATCATCGCTTGAAGAAGAGCGCTCTACCGTTGTGCCCACCCAAACTGTGCAATATCCCAAGTCTCCCGAATCGCTGTCATCTATACTGTTAGATGCCTGAGCACCTTTCTTTTCGACCTCTTCGAGATGCTTTAATTGGTCTGCTTTGGCGTTCTCGATTTTCGCGTCTGCTTCGGCAGTAGTACTTGCTTGCGCTTCTTCAAGTTGCCCAGCTGTTTTTTCCGCCGTATCTCTCTTCTTTGGCCAACCGACACCAACTGGCCATCCCTTGATTCCACGTTGACGAGCATATCCATCCGCTACTGCTAGCCAATTATCCGTCTTGATATCAGCAGAGGCGTCGAAAGCTATTAGGATATCCACATCCCTTCCCGGGCGTAGGAGTGGGTAAATAGGAAGATTGTTCGACATGCCCGCATCCATAAGCTGTAGATGAGCGTGTTCCGTAATGTTTTCTGGAGTGGTTTTTAATAGCTTGTCTTCCATCTTGTAGGCAAAGTTTGGGATTGATGCAGGATTAATAGGGTGGACTTTGCTCAAGTCTTCATTGCGTCCTTCGATCAAATCATCAACATTTGCAAATCCCGCAAGATTCTTGACTACTGGTCGAATCTCTCTGTAATAATGTGATAAAGTCGCACAAAACGCACTACCAAACACGCCTAGAAGGAGTGGAAGTCGTAACTCAGGAACCCGAAGCCCTTCGTCGTTATAAGGCAGGTCCTTTCCATTCTCAAATTTCCGCCCTATTGCCCATGTAGGAATCCCAGCACCAAATTCTTCGCAGAACATCTCATATGGGGAAATCTCGAACCATTGAAACCAGGCCTCCTTCTTTGCTTTTGATTTCGTTTTTTCCGACGCAGAATTAGAAGCGATTTCTTCTTTACTGGGTGCTTCATCAATAATGGGTATTTCATGCCGAACTGCCGTATAGATAGGCATTGGTTGTTCGCCATGTCTTATGTAGTCTCGCTGATTAGAAAGTTTTAAATCCCTATCATCAACACCAACTTCGCCTTTTGGCACAAGTAACCTCGCAGCCAATAATAAGCCATACACATCCACTAGGCCAAAGTCCGCAGCTGGGTCCCCCTTGAGCTTCTCCACGAAACCGCTAAGAAGAAATTTATTCGTGGGTGCAGAGTTTAGGGCTGCAAGTGCAATTGGAGGGTATGCAATGTGAATCCCGATTCTTGCCTTTAGGTGGTCAACCACTTGATCAAACCGCCGTCCACCTAAAGACGAGTGAAATAAGGCTTGAAGCCAACAGCTACCACTAACACCAGCGGTATAAGTGACACAATCAAATAGCCCATCCTCTTTTGCGGCAAGCAAAGAGCCAGTTCCGGCTACGAGTGCTCTCAGCCCTCCGCCCGAACCAACCATTGCGATAGTAGGAACGTCTTCAGGGTGCACTTCATCCTCGGGAACTTCCAGATATTTTGCCAAAGCGGCTGTGGTGAATATTTTCCTCCGCCTCAAAAAGTCCTTCTCCTCGTCACAGAGATCGGGGGATACTCTCACTGAAGCCGAATATTCAATCTCGGGATTGATATACGGATCATGGGCATCTTGCCATATCTCATCTGCCAACGATCCAGGGGCCATGGACAATTCCCTCTGCAGCTTGCGGACATAGTTTGGCAGAAGCTTGGCCCAGTCTGGCATCACAAAGTCCACTATTTTATCTGGCACCGAGCTCCATTCTAGATCCGTTGCAGACGAGAGCACGGCGAACTTCGTTGTGAAGTTCCCCCACGCCGACTCATCTCCGTCGTTTGGAGACACTTGCTTGTCATCCAGGAAAGGTAAGGCAGATAAGGTTTGCGCATTTTCACTAGCTACCCTTTCCTTCCTCTCTTCAACAGCACTACGCTTTTCTCTCTCAGCTCGGACTTGACTTCTCAATCGCGTAGGCGGAAGAGGTTGAAGATGGTCGGTCTGGTAAAGGAAGTAAGTGAAGGTACCCGCAAAGATAACAGAGGTGGCCCCAATCAGAAGTGGCCGTGTCAAGTTTGACATATTTGCGCTCGATTTCTTTCTGACTGATGTGAACAAGTTCCGCGGTCGGACTCTTTGGATATGGTTATGTCTTGCTTGCCTAAAAAGCCGTGGATAACAGTGCCTTGTACCAGGAAATGTGCCAGAGAATATGTAAGAAGACATAATAGAAGAAGATTACAAAAGATTATCACTAAATAAAACACTGGTCTGAAAGAGTCGCACAAGGGGGGTTATCAAGGTAACCAACTGGCCGGGGAGAGGGAGGCGCTTGAGAAACCAAGCTATTGAGCATTTTTATGACGCGGGCCTCTTTCTCTAGAAGCCAAAGAAAGAATATGGCTTTCCGGCTTCTCAATGTTCATCTTGTTGAGTGACATGTGATACAAGGATTTAGTCTAACCGTAATGGGAGATCTTTGTGGCGGTGCAAAGAAAACAAGGTCAAGCCTCATATCAAATCCTAAAACGATGACGTCGGTCGCTTCTCCCCCTTCTCTTCCGTGTAGTTCTAAATACTGCTTCAAAATGTTTCTTTGTTAAATAGACAAACAATAATACAATTATGGCCTCCCTACTACGCCAAGTTGTCGCTGGGCCACGAAGCAGACACCCAGAAGCAGGGCTTGACCTCTGCTACGTCACTCCCTTCATCATTGCAACCAGCGGCCCTTCCTCTACATATCCTCAACTTGCATACCGCAATCCTCTCGATCAATTGGTCAAATGGCTGGACGATAAGCATGGAGATAACTGGTGCATATGGGAGTTTAGGGCTGAGGGTACGGGATATCCTGATGAGAGTGTTTATGGGAGGATCAAGCATTATCCATGGCCAGACCATCATCCGCCACCTTTTAGTGTTGTGCCTCTTGTGATGGCTAGTATGCGGAATTGGCTGCATATGGGGAAGACTGAGGGCGAACAAGACCTCGAAGAGAATAAGAAGGTGGTGGTGGTGCATTGCAAAGCGGGAAAGGGAAGAAGTGGCACAATTGCATGCAGTTATTTGATATCAGAGTGCGGGTGGAAACCTGCTGAAGCACTCGCAAGGTTCACAGAGAGAAGAATGAGACCTGGATTCGGCCAAGGCATCAGTATTCCAAGTCAATTGCGCTGGGTAGGGTATGTGGAGAGATGGACCAACAGTGGGAAAGTATATGTTGAAAGACAGATCGAGGTCATGGAAGTGCACGTATGGGGATTGAGGGATGGAGTCAAAGTTCAGGTTGAAGGATATATTGACGAGGGAAAGAAAATCAAGTTATTTCATGTTTTCACCAAAAAGGAGAGGGTTGTGGTTGAAGGGACTGTCCAAGGTGGCGGACTGAAAGATATGATTTCCGATATGGCAGGATTCGGGAGCGAAGGGAAGATAAAGACAAGCGATGCCTCCAACCAGACCAGCAGGATAAGTGGGACACAAGAAACAAATCCAAGAAGCTCAAGCTCAATAGACTTGGAGCAAACAAGCAACGAGACAGGTGGCGGGGCAGTAATCTTCAAGCCCTCTAAACAGGTCATCCTCCCCACGAGCGATATCAATATTGACTTTGAGCGCCGCAATAGAGCTTCTATGGGATGGACTATGGTTACTGCCGTTGCCCACGTTTGGTTTAACGCATATTTTGAAGGACACGGACCAGAACAAGACGGCAAGCCTGACGACAGTGGGGTTTTTGAGATTGACTGGGACAGAATGGATGGTATCAAGGGATCAAGTAGAAAAGGAACTAGAGCCTTCGATCGCCTAGCCGTAATTTGGAAAGCATATGATCCTGAGCCTAGTCAAGGCAGGAAGGGAGAAGTCATTCACGAACCATCGATAAACTCACCGGTTCCAGAGATGAGACCAACGAACTGGAAGGGAGGAAACGAAGCCTCTCCGGACCACGGGAAGGGTCTTGGTTTAAGGACAGAGAGTCCTGGCAGCGCAGAAATCAGTAAAGCAAATAGTGTGAAGAGCCAAAAATCCAAGAATGGAGACGATGACTGGATGGAAGGTGTGAAGCCGAGCGGACCAGCTGGAGAAGAAGAGCTTGATCTCGATACAGATGGCTTACCACAACCGAAGCGCCGTGGTTCAGATCCTTCGCTAGCTGCTACAATACGGAAGGACTAGATCCAGCATCTTCTACCGCTCCACTGCGAGGGATGTCTGCATAAGTTTACACCGGGGCCACAAGGAAGTGATATCGATGTGTTTTCGCAGGTCAAAATACTGGCATTGATGGAGATGTCAGCTCCGCCACACATGAGGTGTCATCTCCCCTATCTATCCCATTAACTTCCCGAGGAAGTCCCTGAAAATGAGTTCAAGCTGCAAAGAAGCACAACTCGGTATATGCAATCGAGCAAGAATACGATAGTTTCATGATCAATCTCGAGGTTTCCTAGCAATGAATCAACATCGGCGGGGAATCTATAAGTGAGAAGAGACTAACGCATGTTGCAATACCAATAAATTCACTTCTGAACATATAAATTAGAAGATTCTAGATGAGTAAATGATCTCTTATGGTAGCATTCTTCTAATCCCCGGGGTTTTGCCTTACTAAGACTCAAACTTTGCTATACTTACGCTTGTTCGGCTTTTAGCCTAAGAGACTTGAGCCCTTGATAAGCAACACTCCTTTACAAATTGCAAAAAACAATCACATTGAAATTACACTTCTCTACCAAACGTCTCAAGTTGCCCAAGGGGTCACTCTTACCTGATTCCTCCCTTTGTACCTTTTCAAAATAGGTGGTTGGAATTTTCCGGGACGCTTCCGACTAGCGAAGGCTAGAGATGTCCGGTTTTTCAATTTTTGGCATACACGTCCCTCACTCACAATTGGTGTCCACATATGCAAAGTCTATTAACCGTATACGTCGAATTAGGCTTAATATTGAAATCGGTGGCACAATTAAGGTTAGGAAAGCCCATGGATGTTATACCCATTTACTAGGAAGACAACAATTATGCTCTATTTATATGATATACTTCGCTGGTCAGCTAGGCATGGGCCAATGAATCCAGCCAGCAGTGAGGCGTATCTTCGCTAGTCAATTAGAGTAGATTCCTTCTCCGCTAATGGCTGAGCGGCTTGCTTACTGCAGCCCGTAGCCGCAGAAATTATATTTAAATAAGCGGCGGGACGGCGAGTATGATGTAAGAATTGAAAAATGATTAAAGAGGTAAGCTCTCGCTCGTTAAGCACGCACTAAATAAACCAGGGCAACCCGAGCAAGGCTTAGCAAGGCTTGCGTTGGTCAGAAATGTCTACATGGTTGAGGCGGTGGAGGATACAAAAATCGAAGCAACATCAATACCACTCATAGCAATAATGTGAAGCTTTTCTAATGTTGTGGAAAACGACTCAAAGCATTCAGCGTCCATTAATGCTTCTAAGAGATAATCAACAGGCAAGTGTTATTGCTTTGTCTTATCTCAAAACTGTAAAACAATTCTCCAGATTTGTTTAGTGTTTAACAATGCCTCAATCAAACACATGTGCGCCACACAGACAGTTTTTGCTTCTTCGGCGCTGCCGTCAGACTGGGGGTCTTTATTGAATCATATTGCTTGCTGCATATTCATTCTAAGCCCTCCTGTAAGAACGGCTTACTCCTTCCATGCGTTCCTCGAACCTCAGTTCAAACTCTTTCCAGCCGTTCTCAGTGCCTCCATTGGTCGTTTCGATCGCAATTATGTTGTTTAAATCACCATTAGCGCTTATTATACTGCTTAGTACAAGTTGAACGGTAGGCGTTTAGCATCAAACGACTAAGCGAAAGGTGTTGGGCTATCTTGATACAGTGATACTATGATCTGCTTCGGGTGAGGCTTCCTGGAGGGTGAGAGGACTAGGTTTGAATAAAAAAGTTCACAACTAGGCAAGCAGTCTAATTTTTATAAAGAGCAGGTAGGTACCAGTTCATCTTATTTTCACTTTAAGCCAGCAACAACTTAGATCTAATTTCTTCTACACAACTACAGCCCCTCTCAACTCACCTTTGAAACCCGAATTTCAGCCCTCTCAATACACAATGGCAGAAATCAAACCTCTCGTTCTTATGGCTTGCACTCCTATATATGGTCATCTCATGCCGATGTGCGCAATATCGAAGCAGTTGATCGATCGAGGATATGAAGTCACTTTCGTCTCAACAAGCCATTACCAAAAGAAATTCGAAGAAGTTGGCTGTACCTATGTTCCCTTCGAAGGCTACGCAGATTTTTGGGAGGGCGAGTTACCCAGCCGCTGGCCAGAGAGGTCTAGCTTTTCTCCTGGTCCTGAGCAATTATCTTTCGACTTGGAAAACATCTTTTACAGAGCCATACCAAAACAGCATCAAGCACTGCAAAGGGCAATGAAGATGCTAAGAGAGAGATACCCAGATAGACCCATTGTCCAAATCTCTGAGTCTTTTTGTGCCGGTGGAATGCCCATCTCTCTGGGTACTCCAGGCTTGAAGCCCACGGGAATCATGGGAATCGGAGTTATCCCGATGTTCCTCAGCAGCATCGATACCGCACCATTTGGTCCTGGGCTTCCACCTCCCACAACCCTAGAAGAACGTGCTCAATATCAAAGTATGAAACAGCAAATCTCACAAGAATTCTTTGGCAAGTCTCAAGAATTTTGGGTTGAGGTGATGCTTGGTCTCGGTGCCAAGCCTCTCAAGTACTTCTGCCTCGACGCCCCATACCTTACCCCAGACCGTTTCTTGCAAATGTGTATCCCATCCGTCGAATACCCTCGCAGCGATGCACCACCCACTATCCTCTTCGGTGGTGGGTTGCCTAAAAGTTCCAACGATACAACCAGCAACCTTGTTCCATTCTGGGACGAAATCACCTCCAACGCCACCAGCCCCAAGCCCAAGAAGATTATAGCTGTCTGCCAAGGCACGATTGCAATGAATTACAAAGACCTCACCCTTCCTCTCATAAGCGCACTCGCCGACCGAGATGACATCCTGCTAGTGGCTGTGCTTGGAGTACGAGGTAGCGAGCTCCCGGAAGGAACTGTTGTCCCATCCAACACTCGAGTGAGAGATTACATTCTCTTTGATGACCTGCTTCCTCACTGCGATATCTTTGTCACGAATGGTGGATATGGGGCGTTTCAACATGCTATCAGTAACGGGGTACCACTTGTATGCGCAGGTGATACAGAGGATAAGCCTGAGGTTTCCGCAAGGGCGGAGTGGTGTGGGATCGGGGTTAATCTAAAGACTGGAAAACCGACTGAGGAGGCACTGAGGAATGGCGTGGATGAGATTTTCAGGAATTCAAAGTATAAGGCAAGGGCATTGGAGTTGCAGGCGGAGATGAAGGGGTTTGATCCAATTTCTATTGTGGCGAGGAATATTGATGAGTTAGGGAGGGGGGAGCATTTGGCTTGAGCGCTTGTAGTGAGGGATATTTCTCATCTCACTGAGGATGCAAGCCTTGCGCTAGCAGTTAGATAAAGATAAATAGTCAGAGACTTGAATTTAAGCGAAGTATTCTGCCAACTAAACGCCATAAAAGATTCTGGAATTCTACCTTGTGATTTTCTCGTGAGTCTGCATGTAGGCTAGCAGTTTGATAGTTTGGCGGACGAACCATGGCATATATGCATCTAGAGTAGGTCCGGACAAGGATCTCATACACCCGAAGTAAAATAGCGTAATTTATAGTTATTAAAACTTCAGCGATTCCCTTCAAGTGCCTTTACATCTGCAAGAGATAAAGGTAACAAAAAACATATATCGTGCTACTAATATATTACCGACAAGTTAAGCGTAGGCTCACAACTCTAAACGTTATTTCAAAACTTGATTTTAGTAGTTCTTATCATAAATTTGGCTACATCAACTTATCCTTCTGCTGAAATTGGTTCTACATAAGAGACTAAGTCACATTCACTTAGCCAATATATATACGACAATCGCTTTTAGTAGATATCAATTAGTTCTTCGCTACTAAAATGTGACTTTGAATTTTCGCTTGCTACCTACTTGATACGTACACACATTTTGCTAGAAGTCAGCAAAATGGTTTAGATCGCTTGATGCGAGCATGTATTGCGAGTAGAGAATGGAGACAGTTCTGCTGTAGGAAGTAAGACTTAGGAGACTGGGAATGGGCGCCTTGGTGGATGTGGAGTAATGTGTGAGTGTAATCACTACTTTTAAAGGAAGAAGAAGATGACCAATTGTATTTTATAAAATATCCAGATTTGAAAGAGCTTTAGGAAAGTTACAACTTGGATATTATAAAGACTAATTATAAAGACTAAGACAAGTATGACTGCAGTTGCTTTCTCTGTGAGAGCACGTGAATATATATTCAACTTCAATGATTGTAGAAGATGCTTGCATCCTTCTAGTACGTGGCACGTCCAGATACACCAAAACCAACTCTTTATGGCCCAGCTGGTGGTCTCGTTAAACAAGAGTTTATCGTATTGAAGCAAATATATATAAAGGCATGTTTCAAGAAGTCTCGCATGTTCAAAGCATGACGCCCAGCAACACGCTCACCTTCGGACAGCCTTTGTTCAAGTGAATTTCCGATATTTTCTGACGCGACGTTAAGCCACGTCAAGTCCAGAACGATCCGATTCAAACAACTTCAACCCAAATCTTGCTGACATTGAGGATGGCGACAGAAACTGCTTCCATCTCGGCTTTGGAAGAGCTACCGCCTGAGCTCAGAAACAAAGTCTATGGCTATGTTCTTACCTGTGACAAACACTTTCTCATATATAAAATATCTGGGCATGGATTGCCAAGCGTGGGTTGGCATCATTGGAGCTGTTCTAAATTCAAGAAGAGGACAATCGAGCGACTGAACAATAGCTTAGTGTACGTAAGAGGAGAAAACAGAAAAGAGGCAGGCAAAGACGGATACTTTGCGGCACTCTTGGGCGTCAATTCAGCAATTTACAAGGAAGCCAGCTTCGTGAGTATACTTTCTAAACCTCAATCTAAATAGGGGAATAGTCTGCTAATGCTAACACACCAAAGATCCTCTATTCCAAGAACTCCTTTGCCTTTGCCAACGACACCTTCGACGACTTGACCCAACACCTTAAACCCAACATGCTAGCCACCTCGAGATTCCTCCGGTCCCTCCCAGCCAATCTCACGCAACACATTACCTCAGTTTCCCTGGTCTGGAATATGGAGTTCTGGGGCCGCGATTATGAAAACCGACAAGACTCACCCACCTGCAACCAAACGTGGCAATTCAACGACATCCATACACAAATCAAGATGCTAGCAAAATATGCCCCGCAAATCAAAAATGTGATGTTGTTGAAGGGCAAACCGAGGAAGGAGAGTGGCCCATTGAAGGACGTTGGGTTGGAGATCATCAGAATTCGTGCTAGGGTGTACCTTGAGATGATTTTAAGTTGGGAGAAAATCAGGGTGGTAATGATCAGTTGTGATCTTTTCTACATTCTGCGGAAGGATCTCATTCCGCCTGCCACCTTCCTTGAATTAAAATGGGAACAGAGAAAGGGTGGAGGGCGGCTGTGGTTTTTGACATTGGCGGATAGCCGGCTTGGATCAGATTTGGGTACATAGTCTGTGTGGAAAAAAACTTCTGGGGAGGGATGAGACACATACTATGGAAGAGTGAAGAAAGAAATGAAAGATATGTATTATATATCAGCTGGAGTGGAGCAAGAAATGGATACCTCTCTCAGGCGTGCGAGGGTATAAGATTTTGCGATACTAGCTCCTCGACACTACGGCAAAATTACTATGCATGCCATGAGATCCCTCTTTTGTTCTGGCATTCGAAGTTTCAATTCGTGGAAAGAGCAACTTGTTTTACGCTTATCAGCCTTAAATCCTTGGGCTAAGCTTGCAATACCTCCACACTTAACGAATTGATGGACTACTACAAGATTAAAGGGAGTATAGACTCTTCGACCATTCCTTCTCAACTTCAATATTGAAATTTATAAGTGTAGAAATACGATGGCATTAGGCACCATGCCCTCAACTATAACCCTCATACTTAGCAAAATCGCAAGAACCAACAACACTACTTATACTACAGGCAAGAAATGATAAACCCATTTAATAGCTCTCTTTAAACTCTTTCTGCACATCTTTGCAACCGTTTATAGAATTGACTCTGGTGATGGGTCTCTGTTTAGCGGATAACGTTTCGTCGCGGCATCGCCCGCAGCCTTCTCAACTAAAGAGAGGAAATAACTCGGTGGTTGCGAAATTGCAAGAGACATCGCTATAGGATAAGACCTCCCAGGGCTTGGAAGGTCAACACACTAGATTTGAGGGCCTTTGCTCGAGATAGCAATTCATTCAACGTGGGAAGCACGCCAAAGCGGATCCTTATTTTCGGTTTGCTTATGGGGTTCACGTGATATACCAAGTTGGCGTGCGGCATGCGAGAAGGCGGGGTATGAGTAGGGCATAGGAAAGAAGAAGGGAGAGTAGTGATTTTCTTCTAAGAAAACGCTCGGGGAATAGTCTACATCCTCAACTCACAATACAGTCAACCAAGAAGACACTGACCTGAAGCAAGGATTTGGCGACTAGAACTCCGTCCTGAGTGATAACTTCTGATTCCCCCATATGGTAATATAACCTCTAAAAGTACATGTGCGATCCCGTCTGTACCGTTCCATTCCATTCCATCCTAGGCCATCCATCACAACACGCTACGTTCAATGTACTCAAATACAATCAGTCTTTCCACCTCCAACTTGCTTTTTCCTTCACCTCCTCCCAAACAGAGGAGAACCAAGAAAGAACACCTTTCGACACGAGCCGAATCCTAGCTAAGAAATAAAGCACAGGCAACCCAAGCTGGTATAAAACAGCAGCAGGGGGAAAACAGCAATGCCTACTCTGTTCTTGACCACCCCGCTTCCACCTAGGATACTGACTCCCGCTGCTGCAGACCAGAGCACCAAGAATAGGTAAACTGGTATCCGGGCCACGGTTGGAATATTGAAGACGGAGAGGAGGGACGCGATAACGAGAGGGAAGAGTGTGTAGCCGATGATACACACGCTCTGTGCGAAGGATCTTAAACATCGCATCGTTAGCAAGGTAACCCAGAAAGATAAAAAGCAAGAGTAGAAGAAGTACAACTTACATATTCCCACCCAACAGCTTAATCTGTAACGTCACCACCGCCTCCCCTATCCAAACAATAGCAAACACCCCACTAAACACCAAACTCTTCTGCGCACTCTCCGCCCTGAAACTCAAAAACATACTCAGCAGCAAACAAAATACCAACGGCCCCCAGAGATCCCAATCCCTTAGCCCCTCGCTCATATTCCCCTGAAGCAATGCATCAGCATCAATCGCCCTCCCCGCCAAACCCACCAGCTCATCCCTCGCACCCCCCAGCCCCGCGCCCCGAATATTCTCGTAGGCGCCTCGGATTCCAGTAGCAGACTCCAACATCGAGCCCCCAAACAGGTATTTCGGGTACAGTACCTCGCGCATCTTGGACCATGAGGCTAGCAGGTCGCGGCGCAGCGTCTCCCACACAGATTCGTCGATCGTGTTTGTAGGTGCGCGACGGTCTTCGCCTGGGATGCTGGAGGTGAGGAAGTTTTGACCGAGAGGGCGAGATGAGGACCCGGATTGGGAGGATATATTGCCTGTTAGGGGTGCTCGAGAGGATGTCGTTTGTGTGGGTTGCAGGGGATCGTCGAGGTCATCTAGATCGGCTATATTCATGTAGCGTTAGTTTACTGGAGAGAAGAAAGAAGACATGACGACTGCGAGTCATTCATACCATCATCTGGGTCTATCAAGTCGTCTTCATCTTCAACTCGGGGGGAGTCGTAGTTCTCGTATGGATTCGAGGAGGATGCCATTGTTGCAACAGTCGATGAGCGAAAACGTTGTCACCCCGTGAGAAATTCTGGTTAGTGCACTCTCCTATCGACACGCAAGTATTTCTAATGCGACTGCGTTGTTGATGCTACATTCGAGAATTGGTATTTACGTCGTCTGCCTTAACTGTCCACAAGTCCACAGCACAGCATTGGCAAAGGCGTAAGCTTTACCGCTAAGCTTTGTCGAGTTAGACTACCCGTGTAAACAGGGGGTAGGGATAGGAGGATCATCATGTCGACTCTTCAATCGGTATTTTTAGTTTTGGAACGACAACAATCTTGCCCAGAAAAATAGATATTTATCAAAAGGCCATTATTTGAGAATGAGTATGGAATTGCTATCTGGCTGATATTCATGAAATCCTTCGCTGGTTGCAAGATTAGACTTGAGCTCTTTCCTCCTCTATCACATCATCCATTCGCCCAATATTAACGGAAACGCAACGAAGAAGTTCGAACGCATCTAGTCTCGGGTCAAAATATCTCAGCTCATCAATGCCCATACCTATTCCCTCGCGGGCCTTCCGAACCCTGGTTAGGATTCTGTGATCCTTGATGGTTTGTGAATGATGCTCCAACTCGGTTCACGAAGCCAGGCTCAATAGCCAAACCAGCCTGCCCTTGATTCGGAGGATAATCAGCGGCATGGTTCTGCAGAATCTGAGGCTGGTGATAAGTTGGGGTCATTTCAAAACCATGCAGAGTTTGATGCATCGATGCCACCTGGTTGGGTCCCGTAGAACCCATATTGTTGCCATACTGTCGCATTACCAGATTCTCTTGGCGAGAATAGTTGTGAGTTCTTTTATCATTGCCCGCATGGTCATACGCACTCTCGCCCATGCGCTGCCATTTCAGCCGAGCTTGATTTTCAGGAGGAGAGTATCCAGTGGCAGTTTGTCCGTGAGGATCCCACACTGGGAGAACCCCTCCCGGGGGAAGAGCTTCTCCACGAGGAGTTCCATGCCCGTAAGTGGCGATGTTACCGTTGATACCGGTCAATGACCAAGCAAAAGCAGCGCAGTCTTGAATTGAGCGCATCACTTCATCCAACGGCGGTCCACCAACCGGAGCCTGAGGGGCCTGTAATCCATGCTGGAAGGGATAAAGTGGATCCGGTTGATATTGATGAGGTCTGATGGGATTGACACCCCAAGGAGCTGCGAACACCCCGTTGGGAAGCGGTGCTGCCTGGACTGGTTGTTGAAGATTCGGAATAGGCGCACGAGCACGTCGCAACACTACAACCAAGCCATCAGAGGTGCAGGATACAACGGCCTCGATTTCCACTGGCTCCACTGGTTGCGGCTCAGAAACTTGCCTACGTCCTTGGTTCCCCCGTCGAGAATTGGCATCGACAGAAGAAGTGGCAGAGGATTGGGAGGCCTGCGGCTGATCGAAGATAGCATTCGATGCATTTCGTCCAAGTTCAGTACTCTCTGCTGAGGAAGTCCGGCCTGGGATAACAGATGGCCCTTCACTGTTGAGCGAATTGGAAGAACCAGCTGGCCTCGCGTCAAGGTCCATGCCATCGCTAAGTTCAACCCCGCCATCTTCCGAGTCACTGCTTTGGCTAACCTCACGCATTTCCTCGTCTTCATGGTCTTCAGGTCGCCGGGGGTCGCGGTACCAGAAGCGCAAATATGCAATTGAGTCGTTGGCCTTAGCACTTTCCAAGCATCGAATAGCTTCCGGCAAGCAATTCTCTTGCATGCATTCATAGAAGCTCTTGTTCTTGAATTGCTCCGGAGTGACTCCAAGTATATTTGCAACTGCATTAGTTGCATACATGACGGTCAAGGTGCGCGTGAACCGATTGAGGATCAAAGCTGCCCGTGGTTCAAGGAGCGATGCCTGAGGGGGAGTCCTGAATTTCGAGGAGAGATGTTCCAACATGTGGTAGCGGGGGTCACGAGGAGATGATGCAAATAGTTTTCGAACAGTAGGAGCAACGACAGCTCGACCTAGAAGAGTCTTGTTAGCTTCGTTACATAAAATTGGAGTTCAATACCATACGCTCATGAGCCTCATCCCTCCTGTAAATCGAAGTACAAGCAACCAAAACCTCGTACACGACTGTGAATACACATTCGCAACTGACCCATTGGCCCTCCCTGTTCTTGATCCTGGCGTAGTTAAGGACGGCTGCTTTATCCATCACCACACCTCGGTTGTGAATTCCGCGAGCAAAGGGGATTTCTTCGGGATGGAAGTAGTCAAAGCATGACTTGCCAGTGACATCCTCAGGACTATAGCCTAAGATTTCGAAAATGGAGTCGGAGGCATACATGATATTAGCCTCGGGCGTCAGGTCTGTAGAGCAACATAGTTAGCCCAAGAATTCGACACTTCTCAAACGAGGTTCCACGGAGTTGTCTAACTGTGAATGGTCATAAAAGTAGTTTCCATGGTGAGGAAGCTGGCGTTTGTATCTCTAAAAAGATGCTCAGTCCTTCCGATAGACGTGAAGACGAACCCCACCTGAAGCAGGAAGAGCAGACAATGGTAGTATCTCAAGTTCCAATAATCTTAGAAAGGTTTCCAAGGGGAGCGGGCGTAGGTATATATAGAGATACAACGGGAGCTGGTGTGTAACAGGTGGTATTGGTGTAATCTGGTAGGAGGAGTCGTAGGTGTGGCCGGGTTGCACGCCTCCCTCAGAGACGCGGAGGATCGCCGATTTGATAGTGAGCCACTAGGGAAATGCCTAGAATCGTATGGTAGAGAGGGTAAAGGTTGTATATCGTGACGGTGTTCACGGGTCTTTATATATATATATATTTTTTTTGATATGCCTCTTCTGACAGGTTAATCAAGGCTCGAGTGTGGCCCTGGCTTCAACGGCTCTTTCCAGAACAATAGTATGATATGGATACTTGCCTTGTCCGATATTGCCCCAGAAAAACAATAAGCCATGACCCGGATTAGGAATTACTTGCGAAAATCACTCTGGGGAGGCTGTTCCGGATCGACAAGGGGATGCCAATGTCACAAGGATTGGGAACCTCGAGGCTACATTTGGTGCACGCAGCGTCCGAGATGCAGACCGGAGCCTTAAATTTGCGGTCTAATCATTTTGTGTTTCCAGAGGGAGACGAGACAGGACAGATTGACGTGCGTGGGAGGAGAGTAAACAGATAGGAGGCAAATGAGCCATGAGACTCGTGGTGGATGTAAAACCGTGAGGTTGTGAACTCTGAGATGGATGGATGGATGGATGACGATGATGGGCGCCAGGGATGGAGAAGGCGAGTTCTAAGCTCGAGGTTGAAATGCCGTCTCGGGTAGAATTTCAGCGAATCAACTCACGCGAAGTTCTTGTCTCACAACGCTACTTATGCCGCTAATGTTGCATCAAGCCGGGCTTGCAGACCTACTTTCCGACCTGGGGTGGAGGGGATGAAGAGAGTGAAGGGCGTGAAGGGGGTGGAATAGAGTAGTTTATATAATATACCTAGAAGGTAGACGTTTACATATAGCTAGAGAAACATAGCTGGAAGTATAACATGTCAGATTCACTACACAGGTGCAAGACTTTCAAGTGATAACTTGGCTATTGCCATCTAGCAGAACTTGCAAGGCCGGCAAGGAATAGGGAACCTAACGTTACCTCTTGTATTGACGCAAGCCTCCAATAGACGCAGCAGTACGGCAATGCCTTATGGTTTGACCTGGTTCTGGGTATGAAAGCCCTAGGTGGTAACGTTGACTAGGGCTTCCGGCATTAATCCAATGACGAACCCAAATGGCTTGAATCCGTTGAAAATAGCATCAGGAAAAGATGAGCCAAGACTATCGACGCTCCATTTGCCTTTCCACAGATGCCTTAGCTGCTGTTGTGCGACTTCAAACTGGGCTTGCAATTGGCTTAGGAAAAAGGGACCACTATGATGTAGATAAGGTGCCTGAAAAGCGTTACAACTGGACCCCGGTATACAGCTCTCCACGTTCAAGCCTTGGATTGTGTCTGGCAGGTGGTACTAACGTAGCACCCGTTGTCTTGCGACTACATATTTGACAGGCGGGAGGCTTTTGGGCTTGTTGGTCGACAGGTGTGAATGGCCCCCAAACCTCGCCACAGCAATAAGAAAAAAAGGGAACATTCTGTGCTAAGAAGATCCTCTGTTTGATCGGCCTCTTGCCTGTGGCCTTGACCTCGAAAGACTTCTCCGAGGACTTCATAACTGAACCAAGGTGACTTGCAGATCCAATCAACTATGCTGCACATCTGGTTTTTTCACCCTGGGACTGCAAAAATACTCGGTATTGGGCCAAGTTGCTTCAAATTTTACCACACAAATGCGGAGATGCATCCGATAGACCCGGAGATCAGAACCCGGTTTAAGTCCAATATCGGGAACACTTAGCCGAGCCGAAAGACAATTTAGAAAAATTGTCCGTTACGACTACCCGCATCGCACCACCATGTCGACATATGCATTCGACAGCAATCACCCAACCGCTGAAGCTCAATAAGGTTTATTTTAGGCCCGGACAACAGCCACGAAGGTGTATAACCCATCTGGCTCTCTTCTGGGATGATCCAGTATTGAGACGCGTCTTGTCAACAACCCCCGAACTCTACTGATTGTGGCATTCTCTAACGCAAAACAGAAGAGAATTTCACATATCGTTATGTTGCAGTAACAGGAATCCTTGAGTTTGGTACGTTTCATTCGGTGCGGAAGGCTGCATATTCTGTACGTGTGGCTAGTGCCAAGCGACTTAATTCCTTTCTCGGACTCCGCATAGTATATGGAGGAAGTCGAAGAGCCGCTCATACTAAGCCCCATGCGCGAGCAAAGAGGAGAGAGCTAGAAAAGATTTCAATTGTTTAACCGTTAACTTTTGTTAACTGCTGCCAAAGTTATATTTTCAAGTAGTCGCTCACATGAGGCTCTGAACGAGCAAACAGCTGCATAGTGGGGAGTCAAATTTCGAATTTATCATCCACCAAGGAGCGACTAGTGGTTCTCTCCAATCAGTTCGAAACTATCTTAAGGAGCCATCCCCTTTTTTTGCTCTTCTTCTGCTTGACTATTCAAGAGTCGTGGTCGTTCAACCACTGGTTGCACGAGCTGAACGTGGTGGAAGATTGCCACCTGATACCATCCACAATCTACAATGTCGAAGCAAGACAGGCACGAATGGGAGCTCCCCCATTTTAGAGAGGCACACCAACTGCAAGTAAGCTTCTAGATCCCTTCTTTTGGGACTCTCCCGTGTAACCCCTCTGCTTGTACGGAATAGCTCCTAATGGCTGATCTATCTGTAGGGAAGCGTAAGCGGTAAGTTTCGCCGGCTCACCGTCTCACTGTTCGGCCTAACATGTTTCTTAGACTTATGGCATGTCAAGTTCTACCCGTACACCGAGTCCGGAAAGCCTCCGGTCTTTGCCTTCGTCGGAGGCAAGCAGGCAAGCAGTTCTTGAGCCGAATTCCGGCTCGGCCAATGATCAGGTTGTACTGATAGCATTGCAGATCTTTGTGTGCCGTGTGCCACAAAAAGAAGGCACAAAGATGGATGTGTTACAGTTGATTGTGGACGAAGATGTGAGTGACTTCACTATGTCTTGGTAGGACTAGCCATGCTTACAACCAAGATAGCACGAAGCAGACCATTACGCATGTGCATGGAGCAAAGACCTTATCACGGGAACTCCCCTACTCTGCGTTTCTGGAGAAGATGGAAAAATCAAAATTTTTAATGTGTTGACTGGGAAATGCGAACGAGTACGCCTCAACCCATCCTTTCTACAATTGCGTTTATTTGACTAATCGACATATAGACGTTTGCCGGCCATGGAGGGGTGAGTTCTGATAACTAGAACCTTTTGGCTCTTGCTAAAACACAAAAAGGATATAAACGACTTAGAAACATCACCTATCAATCCGTATATTCTGGCTTCAGCATCACAGGACACAACAGTACGGATATGGAGTCTTGATCCCGCTCATGCCGAGCAACCATGTGCTGCAATCCTTGAAGGCGTTGCTGGCCATAGGGAATCAGTATTAACTATTGTAAGGATGGTTCTTTCTCTCCCTAACCCAGACGCCAGCCAATTCTAACTTCGCCCAGGCATGGCACGGAACCGGTCGCTATCTTCTATCAGGGGGGTCAGACCACATCATAAATCTAGTACGTGGAATGCCATCCACCTTTTGATCCCAACTTCAAACCACTAACATTGCTAGTGGACACTACCTAAATTTCCAGACAAGAACACTGGCACTCATAAACCAACACGAATTTTCTATCCCCATTTCTCTACTTCCGAAATCCATACTGAACTTGTAGATTGGTTCGTCTTCCCTCCCCTCTGTCTTCCCAACACAAGACAAGACAAACAAACTTATCTGATACCCCTTCAGCGTAGCCTTCTACGATGACTTAATCATCTCCAAAGCTGCCATCGAAAACACCATCTCTCTCTGGTCCATTACCTCATTCTCCACCGCCAACCCCCCACCCAGCCCCCTCACCACCCCCACAACTCATGACTCCACCCTCCTCACGCGGACTGCCTTCCTCCCCCCCTCCTCCCCCATCCCAGCCTACACCCGACTTCTCCAGTTCTCAATCCCAGACTCCGACCCCTACTGGATGCGCTTCTCCCTCTCCCCAACTCCAACCCCTTCCCACCATCCCATCCTCGCGTTCTGCAATACTGCCAGCAAGGTGCACTTTTGGGATTTGGATAGGTTTGTCGGGTATTATGATAGCATTGATGATTTCTCTGGCGGGAAAGGAGAGGAGGGAGGAAGGGAAGTAGTGCCGAGGAGTAAACAACATCCATTTTTGGTGCCGTTTCAGCGGAGGAATCGGGCTGGGGCATTAGGTCGTATCACTGGCGGGGTTAGAAATGCTAGTCCAGCTTCATCGACAAATAGGTACTTTCTATCATATTATCTAACCTCCCTCTTACCACCCTCGCCTTCTCCCTTTCTCCCACACACCCATCCATCTACTCTCCAAACACAGCTAACAAACCCCAAAGTTCCCATGCAGACCACAACCAGCCCTTCGCCTCCTCCAATAACGTCGGCCAAGTAGACTGGGCCCGGTCTCGCGAGCGCTGGGAGAAACAATACGATATCGGCGACCCGTTGAGGAAGCTCGACGCTCATGCGGTGGAAATGGCGAAGGGGGTAGGGTTTACGGGAAGACAGGTGGCTTGGAGTGGGGATGGGGAGTGGTGCGTTGTGGTTGGAAGTATCGGGACGGTTGTGTTGTTGCAAAGGTGCGGGAGGTGATTGTTCGGTTTTATTTCTTTTTCTGTACTTTGATATGTATTGTTTTATTGTCTTTAGAGTGTAATCGAAAGAGTTAGGACCTAAATTTATAATATATCTCATTAAAGTCGTTAAGGTGGTTTAGCAAGGTAAGGTCAGCAGAGGAAAGGCAAGACATTTAACGCAGTCAACGTTATGGTGAAGAGATTATGTGCAAATACTACATGTGAAAGATATATCTGCCTTGCATAAGGGACAAATAAGTTTTGAGCGGCAAAAGGAATTATAATGACTGCTTTATTGCAGTCAGGGTGATCAGTTAAAGTACATGAGTCGAACCAGCCTCTCACTTTACATATCAAAATTCTATTGGAAGGTCTAAAACACGATGCATTGCTATTCCCCAAACGCCAACTTTGAGAGAGAGAGAGAACGAAACAAAACAAAATACAAACAAGTTCAAATTTCAACCTGCCCCACCGCATGGCTACCGCTATGATACACAATCCCGGAAAGCTCACCCGCTCTCTACCTCAACCTCCACCCCATGAATTCATTAGTCAACCTTCCCATTCGTATTGCCCCCCAACAACCCATCCTTCTCATCCAACCTGAAGAATCCTCCGCTACGCCTCCTTGCCCTTCCCCTACTCCACATCGCAACACTAAACACGATCCCCGCGATCACACCTATGCTCAGGAATGGATGTCCTGATATCGCACCCCGCACATCAAAGAAGAATTTCTCAAAACTCGAGATTGTGGACTTAGGCTTGATTTTAGGAGGGGACGCTACGACTTTGGGGATCGTCTCGAGAATGGAGGTTCTTGAGGCCATGATGGCGTTGCCAGTAATGGTTTGATCCCAGTATCTTCGGTTCTGTGGCATTATTAGTAATTGTTGAGAGGAAAGGGCGGTTGTTAGAGCTTACATCTTCATCATTGATAATAACCTTTTCACCATCCTTAGCGACCTCAATACCATACGTAGTCCTAATCCATCTTTCCCAGAACACGCCATCTACCCATGCAAACCCAACTTCCTTCTGCTCGGTCTTGTCCATATTAATACGGATGCTCTTCGCAGCCCTCAAAGCCCGCTGATCATTCCTGTCTTCTGCTTCTTCGATCCTGAGCTGCTTTGCATCTCGTAACTCCTGTCGTTCCCGTTGGAAGTTGAGAGTCTGCTTATCCATCCATTCCAAAGCTGCACTTTTAATCTCCTTCTTGGCCATTATAAACTCGTCGGGGTGTTCACGGGTGAGTATACCAAGAACCACCAACTTCCCATCCATGATCTCCCTTGAGTTCGAAGCCGTGAGTTCTGGAACAATTGGAAGCCAAACGGATTGCATCCAATGCAGGACCTTTCGGAATTCTCGCATATCTTGAGGAGCTAGAGCCGTATAATACGTGGGTCTACCGTCTCGCGAGACTAAGAGCCTGGGCCATGTGGTAATCTTGAATCGGTCTGCAAGAATGGCGCTATTGGTCTTGACCAGCTTCGCATGTCCAATAAGACTCAATGTCAACCTTTCTAATGCCGCAAAGTCTTCGCTTGTGGTGGCATGGTCGTAGAAATAGACAAATATGACCTCCTCCTTCTCCTCCAACTCCTTGAACGATGCTGCATCAACATCTTGAACGCCTTGCCCAACATCAATAGCTTTGTTTGCAAATGTGACGAAATCACCTAGTCCTCTCAGACCGTCATATTCGACACGCTCGCCGCCTCGGAAGAAGTGAATTGTGGGATAGCCTCGTACGTGGACGTCCTTGCATAATCTCGTTTCAGCATCACAATTGACTTCTCCAATATTCAGTTTGCCCTTCATTTCCTTTGCGAGTTGAACCCAATTTGGCGCCATAGCCTGGCAATGTCCGCACCATGGAGCGTAAAACTTGATGAACCATGGATCCTGAGACATCGTGACCTGGTTTTGGAAACTCTCTGCTGTGAAAGAGATGGATGTACCTAGTATATTAGGAGTAGCAACTGGCTTTGCCGGTTTTGCAGACTTCTTCTTAGCGGGTGTGGCCTTCAAAGTAGTTTTGGTCGCGATCTCAGTATCCAGGGTTTCAGTGGGGTCCAATTTGACATCAGCTGGAGTTGCAACGGTTCCCTTATTAGCAGCTGCCGGGACGTTTTGGGGCCCTAGGAAATCTTTGCTTGTTTTATCACCAGGTTCTGGCAATTCGGGACCACCAATTGGTCGCGAACCTGGACGAATTGTTTCCAAGGTATTTTCGATGAAGTCACTGAGGGACTTCATATGCTTCGCTCCCTCAAACCTTCTAAGTTCCACGCCGTCTTTATAAAGTATAAAAGTTGGGAAAGCCTGAACGTTGTGATCTCCACATGCGGTCCCGAAAGCAACGCAATCCAGACTTCCAAAATGGAAGTTATAATATGCTGTGAAAGTGTTCATAGATGTCAAGGAATCATCTGTGGAGGGTCCTGTAGGTACAGGCTTTGAGGTGTAGTAGAATTCGTAGAGTGTTTGCCATGTCGGCGCAATATGGATGCAATGACCACAGTAGGGCCTAGCAATTGTCAGCATTAGTTGGTCCTCAGATAAACTGCAAATAAGCCCTGAGACTCACGAGTAATGCTTTATAAACCAGTATCCTTCCTTGGTTGTCGCATTAAACTTTTCGCCTTCTATTTCCGGTAAAGGGGGGACTTCGACGCTGTTGAAAATGGTCGGATCTGATGCAGCATCATCTGCTGCCTCTCGAGGGGTCGCTGCATCTTTCAGAGTATGTTCTGGTGATTGTGAAAAGACCGCAGTCGCGAAGAGAGCAGATATTAAGGATATCGGAAGTAAGCGCATCTTGAGAGGATCGAACCTGTCTCCTCCTCAGTCAAGGTCGAGGGCGGCGCGCGCCGTGGATGATGATATCTGGCCGACAGTCCAGGGGAAGTGAGGTTTTCCGATGGCAGACTTGCAGACTCGCAGAGTGTCCTGCTGGGGCTCGGGATATTATATCCTCGATAATAAAGTCGCTGATGGGTTGTCCCTGGTGCGTTGAACGATTGAATGGGGGCGGCGACTCGTTATCTCATCTCTTAGTCTCTAACAGATTTCTAAAGATGGAACAGGGCGCCTCGCTAGCGTGGATTTTACACTTCCATCTCCTCCTTGAAACACGTGACTAAATACTTCACTTTCAGTCAACGAGGTCACGTCTTTTCTTTGGCTTTTTGATGAGACTAAGCAAGACATCTCGATGCTAGATCCACTTCCCGCGTTGGAATAAGTTTGTTACCAACCTGAATTTACTGCCTTGTCTCGACCGTCGAGGAGTAATGGAGGACACATCCGGAGGAGAGCCTTCTCCTAAGAGGCGCAAAGTGAACAACGAGCATCCTCAGACTCCCTCCAAAGACTTGGCTCGGACTCTAATCGGCTCTATATCTCCACCACCTCTTCAGCGGCTTAAAAACGCGGAATTGACAATCGAGTCTTCTAAAGGAGACGAGGATTCCAAGCTTCTTAAGTCCCCATTTCAACTTACGTGGATCCAAGATTTACCTGAATCATCGAATAAGGGTGCTCTTTCTCTGAAGGACATATTAGGAGATCCTCTTATCGCAGAATGCTGGGAATTCAACTATCTACACGACTTAGGCTTTCTCATGAATACGTTTGACTCTGATGTTCGAGACCTTGTTAAGGTTCATGTGATCCATGGGTTCTGGAAAAATGAGGACCCATCAAGGCAGAAGTTACAGGTAGTTTCTAATTCCTCTTTTTTTTTCATATTAGTTTTTTTTCTCTGTTCATATCCAGCTAGCTTCTCAAGGGTCTGTTACATCTAATACCTCAGCCAAAATGCTGACCCTATATGTTCATGCTTCTGTAAAAAGCAAGCGTTACAAGGTTATGAGTGGGAGCTAATGGCTTCCAGATGGAAGCCAAAAATTACCCAAACCTAGAACTCCATACTGCTTACATGCCTGAGATGTTTGGCACTCATCACTCTAAGGTATGCCACTGTTTGCTCTTTTAACAGTATAGATTACCTTACCCTCGGACAGATGCTCATACTCATTCGACACGATGATACTGCTCAAATCATAATCCACACTGCCAACATGATTCCATTTGATTGGGCCAACATGACACAGGCGATCTGGAGATCCCCTTTATTACCATTATTACCAGCAGGTACTTCAACGGAATTTACACAGCCAAGCAAAATTGGTAGCGGATCAAGATTCAAACTCGACCTACTCAACTACCTCAAAGGCTATGATACAAAGAGGACAATTTGCAAACCATTGATCAAAAGACTGTCTCTTTATGACTTCTCCTCTATCCAAGCAGCTCTAGTAGCAAGTGTCCCCGGAAAGCAAGGAATCGAAACCGACTCCCAGACCTCATGGGGTTGGGCCGGCCTCAAAAACGTCCTAGAACACGTCCCCGTCAAAACTAGCGACCCAGAAATTGTCATTCAAGTCTCCTCGATAGCAACCCTTGGTAGCAACGACAAGTGGATAGACAAAACATTGTTTAGAGCCTTGGCCACTTCAAAAAGCACCAAAACATCTAAGCCGAAGTTCAAAATCATTTTTCCGACTGCGGATGAGATTCGTCGGAGCTTAAATGGGTATGCATCTGGCAGTGCAATACATGTCAAAATCCAGAGCGCTGCACAGGCAAAACAACTTCAGTATCTGAAGCCTATGCTTTGTCATTGGGCTGGTGATGGTGACGGTGAGCAACATTCTTCAGCTTTGGGTTCGAGTTCGGCTTCGAAAGAAATAAGGGATGCAGGGAGAAAGAGAGCAGCGCCCCATATCAAGACGTTTATCAGGTTTGCTGACACTAGCCATACGTCTATCGATGTGAGTAAAATTCTTATATTGTATGATTACCATTTTTTCTACAACTTCGAGAATGCCTTCCACTCGATGCTTTCGGAATTTAGCAACTCCCTTTCTAATATCTCTTAGTGGTACCTCCTCACCTCCTCCAACCTCTCCAAACAAGCCTGGGGCGAAGCTACAAACGCCGCAGGCGACATCCGCATCTGCAGTTACGAGATTGGGGTGTTGGTCTGGCCAGATCTGTTCGGCGAAAACGTGACTATGGTCCCGACTTTCAAAACTGATATGCCTTCAACACCTTCAATATCTGACCTTCCTCAGCCCGACAATAATAGGCAGCTTGAAGACATTGCGAAACTTGGAGATAATCTAGAAGAAGTTGGCAAGAGAGTGGTCATTGGAGTTCGGATGCCGTACGATTTACCGTTGGTGCCGTATAGCAGGGATGATGAGCCCTGGTGTGCAACAAAGTCGTATGCGGAACAGGATTGGATGGGGAGAGCGTATAATTTATAAAGGCGATGAAACTCTGCCTGTGTTCTCACCTACCGACATTCAGACTACGTTTAGCCTATTCTATACCATGAGGATAAAGGCCTTTTTCAGCGCTCCTACTTATCGAGGCAACATGGAAGGAAGTGGCTTTTTAGCAAACGAACTGAGACCAATGCAATGAGAATGGTGATGGATGCTCGATTTGTAAGAATGGGATTGGGGGCTGACGGTACCTCTGCGAAATATACATATTTACCATAGCTATACCTGCACTTGGGAACCATAATTAAGAACCCAAACATGTATTTCGCACAAGCAAGATACTATTCGCTCTCTCTGTATTTAACATGCAACTCTCTTCCCAAATAAGCCAATAAACATCATGAATTCATCCATTCATCCTCTATGTACCATATAATCATGTACACACATCCATTCATCCATGCGTGCATTAGGTGATCTAGTGCGCACCAACAGCCTCGGGAGATTTATCGGCGTCGTAGCCGTATTTCTCCTTCATGCTCTCGACGAGGGCGACGTATTGTTCTTTTGCTTCGTCGGCGGTGGTATTTTTGTCGATGACAGCCTGCCAGGCCTTTGCCTTCGCCTTCCCCTGTCGTTCACGCGTTGATTAGCATAGATCTTTGTTTGAGTGTGGGTCTTAGTTGAGATGCTGTTTGGTAGAGGATGAAATTGAGGGCCGAGAGTGTAGGAGGGGAAAGGAGAAAGGAGGGAAGAGGAAGAGAGGGTACCTTGAGGTCAAACATGCCAGGTTTCTCGGCCTTGGTGATGTCTTCTCCTAGAGCTACTTTGTACAATCCTATCCATCAAGAGCTGTCAGCCCCTAGTTCTCTCTGCCTGGCGACTCTCAAACGCGATCGAAGTCGAGGGGGGCAGGATATACCGTATAGATGCAGCAAGTCTTCGTTACTGGGCTTGCTGGTCAACTTCTTCGAATCTATGACTGCGGTCTCGAAGTCAGACATCTTGATTGCTTGATTGACCGATGTTGATGTTGGTTTTGCTGGCTACGTAGCTTGCTATTCAAAATATTATCAGTCCCGATTTTTGCCTTGCAGTTAGGTAGTGTGAATCCGAGAAGATGGGAAGCCCAAGAAGCTATCTAGAAGAGCAGATATACTTACGATGTTCCGGATGGTGTACGGGATGGATTTGTTGAGGATGGATGCGGATGTGGAACGGATGTTGAAAGAGCAATCTGAACGCCCAAATGGCGGGGACGTGGGGTCGACCTTGGCGGTTTTGGATGTCACGAGAGTAGAGTGAAACACTTGGAAGTGACGACTGTCTCAAAGCTTATCAACGATACAATAGAGCGGTGGCAGAGGCCCTTTTAACGAGAGTAATCAAAGGGGCTTGCCTTGCTCAGACCGAGTGGGAACGATCTGCCAACTTCACGGCTTGGAGCTATGGAACTAGAATCATAGCCCATATGCTGTTGTGAATACTTGGTGACCACTCGGAGGATTCCCTCCCCTCCCTTAACGGCCTTTCTGGTTTTCTTTATTTTGTATTGTATCAAGCATCATGTTGGCTGCAATGGCTGCTAACGACTTCAGGCCTAAGAACACATATCCAACCACCAGCTTGCGGAGTACGGAGTAAAGAAACAAGACCCCATATCGATGGTCTTCTTTTTCCAGAGTTTATTATAACCACAGATTCTCATATCATACTGGCACCAAACATAAGTATTGGTAGTCAGCCCGGAGCGAATTAAGCACCCGGTTCCGACCGGAGGCGTGCTCGAACGAGCCGAAATCAAGTTGATACAAATAACCAAAGTATTACAAGTCGAGTTCAAGCGAAGCGTGCGTAAGTAACGTCGCTCATTAATACAACCGCATTCAAATTTGTACCTCTAAGTTAGTGAGCACTGTAAGGCGAGCCTTGAAGGTTAATCCACATCAGGAGCACTGCAAGTCATATATGATGATTTGTACTGCTCCTTCAAACCTGTGCTCTACATAGTTTCTCCTAGATCATCATCTAATGATGATGCTTGGTTTATTTCCGATTTTTTGGGGGGTGTGCTTTGTGTTGGGAATGATTTTTTCGTTCCCAACATTCCTTTTTGCCATCTTTATGCCATTTTGCGCTGTAAGCGAGATCAAGCTACGGGCCTTTTCATCAGCTCGGTGCGTACTGTTCTAAAGCTGGAGCTGCTACTTGCAAATTTACATTGATTCATGACATAGCGCTAGATGCTACAGAACTGAGAATCCAGCAGAGAAGTCGTAGAAATCCGATGGAAATTGATCCGTCCGGATCCGTCTACCTATTCGTTTTCTTCATCGCGTTAATCAAAAGCAGCCGAACCTGTTTGACATTGAAAATAACCAAAGGTAAGCTTCCCTGGTGGTCTTTTCTTGTCTTACCATCCTTCCGGTGTATCTTTGAAGGCTATGAACTTCAGATTGCTAAGAACAGAATGAAATATTTTCACACGTACCTTTTTTCGACCACGCTCTTTGAGAATGTATCGACTTAAAACGCTCTTCTATTGTTGTAAATTTAGTCTAGAATAAGGTTTTCATATAGCGAAGGGGACTCCTTGGGGAAGAATTATCGCACATAGAAGTTGGTTTGCTTTGACTCTTCACGCGATCGGGGAGCGGAAAGGAGCGGCTCTAAGAATAACTGGGCTGGGAGTTTGGAAGTCGAGGAGAGTTCTCCAACTATAGGTAAATGATCCGCTAGAACAGAGTTTGGGTAGTATGAAGAGCGCCATTTAGGCACGTAGACCGGAGACCCAAGAATCATTAGACAATGAAGTATCAAAATAGTCATCAATGTTAACTTGACGTGACGTGACGTGACATCCATCCACACTGAGTGGGTAAACGGTGGGCAGCAGTTGAGAAAGCAACGACCAAAGACTCTTCAACAAATGAGAATTGAGAGGCAAAGAGGGAAGAATAGTTCTGCGTAACAATAATGTGTTTTCAGAAGCGGGTGCCAGCTTGTATTTCACACGCACGTTGGCGGCCACAAGGCTGAGCATCTAAGGCTGCAAGGGAGGGAGGGGTTGCGTATACGCTTGAAAAAGATCAGACATAATCCCAGGAATTCTCAAAGAACAAAGACCTCGAGCCAACGTGTTGACCCAATCTATGAGATTATTCACTGTCGCTAGAACTACTGTTCTGCAAGAAGCGCATCTTGCATCCTGGCTGATTTAGCGCGACTTGACGCCTCGAAAAAGTGCGGTACGACGATCTCCCACTTGCGCAATTGCATCGATTCAACAGAGGGGTAGCGACAAACTCCACACACTGATTTCATGAAGAACAGGCTGGTCGGCGACAATGTCTGCAACTGCCACAGCAGATTCTGATTCTTCTCATCCAGACTTCGCCCTCTCTCCCAAACAAGTTCCCGATAAGATGGAGGCCAATCAGGACTTGCCAGCGCGGACGATGGCCGACGGCGAACAGCACGAACTGATTCAGGCACATATTGAGAAGGATGATCCTGCAACTATTGCTGCGAGCGAAGAACTGAAGCACACTACTATTTCCGACAAGACCATGGCTATTCCAAGAGTAGGCCCAACGGCTGAACAGCGGGGTTTCGTATACAAGAAGGATAAGAGCATTTCGGAGAATCCAAGATCAAGCACTCCTGAATCGAACCCAACAAATGAGCAGGATGAGGAGATGAGAGAGCGGATATCCTCACCGAAGAAGAAGAGGGGACGAGATATAGATGATGAGGGCACTAGGGGCGCGGAGGACGATAACGACGACCCTTCATCATCAGCCGATGGAAGTGTTAGTGGAGGTCGCACAACTAGATCTGAGCCAGAGAAGAAGCGCCCCCGAGATACATCTGAAGAAGGTCCAAGATCTGCAGAGAGGAAAGCCGTAGAGAAAGCCGCGAAAGAGGTGAGGGTATGTTTATGCCTTGCCTGGCTTCAACTTTCACAAACTGACCTCTTTCATTTAGGCCGATGCAAACATTATTTCAACGGAAAAGCTCATGTCAAGCAATCACCGAAAGGGTGTCAGTCCAGGACGTAAGAGTCCAACAAGCAGTAACTCGGACGACACATCAAAAACCTCGGCGTCGGCCTTTGCTAAATCTGGATTTGCCTCCCTCGCGGCCTCGAATATATCTGGATTTGGTTCCCTTGGGGCATCATCCAAGACAAACGTTTTTGGAGGAGGTGCTCAAGCATCTACATCTGGGTTTGGCGCGTTAGCTTCCAAGCCTACAAGTGCGGGGTCAGCGTTTGGCTCTTTGTCACCATCTAGCGATAAACCGGTAGCAACAGGGTTCGGTTTTGGCGGCGTTGCAACCTCTGGCTTTGGTGGACTCTCTAGTGGTAGTGTTTTTGGTTCAAAGTTATCAAATGGCTTCGGCGGAGGCAGCGGACCAAAGCTTTCAAGTTTTGCTGCCCTTGGAAAGGAGAATGTGATTACCAGCGCGAAGCCTGCTAAAGCATTTGGTGCTCCCGAAAGCGATGCAGAGGACGACAGCGACGATGAAGGCAGTGACGGAGGTGCAGCTACCGATGATGAGGAAAGTGGTGTGCCATTAGAGGAAAAGAAAAAGCCAAAAGCTATCAAGGGTAAGCCAACTGGAATATTTGAGATCCATGGTTTTTGGAACTAACAACAGTGTAGCTGTCCATATAGATGATGGAGAGGCTGGCGAAGTAAGTCTGCTTCAATTTCGCGCAAAACTCTTCGCCCTCGAGTCAAAGGAAGCTGGTTGGAAAGAGAGAGGAGTAGGGACCCTCAAAGTCAACGTGCCAAAGGCATGTGCTAGCTTTGATGACGATGGCCACCCAATACCTGGTTCATTTGATGCCTCTAGCCTCGAGGACGAAGATGCAGACTCAAAAGGCCCTCGTGTTACTCGTCTCATCATGCGGCAAGAGAACACACACCGCGTCATCCTGAATACCATACTAGTTCCTGCGATGGAGTTCAGAGACAAGCCTTCTGCGTCGTCGGCCCAAATACTGTTCACGGCTTTTGAGGGAGAGAAAGAACCCAAGCCCATCAATTTACTCCTGAAGGCAAGCCCCCTCCTTTTTAGTACAGCATACATATAGCTAACAGATCAAAAGATGTCAGAAGCCAATGCGAGATTGTTCCGATCTGAGATCGACTCCATCCAGCATGAACTATAAACGACCACAGGACATCAAGGTGTTACTAACAATTGATGACACCCCATGATACCATTTTCCTTTGTGATAGAAATACATAAAATGTATTGTCTTTGCTTTGGGGAGGGGAGGTGACTATTTCAAGTACTTCTGGAGTCTTTGACAGGAGTTTGGACAGCATAGCGAGGTTTAGGACAGGAATTGATACTTTCGTTGGTGATTTTATGATATGCTGATGGATTAAGCATACGCTGACACTGAGATACATCCGTAAAAGACGCACAGAAGGATGAAGCATCCTTATAGTAATGTGGTCCTTTATAAACATTCTTCCACATACTTGAGAGATAAAAGCATGCACTTAGTGAACCTCGTCTCGCGCGTGAGCACGTGTTTTGTATCTTCATGTAGTCGCTTCTATATATTCGTCAATGCTACATTAAGACGTAATATAAACCATGGCAGCTAGTTCTCCCTTTTATCACCCAGCAGATCAAACCGTCCATTTAACATTTTCTGACTCTTAAATATGTTCGCTTAAAAACGCCATCTATAGATAGGAGGAGTGAAAGAGGTTTACTATATACATTCTTGTTCTCCTGTTTTCTAGCTGAGCGACTGCTATTAAAATGTGTTGTTTTTATGAAATGAAGTCTCTAATATTCAAGGATTACACAAATGTTTTTCGCTAGGCTGTAAATACCTTCCAGTTACGATTGCCAAGGATGTTCAAAAAGAAAGACACATCGCAACCTCCAGCTCTAGACCTCTGAAGTGTATTATCCATTCAAAGGATCTATAATATTCAGAGAGGGGGGAGGACTTCTGAGAAGGATCAAGGTTAATTCCAAGCAAAAGGCAATAAGAGATCAGTTGTCTGTCGCCTAGATACTTTGAAAGATCAACCTAAAGAGGGTTTACTCTGAAAGGCTTACATTAGTGAGCACGGACATGCAAATCCTGTTTCCTCTTTGTCATAAGATGATTCTGTTATGGGCGTAACGGTGCCCTTGACTGAGGGAGAGCCCAGTGATGTATGGGTTTCAATCGGCTCAAACCCTAATACTAGTAGGAATCTTATCCTATATAGATATAAGAACTTAGCCTTTGGATAAAAGATTGAGTTCTCTTTCAACACCTACTTTTCTTCTTTGCATATCAAGTTGAGAAAGTGTTAATGATTCATGTGGACTGCTATAAAAATAGGTAAGGAGATTGTTTTTTGGACTGTTGCTGTTCACATCTAGATTGGAATCCATAAACAGCTCCCTAGCAATCAATGTCTTACATCTAGAGTTGACGATGGGGCCTTGGTTGCATAATGTTTAAATATTTCGATGACTATGGCCCTTCAAACCTTTTTTAAAACAACATCCACAATACAAACGGTACCAAACTCTTTGACAATTAAGCAACACCAAATTTGAGACGAATAACCCTCCAACACTACGAGCAACAATGTCTCAGTCTCAGCACCAACGAGGCGTCATGCATCAACACCTGCTGAAAGATGTTCGACGCGTTCCCAATTCCCATCTGACTGCTATGTCCTTCCTAAACACGGGAACATCGGTGACTGAGAATTCAAACTGGGCTACTGTGGGATTGACTGGACAACCTGGACAAGCAACCACAATGACAACAATTTTCAATTGCCTGAGCACAAACACTTGCAGTTCTGCCCCAAAGTATCCACCTGGTCTGGAATCCGAAATCATCAAACGAATATTGAATGGAGCTCTCCAACCCATTACTCTTGATGATCTTCCAAAAGCGAATACTACACCTAGTTTTCGTAATATCTCTCCAGCTCCCATGCAAGCATTCGACCTCTCGTATCCTCCTATGTCTGAGGGACAGATCGAAGAGCCAAAATTGGGGGCAACTGATCAGCTTATTACTTGCAATGGCTTCACTTCAAGAGAACCAATCCATGGGTTGTCCTCACCCTCGGCTCCGATGCTAACACTCAAGAATCAAGCACATCAGATGCTGAATCATAGCAGTAGCGTCGAACCGCTTGGATTACAGCCACGCGGCTTGCATAATTTTGGGCCTACAGGAGAAACTCGAGCCAACGAAAGTGATTCAGTAGCAAACCAATCTATCAATCAACTGGCACCTATCTCTTCAATTCACCCCCCAACCCGGTTGGCTTCAAACCAAGTCGAATGCTGAGAGATCTAGAAGCCAATCGCAATCAAACCCTTCTTCAAGGTGCTCAATCTCCAGCACTCTATCGAGGGGACCCCGTTTCCGTTTCGGCTCTTCGCGAAGTTCCGAACTTACCAGCTGCTGAGAATTGTACCTTGTTTCTCACCAATATTCCAGCTACTGTTCATGAAAGCCAGATATTCAACAAAATCAGGTTCAAGCATGGGGCTGTCTTCTGCTTGCATATGCATCGTCCAACTAGCCGGCATCCCACATGTGCGGCCAAACTCTCTTTCATGGAACCAGAAGGTGCAGCTCGATTCATGGAGGAGGTCAATAGTGCCAAAGGTATTTGGTTAGGCGGCTACCGTTTGTTAGCCTGTTATAACCGTGTTAGCCATGGACGCCATATCTTCAAGGATCATTCCCGGGTCTTGATTATCGAGGGTCCGAAGCATCATCCCACTGTAAAGATGAACGCAAACTACTGGCTAGAGTACTTCACGAAGGTTTGCTGCTTCAAATTGGACAGGTGGAGAGTTTTGCCTTCTAACAAACCTGGCCAAATCCGCATGGAGTTTCGATTTGTCAAAGTTGATGGGCAAGCCCAAAGTTGTTTGCAAGCCATCACAAAACATCCAAGCTATATTGGGGTTATCCAAGCCTGGTTTGGACAGGATCCTTGTAGTCAGGAAAGTACCCGTACCTGAGCTGCAAAAGAGGTCAAGGAGTAAAAAGAGTCGTACAGAAACGGGATGAACTGTATGCGACCTTTCGTGTTTACCTGAGCTGTTTGACTTGGAGGTATCGGCTTGGAGAAGTATCAGTAGTCAGGGTTGACTGAGGGTAGACAGCTTGGTGTGAACTTAAGAACTCGGTGTTTTCTCTCTATGGCTGGAGCGTGGGGATGGGGAGAGATAACAAGGGTGTCTATTGCGCATTGTATTAGGAAATATCTCTAGAGTAAATGAATATTATTATAGGCATCATCGGGAGACAATTTTGACAACCACTGCGACATCCGCTTGACTTAATTCTTTGCCAAGCCAGTTCTTCTTAGGCTTTACGAATGATAATTGTGAATCTTTTTTAGAGTATGATTTCGCAAAATTTAAAGTTTAAGCGCTCTTAGACTGTAGCGGGTATCGATATATACTACAAATATGTCATAACGAGTTTTCGCAGACATTCTATTCTTTGCTGGCGTGAAATCCTCATGAAGTTGAGGTTCCCAATTGAGGCTCTGGCTCAGGACCGAAGTTTCGCCGTTCGACCTCACCTCCTTGAGTTCGTATTTGATTTCGCTCACTTCTATCTTCTTCGCGAGTTAGTACTATCCAATTCTCACCAGCAAAGGCTTAGTAGTAGCTGAGCTATGAAACCTATCTGTTGCTGGTTTAATTCCCTTGGAGACTGTTCCAAATTGGGCATGACCTGAGAGGTTTGAGGAGAAGTTGGGAAATTACAGAAAGTCTAGGGCATAGTTTCTCAAGACCTTTCAAAGGACCGAGATTCTTGACAAGGGGGATGGGTGTTTGCTAAGTATGGGAAACAGCTAGGCAAACTGTCTTAAGGGTGCTCTGAAAAGGTCAATGTATAACTATGCATCACCACCTTGATGTCAGACAAGACCACCAACCCTTTGATGTTATTTCCTAAAGTTTCTATTCGCGTTATTATATAATTATGGCACCGCATCATTTGTTCTGTACTCAACACACATATCCTTCGTTATCTGCTCAAACCCCTTTTTATAGAGCACTCGGCGCTATATACATATCTTATATGGAAAAGAATAGCGTCTCATTTGGCTTCCATGTCTTGCTCTAAAAATCTAACCCAACAAAATGGGAAAGAGGTACTACTTGCCACATCATTTATTACAGCTCGAGAAACTGCGCCCTGTTTTCGACACTTTGCAATCGGAGCTCTGCCTTTATATGCCCTCTCAAACAAGTATTTTGTAATGCACAATAAAAGCTGTTATGGAAGTCCGTAGAATTTTCCAAATGCAATTCTAAGAATCCAGAATTTTATTTTCGCGCTCCTTTAAACACCTTCTCCATTCTAATTACAAATCTACATCGTTTAAACCTCAATTCTACAAGGAATTGTAATCACTAGAAAGATTCCATTGTAAATCCCGAAGGTTACATAAAGGCACAATATACTTACTGCTCTTTCGCATATCCTTGTTGACAGATATTACCTCTTTCTATTTTTGTCCGAATAATATTTGATTGGTCATGTGAATTTTAGCTAGAATTTACTAGAAACGTACTCAGCTCAGCGCAGTTGGCGTTTCCAAGGTTGAAAAGAACCCGATTCACTTTTGGAATCCAGAAATGACCCCACCGATAAGGAGCATATCATCTGGCAACGCACACAAATTCATCTTGCTCCTGTAGTATTCTCTCCACCCAACAACGTCCCAATCCTCTCAGTTACCTGAGATTTAACCTATCACCCCTAGTACCAGGGATCAAGGAAATATCCATCTCTGATATCCCTTAACTTTATCCAGTATCACATCGACCTAACGGAATTACGTCGAACAATTCGATTTCAGCATCGCTGGTCAGAGATGGCGGCAAACGTCCCTGACCTAATGGCTCTCCGCGAAGCAGCGATGTGCGCCCTCCATACAGCTCTCATTAACAGCGAGTGGTCTCCGGACGGGCGTGATAAGGTTTGTAAGTCTTCAACTGGCTCGATAATGTACCTGCCTATACCTGCTCACTTACATGAAGACATCTATTGCAAAATTAAGTTCATCAGGAACAGATTTCAGATCGTTACAATCGAAGGTTCGTCCCTAGGTGAAGAGACTTAGCTTGTGATCAATACTAAGTCGTAATATAGATAATGCTACAGATTACCGTGCAATGTTGGAATGGTTCCGGGTTGATTTTATGGAATTGAGTAAGCAATTCTCACCTAAATTATTGCTTACAACAATTGTGGCACTTGCTGACAGATGGTATATAGATTCTCGGTTTGTGGGGAGATCAGATGAGTTGCGTTGGGACCATCTTGTTGAACTCTTTTGGGTTATGGAAATGTTTCACAACAGCCCACCAAATATCAGAGACAGCTTCCGAAAGACTACGCCTAATTACCCGCTGTTCCAATTGGGTTATTCTGCGGACGTGACCGCTTGGTTTAGGGCCGGCATGTTACCAGATGGCATGAAAGCTCATCTCATGACCCCATACCCATGGTTCGCCAAGCTCACGATGGATCGCCATCGCTCTGGAATCAGATACGTCATTTCTAGAGAAGAGAGAATGTTTTCGGAAGAGGGAAATGCAAAGAGGAAAGTCCACGATGGCAGTAGTATGCAAGAGGATCCAGGAGCTTTTAAACCTCTCTCCAATTCTCTTGTCGTCAACAACTTCACCGCCAGTGGTGAAGCCGACTCTCGATCAATTCGTTGTCCTACATACTACACATCTCCAATACACCAAGCCTCCAGTATTTCGAATGGAAATTTCTTTGCGAAACCTGTAGCGGAAATTGGACATTCCCTCTTGCACAGCCAAAGCTCTGCTTTAAGCTACCAAATCGAGCATCCTCATATCATCGGGAGTAGGGCATCTTCCTTAAACTCAACAGTTGGAGTTGGATGTCAAGAAACCGAAGTTTCTAGTTCCCTACATATACCTAACCCACCAGCCGACATCGAAAAGGGTCTTATTTGTTCTCCCAATATCTTCATTCCTTGTCGAAGTCTATTGAGCCAGGAGAGAACAATTTCGCCTGATCTCGCTATTCGGGCCCATCGCGCAGGTGTCCCTATGAGCAAATATCTCGGCAAGATCACCGAAAAAGTCATTGAGAACCGTTTACTTCCTGAGAATGAGAATTGTTCTTTGCGTATCACAAATCTTCATCCTTTGGCAACCAATCAGGAGGTCTTTGCTACGATTCGTACTGGGAGGGTCTATCATTACCACCGTGTCCCGCCAACCGTCCTTCATAAAGACTGCGCATTCAATTTAGTTTTCATGGAGCGTCGAGGTGCTGAACATTATCTTCGTCAATGCCAGTCTCCATACGGAATCGAGATTCATGGTAAGCGACTTTACGCTACGTGGAATAGAGACAAGTATAAGCCGACAAAGAGGGGCAATCTCTCACGGGTCGTACGAATCTGCGGTCCAAAAAAGTACGTACCGGTTGCCGGTCTGGCTAAGTTCTCTATCAAGGGATTGAAGAGATTCTTTGTGGAGAAGTTCTTCTATACATTAACCGAGGAAGAGGAATGGGATCTGCCCGGTACCAAGGACAGAAAGGCTGTCCAGTTCTCATTTGGCAGTATCTTGTCGCAAGGCGAGATGTGCTAAATGAGTCTTAATCGCTTCTTCAAGGCCAACAAGCTCCAAAGCCAGTTTAAGGTCACATATGAACCTGATCCCTGTAACGATCCCTTCCGGTACTAGTTTGGAGTACAGCAGGCGTAACATGATCAAACGGAGTGCGAGGAGAGTTTTCAGTGTTCTTTATCAAGGGGTGTTTAAGTTTTCTTTTTCGTCAAAGGCTTGCTTGATGCCTGTGTTGACTTGTAACATTTATACAATGGAGTATTTGAATCTTCGGGAAAGACGGCTTGATAAAGAAATTAGGCAGGGGGCTTCTGTTCCTTTTCGGAGTACAGATCAAGGTTGCTTGCGATCTTCGTTGGTTTGGATCCGCATAGAATAGAGGGGGCCGAATTATTGGAGGATAAAGAAAGAGATAAAGAAACAGCAGATTCTTGCAGTTTCCGACCAGCCAACACTTTGTCAGACAATTAACTAAACAAAAGTATTCCGTTTTCAAAGCCACTATCACTAACATCTATATCTTCTTGGATTTTTCTCTGTGTTGTCCTTTTTTATACATTTTTTCTTGCCATAATTCTTTTTGCTCCTTTAACCAAGGAAATTGCTACGGGTAACCTCTGACTTGAATTAGGCCTAATACTTACAAAAAGTAAGGCATAAATAAAATGCTGGCTCTCGCTTCACTTGCGATTTTGGCGTAAAGGGGGAAGGAATGCAGGAAATATAAATATATCCCACTATACAGATACTCCATCCTTTTTTTTAATATGCTTGCTAGCTGCCATAAACAAGTAGAACCACACCAGATATCAAATAATTATTCATATATGCCCCCCAGTTTATCAATTGAAGAAACGCTAGTTTTGGCAATATTCTCGTTAGAAAAATGTACTCTATTCCTACTATCTACGTGTACAATCTAGAGAACACCTCCGGCAACAGTCAAAAGTCCTGTAACCAGTCTTTTTGTGTTAGAAGGTGCCCCTTCATCTTCTGGGGGATTCGGGTAATAGAAAGCTGCAACTGCAATGTTGATGTATACAATCACACAAAGGGCCCCTTCGAGGTAGTTCGACTTTTGATCTCGCAAGAAGTTTCCAACGACCAGAATAGCCAGGATCAAGACAATGACATTGAATAGGTCAAAATTCAGATCCATTCTCTTATCCATTCCCCATCCAACAAGCACAACCAAAGGAGCGTTGAAGAGGGACGTCTGAATGGTTGCGCCGAGGACGTGGGCAAGTGCCATATTCATCTGGTTATCCCAAGCTTCGTCGATGGCAGTCAAATGCTCAGCAAACTTCTCCACCAACGGGACGAGAATTAAACCCACGAAGCTGTCAGACACGCCTCGCTCAGTAACGACGAAAGATATCTGGGCGACCAAGCTAACAGCAATAAAGGTGACCAAGGTGATTGCCACGGCCAATGCAAGAACACACTCGGTAAATGTGAGCTTGTCTTTGTGCAAATCTTCATGTCGGTCATTGTCTTTGTTTCCGTCTGCTTCGAAGATTGCATCGTATACACTCTCATGGCTGGAAATCTGAAACCAGGTATACAAAGCGTATGCAATTATTAGGAGGATGGAGGTAATACGAGAGATGTGGAGAACCTGATCGGAGATTATTTCCGCGGGTACACGACCTGAGGCTGTTACTGCAGTATGAAAAGCTGCTGGGATGATCAGTCCGAAGCCCCTTGATCGAAGTTAGCTAAAGTATATAGGGTCTGGGGGAGAGTTTGGAAGCCATACGCTACTAACAACAAGTCGCTTCCTACCTCACCGACGACTTCGTCAAATTCCAGTTCATCATGACGAATCCCGCCTATGAAGAAGCACGTCCCTAAACACAAGAGTTGTGTGGCCAGGATCGATCCAAAGATAGCAGCCTGGATAACTTGGAACTCGTTTTTCCTCACAAGTACCATGAAGAGCACAATCTCAACTACAGATCCCAGTGTTGTCTCTACTAATACTCCAAATACCTTGTGCAATTTTCGAGCGAGCTCCTGGCCAGCGAAGCCAATCAGATTAGCACATGGAATCATGGCAAGGTAGTTGAGAGTGAAGATGGCGAGATGAAGGTCGGTTCGAAAATATCTGACAGCAACTGCTGCTGGCACAACAGGCCAGAGAATATTGCACACCCGAGATGCTCTACTGACTGAGCTCCAGCAGATTCTCAGAAACTTCCAAGGATGTATGCCTTTCCTGCCGCTTTCTCCTCCAGGTTGGATGCCAGTTGTGACTCGGTCGCCATTATGATTGAGTTGGTGTATAGAAAGGAATGAGCTGAAAGAGCCCTCTTGTCTCTCTGAATCTTGAGCATCGTTGCTACGACTTCGTCTAGAGTTAGTTCTCAAGGGTTTGGATAATTGTCGACTGGGCTTCGTCATCTCGATATTTTTTATTGCTGTGTTCCCGCTACCACTCTTTGATCGTGTGGGTCGATCAAATACATCATGATCGCCCAATAGGGATCATATAGGTAGGCGCTAAATGGTTGTTCTTGCTGCTTTCGCCGGTCGTGACTGCTATGTCAACGCTATGAGCCGTTAGTAGGCAAGTAGTGGGGAGTCGATGCACTCCTCTTGGAAATTAACAAGTGTATAAATGTAACATTGAGACTTTTGAGGCATTTTGAACACAGACGCAAAGATAAGATGAGGATTGTCAAGTCTAATTATGTTTGATTTTGCATTCATTTTCAAGGCGTTTAGATTCTAGATAAGATTATTCAAAACTTGAAGTGAAGGAAGGGTTACCATGAGTGTGGCTTGAAATTGGAGCTGTTATAAACTATCTGAATTTCGAAGCATCGAGAGTTAGTTTGAAAGATCCAGAAAATTTAAATGCCGGAATTCTGAATGCTAGAAAGCATCCCCTTGACCGTTAAACGAGCAATTATTCTTTGTCATGACACCAGTATGTCTAGAGTGTTGGCCCTACTACTTAATTAATGACAAACGAAAGTGTGCTTTCTCTTCCGTGCTTCTAATGTCTTTATAGAAGAGTACAGCATCCCTCGGCATCCCATCAAGAGGAGAAATTGCATAATCTGGAATCTCACCCATCTGTCTCCGTCAGATAACTTTTTCCCATTTAGAATTGGGGGCTCTTTCACCTTGATATACCCAAATTTTGGGTATATAGACTCAGCCGGAGACCCCTTCTCCGTATTTAGCGTCTAATCGGGAACCCGAGAATCAGTTTCATCTCTGAAGCCACCCTTGGAGTAACGTACCAGCAAACCCCTTCCTTTATCCTTAGCAACCTCCTCAAGCATCACCATCATCTTTTTCATAATTCCCTTCTTTCTATGCTCAGGTCTTACGAGCAATTTCTGCACATCCGATCCCCACGGTACCGTTTGCGTAAACTGCATATCGAGCATGACAACACCGGCCACCTCTTCAGCACCTGTCTCAACATTTGGAGCCAGGTGTATAAAAATTTGGCGGGTTCCGGATTCGACTTCTTTGATGCGGTCTTGCCACCACGTTTGCATCATTTCGTCGTTCAAAGGGGGTAGGAACGTTGCGATGCTGTAGGGTGGGGAGGTGATGCAGGCTTGGTGGAGCGAGACGAGAGAGCGAAGGAGGTGCATATGGATTTTGGGGTTAAATGCAATTGGCGACTCCATGGTGGTTGATATGATGAGGGTATGAACAATAATTCATAAATGAAATTGAAGTGAACGATGGAGGGGTTTCGGGAAGGAAGAAGTATTTATTGCTGATTAGCTAGTGACTTTCTGCATGTGGGGAACCTTCAAAGTGCCCCCATTCAGACGTTCCACGGAAGTTCCGCGGTTCAGGTCTGCGGGCCCGTCGTATGACATTTAATTTGCGTAATAGGCACCAGGTTCTGGATTACTGAGCAAACTAGGCACATCTGTGACGCGATATCATGTGATACTGGTGATGGAAATTGAGTCTTGTTTCCTGTTGTCCAAGAGTGGGATAAAATGGGCGGAAAAGTAAGAATTTTCAATTGCATTACATGAATTCTACAGGAACAACAGACTAGAGAGTTGTCTTTTCGATCTTTCCTACAATAAAAAAGTGAGACTTAAGCTTAAAGACAAGACTAAGGAGACAAAAACATGCAGTAACACAACGCATCCTATTTGATTATCAAACTTGGGACGATAAGAGACCGTTGTACTTCTTTTCCCTAAATTCTTAGACTGAAGCAGTTGGGAATACGTGAAGCTTCCTGTTTCTTTGAAAATAAAAAAGGTAATAGTACCCCACTCTTGCAACCGGGAGCTAGAGAACACTTGTTACCCTTGAATCTGGCCCTAATAAACATGAAGAAAGAGGAAATATTGATAACGTACCACACCAGCAAAAGAAATATCACCTCTTAAATATGAAACAAGTAGCCTTTGGCAGCTCCTTGCGCGAATCCCATTTCTCCTTCTCGCCTACGTTCACCCCCCTGAACCATGGCTCATATGGGGCAACACCCAAAGCCATTGAGGAGAAGCACTTCGCCATGCAAAGACATGTCTCGGAACGTCCAGATGTGTTCATCACCTATAAGCTGCCAAAACTCATTGACGAGTCACGAAAGGCGGTATCCCCTCTCCTAGGTGTTGACATGGACGAAGTAGTATTCGTGCCAAATGCAACGACGGGCGTTAATATAGTGCTGCGGAACCTGAAGTTCGAAGAAGGAGATGTCATTGTACACTTCAGTACGATCTATGACTCCTGTGAAAAAACGATTGAGTCTGTAGGGGAGCTGAGCCCTTTGCGTCCTGCGAGGATCCCCTTGACCTATCCGGTTGAAGATGATGAAATTGTCAAGAAATTCAGGGACAGGGTGCTTCAAGAGCAGAAAGCGGGGAGAAATGTCAAGATTGCTATGTTTGATACAGTCTTGACTTTCCCAGGCGTGAGGGTTCCCTGGGAAAATCTAGTTGCTGTATGCAGGGAGTTGGGCGTTTTGAGTTTAGTCGATGGTGCTCATGGGATTGGGAATATCGATTTGACGCACCTCGGAAAGGTCAGCCCTGACTTTTTCGTAAGCAATTGCCACAAGTATGTTTTTGTCTTCCTCTCTGCTTATGGGATATTAAACGATCCAGGTGGCTCTTCGTCCCTCGTGGCTGCGCGGTCTTCTATGTTCCAGCACGCAACCAGCATCTGATACACACTTCCCTTCCAACCTCCTGGGGCTATCTTTCACCTTCTGAAACTCCAGATTCAAATACCAAGTCACACTTCGTCGAACTTTTCGGATTAGGGGCTACCATCGATTACACGCCGTTTACCTGTGTTCCAGCGGCAATCAATTTCCGGGAGGACATTGGTGGCGAGGAGGCAATCCGGAAGTACTGCTGGGACCTCGCACGCCAGGGAGGGCAAAAGGTAGCTGAGATCTTAGGCACGAACGTCATGGATAACAAGACAGGGACATTATCGCAGTGCTGTTTTGCTAACGTTAGACTGCCGCTAAACTTCAAGGATGATTACGAGGAGGAAGGGGGCGGCTTGCTCTTGATACATGCGGGGAGGGTTCAGAGATGGTTAAGGTTAAGTGCTGTTGATAAGTATGATACTTATTTGCAGATTGTGTTTTATGCTGGGTCGATGTGGGTAAGACTTAGTGGACAGATCTATCTAGGGCTTGAGGACTTTGAGTGGGTTGGATACAAGTTGAAGGAGTTATGCAAGCAACTCGGTGAGAATCCGGGCCTCATAGATTGTAATATCGAGTTAAGTCTGTAGAATGAGAAGAAGAAGAAACAGGCCATAAGGGCGAAGTGTATGAAGCTGTGTTATACGAGTATTAGAGCTCGTGGTGTATTTGATGACATCATGAACGTCATGGAACTCTGTAAAAATAGATGGTCCACATTTCGGCCCGATCCGAACCTATTACTATACTGTAACATCATTTTTTTCTTATGTTTCTAACAACTAATAATCGGACATATCGCTTTCGCCGACTATAGGGAAAGGGCCCACCATAGAGTGACGTTAAGTCCGATTATTAAGGAATCGTTGTCCCAATTAAATCTACCTCGGATTGTTAGGCCGAATTGGCCACGGTATATGCGTGTACGACCTCGTAGTGCTGACGAACAGCTCGCAGCTCGTAGTGATGACTTTTGAGGTGCACGAGAACGATTTCAACCCTCGTATTGCCGTATTGCTGTTGTCAAGAAATGATTTGCCTCTCACTGCTCACACCGTTGTTCACTTCAGAGAAGTATAAGTGTCAGGGCTGCTTTCCTCAAATTTATTTCTATTCTCAAAACACACATCATAGTTTTAATAGCTAATCCCCACTACCGAACGCTCATCAAAATTCATTGCCTTTACTAAACCTCAACCTCCAAACGCAAAATGTTTGCCCTCACAACAGCAACCCTCCTCTCTCTCCTCACCCTCGCATCTACAGCCCCAACTTCTAACCCAGTGTACCCACCCACCTCCCAATCCCTCAACTTCCGTCTCGTCGCCAATGTCACCACACCCAACCCCTCCATCCAAATTGATGACTACGTTTTGACATCCTACCACATTGGTGCGGGGGAGGCCTACGCCGTCCTCGTTCCTAATGTCACCGTCACCTCGGGACGAATCTTCTATGTCAACGGCACGGCCTCCGACGTCTACTATCATAATTCAAATATCCTCTCCGACGAAGGGACCCCCTTGTTCCCAGCCGGGCTTTCCATTGTCCCTGCCTCTACCACAAGCAGTTCTGGACCGTTGGTGATTAATGCAGGAGAAGGGCAAGCAGGAATTGGACTGAGCCAGTTCCCGGATCCAATTTCGAAACTGTATAATGGGGGGTTGGGTGATGGGAGGGGGTTTTACGCGTGTGAAAACGAGCTGGAGTATGGGGAGGCGGTGCAGGTGTTGTTTAAACAGGCCGGAGATGTGACGCCGGAGGGTTGTGTGGATGTAGTGTTGTTGCCACAATGCAGCGAGGGGAGTGGTGCGGCGGATGAGTTTGCAGCTAACAGTCAGTGTTATGAGGGTGTGGCTGGAATTGATTGGAGTGTTTATAGCTCTTAAATTTGGCCCCAAGAGGCTGGGAATAGCTGGAATACGGAGGAGAGACACCGTGGGCGAGAAATATCTAGATTTTTTAAGTTTATCTACTGTTTGTGACTAGAGTTTAGACATTTTGAGTGGGTAATTGCAAGATAGTTAATTGATAATAAGTAGTTAGTGAAAATCAACGAGGTAAATCTCGCTTATTATTGTTCACTTGTAAGTTGTGCATTTGGACCCTTTCGATGCCTACGAGTATCTGTAGGCTGAGTATCTGTAGGCTCAGGGTGTTTGTATCTTGTTTCCTCAAACATCCCGCCCGGCATTAGCTGTGTTCTTACTCTCTTTCTGCCCTTAAGAAGCCCGAAACCTTACGAGTTACTCCTAGAATATTAATGACTGTTGTCGTATCGACTGCCATCTTCTAGTTCATTGAGAGCGTCCTGCATCTTCTGAATAGCATCAAGAAGTTTTTGACACCCTCTCTTCACAAGATCGTTATGATTAGCGTAGGGGAACATGTCGTAGGTCTACGGTACACTCTCAATGATTTGGCGCCTCATTGCGAAATCAAGGCGACCCAATAACTAGAGTGTCGATCATCCAAAACAGATAGAACGACGCTTATTTGCTATTGTACACATCCAGATACTCTCTATCCGATCCCAAAACTCCAAATCGAATACCCAACTAAAGCAAGATTTACCATTCTACGAAACATCCGCAACTATCCATGCTCTCTACCTCAACACACCGATAGAAACTATATTTTAAGCTCGATCCCACGTGGACCCCACAATCCAGTACTCAGCCTCTTATATATAGCCTCCATCTCACTGCCTCCCTTTGTATTTGTTCTATTCCTCGTGCTATAGTCAACTAGCTCCTCCGTGGCATCTTCCTGATCTCGTGCATACCTCCTCCCACTCCTCACTAGTTGCTCTTGTCCTCCCCTACGCCTGATACTAAGTCTCTCATGGTTCCTCTCCCTCGTCCTCTGCGCTTTGTCATCACCCTTCTCAGACTCTTCATCTGCACGTCTTACACTAACCGTCGTCTTCTTCCTTTTCTTCATCGACTCTCTGGCTGAATTCTCTGAGCCCTCTAACATCCTTTTCTGCGTCTGCTGACGTGGCGGGGGTGAAGGTGGAGAAAGATTCAAGGGCTATTCATCATCATCATCATATTTGTCCTCGTCATACTCTGAATCCATTGGAGAAAGGTCTACCCACCCCCCATCCAAGTGGCTATCATAATCATCTTCATAATGAGATTCCGGCTCTCGCGATGTGCCACTCACCTCATTCACCGACCCCCTTCTACTCTCCAAATTAGCCCCTATCATACTCCTTCTAATCCCAATCAAACGTTCCTCAGTCAATAGCCCACTGTCCAACGGTTGTAGCCGCACCAACGCCCGATTACGCCACTGGATACCCTCCCACATCTTCCTAACTCCCGCGTTTAAGTCTCCATGAACGAGTTCCTGGTTCGCACTCCTTTCTTCCCTTTGTTTCTGCTCTGCTACTTGACATTTTTCTAGCTCGGTTGATGATATTCCATACCTCTTCTTCCCCTCTCCTTCATGGATCTGATAATCCCAACGCTCCACAGCCTCCGAATCCTTAAGCTGTCGTTGTGCAACAAATTCTGCCTGCTGTCTAGCCCTCGGTACATATAACTGCGGCCCGGGCCATGTGTGTGGGATATGCTTTTGTGAATCTGTTGTGAGGGCAACCTTTTCATGTTGTGGTGGATCTTGTGGTCTTTTGTAGGGAGAGGGACCATATGCTGATGAACCATGGCTCCGTGAGTCGAACACAAGGGTTTGTGGAGCTGCCAATGCTGGAATATATAACCGGCCGGAAGGATTGAAAGTATTCGGTGTATCACCTGTGCGTGGAGAATACTTTGAGTAAGGTGGGGAGCCTGAAAAGGGAAAGTACCCGTCCGCGGAATATGGAGTTAAGCGAGGACCAGGCTCTGACACTAAGACTGGATTATCTGTTGAAGAATATGCAGAAACTGGGTTTTGTCGACCTGGTGCTGGGAATTTGGTGGATTGAGACTGCAGGCCTTGGTCTCTTGTCACCATCGGCGGCGTCTGGCGGGGCAGTCTAGGTAATTGGGGCACTAGTTTGTTGCCAATCATTTGGTATTCCCGCCGGAATGGCTGATTTTGTGGCAGCCTAGGTTGGTTAGCAATTGCTGCCGCAGCTAACGGTTCACGCTTTTCAGTCGTTCCTTGACCTAGGCTCGATCCCTCTCTGCCTTCCTCCCCGAAACTGATCCTCCTTCTCCACCTACGTTTCCACAAATCTTCCTCATCAGATACCTCTTCATCAGACTCGTATTCATCAGAATCGGGTTCATCAGGTTCGTCTTCACCAGGCTCATCTGCATCAGAATCTTGTGCCCTTTTTCCAGATGCCAATAGCCCCCCGCTAAGATCGAAACCAGGCACCGGATCATACCGCACCCTTGCCTCATTCTGTAACTCTTTTCTCTCCAACCCCGCTATTCCCTTACTCCTGTCTACCGCTTCTCTCTTTTCCTCCTCCGTTATCTGCCCCAAAATCCCATCTGGCTCTCCCCTCCTATCACCAAACCTCGTAATCAACATTGGCTCCCCGCTGCTCCCTACATCCCACTCCGGCACTACAGCCATAGCCACTCTCCCTGTCGTCACAGGTTCTAACCTCTTTCTCGCCTTCAAAAAGAAGGCCATTGCCTCTACATCCCCAAGCCCATCCCAAAAACCCTGACTCTGTACCATCTCCAACCACTCTGTCCCAATCGCAAATTGCTTCACATACAGCCCTATCTGCTCCTTCACAGTCGGCTGTGGCTGCCAAACTAACGGCTCCTCAAATTCACTCCTCTTGCCCTCGTTTTTTTCTCTTCTTCCCCAATCAGACGCCCTAAATAACGTCGGATTCCACCCGCTAAAGATCCACCCCACAAGACTAAACCCCAGCTCTGCCCACGCATCGTCAAAAACATACGGCTCCTCGCCGCTCTCCCCATACCTATAACTCCTGAAATCCGCGTGCCACACACAATGCGCAACCTCATGCGTGATCGTGATTGCCGCCTCGAACGTCGCCCTGAGACTCTCCTCCGTATCCCCTGCCTTCTCCCTCAACACCTCAACATACTCTCCCATAATTCCCACCTGCAGCTCCCGCCTATTCCGGCCCTTCTCCCTCAACTCCTCATCATGCGCTCTGGTGACATCCGGCTCCATAACAGACCAAGGATGGGAAGTTTGCGGGACTAGGTTTGTGATACCGATGACGCCTATCTTGGGCTGTCTGAACATCTCGTAATTGACCTCCCAACTCACTCCATCCGCGATCTTGTCTAGCTCTTCCCTCGCCCTCTTCAGATCACGAGCAGAAATGCGACCTCCATTCCGCTTGGGGACGACATACCACTGCGCTTTGGGACCCCCTTTTTCCTTCGCGAGTGAGATGGAGTCGTGTAAGGGGTCCGAAGGGAGGAAGGAGCAGATGTAGCCCATGGAGACATGAATGAGGTAGGTGGCGAGACGGAGGGAGGGGAGTAGAAGAGTGTATTCTTCATCTGTCACTTTCCAGCGCGGGCGGTCGAAGAGTTTGTGGACATTGTTTTTGAGGTTGTTAGGCTTGACAGAGTGAATGCCTACAGCGTGCCTGGTGTTAGATTTGCCTATCACTTCTAAGGATATCTTTAAGAGGACGGAAGGACGGACCAATGGCACCAACAGCCTTGAGCTCTTCTATATCCCAATCCTTCTGAGCCATATTAGCTGAGCTTTCTTGCCCTTGAATGAGTCTCACACTCTTTCCTTTTCAGAAACCAAAGTGCCGCAGAAATCACAGCAAGTGAGCGAGTTCCGAAACACTGTAAGGCAACTTCTCATAAGTTGCGTCGCTATATTCTCAATAACCCTTTGCACAAAGCATCGTACAAGGCTAGCCGAAAGCGTATCACTTGCGATAAAGGACTTGCAATAAAGGTCTTCGGGTTGCAGTTCTCGAAAGGGCATGCATTCACTAGAAAGCAGAACAAAGGGAAACACATAAATAGAATAGCTATAGTCTATCCAATAGTATTGTGTTGTCTGTGGCTTTAAAATAAATTTAATAAAATAAAGCAACACCACAGATCTCTTAAAGTTCGAGTCTCCACTTGGAGGTTACTTGCTGCTTCGGCTGCTATTCACCAGGCGAATAAGCATTGGTGTCTCTACTCTCTCCTTCGTCAAAGAATGTGATTTTCAGTTCAGTTAGCGTCCGAAATGTTAAAGAATCCGGATTTTCTCCAACTTCACCCCCTAGCGGAAGGTGTAATTTATGACACAAGTGAAAAGGTTTGCAATTGCTTATAGATTGATCCAGATCACCCAATTCGATACCGAGAACAAGACGTAACAAATGTCTAGGCCAAGGTCGATGACCGCAAAAAGAAGAGCCCAGGGAGACGAGCGAGAAATGAAATTGTGAGGAATAAGAAGAAAGTATGGTGGGCACAAGCAAACGTACCAAGTTACTGTTTCTTCCTTACTTCTTCCTTCCTTTCTCTTCTTTTCAAAGAAATTGGTAAGTGCGGGGTATTGAACCAGTTATCTAAGAAAAAAGGGCCATTGTGGAATTGAAAGTGTGGCCCAAATGTCTACGATGATAATGCTATCAGAATCCAGTATGCATTTCCTATCCAATCGGATTACCTCTTGGCATGTAGGTGTGAAGTCTCTTGGCGTGTGTTCCCTAAGCTGACCGCACAGTATTCAACAACCAAGCAAGTGCTATTCAAGGATAGACCGCGTAGTAGAGTGTGAAGTAAATGCCGAAGAATAAGGCCCATTCTGGAAAGTCCAGATCCATAATTGATATTAATAGCGACGCAAAGATTAGGGGTACATATGGAGGGATTATTGAGCATGCACTCACGAATCGAATCAAATGAGATAGCAACTAGTCGAACCAATCAGACAAGCTGTACGGTATCGTACAAAAGTGCAGAAAATCTGCATCAAAATCGAGCAGAGCCCAAAGAAACCTCCGGGGCATTCCCATTGTTGCTTATCAGGTGATCTCCCAGTAAATGTGCCACCCACAACAACAAGAATAGGGCAATTAGATTATCTCATGCATCGCAAGCAGAGCATAAACGCGCGGTATCTGTGCCCGATATCATTCATATTCGAGATGGCCAGAGCCGACCTCGATCTCGGGCGGCATCCAATACTCCGCTGACGATGTCGTGCGATTCTCTTATCACATCCGTACTCCCCCGTCAATGCCCATGAACTGGAGGGATGAAGGGAAAATCCGGGCCGACGCTCGGGACTTTGGCTGAATCGGAAGCAGACCGCCGGTTACACACACAGCTGCGCGCTATCTCTCTCCATGCTCATGCAGAACGGACGATAGAGACCATGGGATGCTGTATGGGCTCAGATGCTGCGCTTGGAACAGGATCGATGGTGGCTGATGAAGAGGAATGTTCAACGAGCGAGTAAGTCGAACATGTGAAGCGCGCTCCGGGTAGGACGCTCCGGAACTAGGCTGGGCCTTGAAGATGGTTGTGTGCAAGAACTTGGGGAAAGTGTGGTCATACAAGTAGAGGGTTGGCTGAAAGAGACCAAACGAAAGGAATGTAAGAAGCCTTGGGACAAGTAAAGAACCTCACGTCGGAGTCCCAATAAGGAATATAAGGAAGGGGTGACGTTAGGCGATTGTGGAGGTGTCTCTATCCAAAAGTCACATGACGAGCCTCCAACCTCGACTATCGACCGACTTCGGACTCCAATCTCTTCACAACCTCACTCGCAGTTCATCTTTTACGTCTTGGTGGCATCACCCTCACATTACTCGATGCAAACTAACTCGCCATCAAGATCTGTTCCTGAAGCCGGTTCCTCGCCCGTTCTTCTTTTGCTCTCGAGGTCACATTGACCGAGAGATTCTATGTGTTAAGCGCTCTCGAACTTGCAGCAACATGGCACTCCTCGGCTCTTCTCCTCCAGGCTAAACAAAACAGCCCTCCATACTCGCTGCGTCCGATCACCGGTTCTTTCGAAGTGTATGTCTGCATTGTCTGGTATCCTTCAAGTATCTAGAAAATTTCCGATTTGCCGGTCCGGTCGCTGAGCCGCCACTGCATGCGTTTCCCCCGGTCACAACCAAGCACGGTCACGGTCAAAACACCCCTCACTGAACCCAGTATTAACACCATGGAAGTCTGGCCCTGACAGCAGAGCTGCTCTTTTTCAAGTGCCCATACCGCAGACGACCGGACAATTACCTTTACCAGCAGACGGTAAGGTTGATCTCCCACAGACCCACAGCTAAGCTCGCGTCTTCTTGTTTGATCTTGTCACATCCCTACCGTCTTTCTATACTCTTCTATCCTTTGATTCTCCCGTCGTGGCCTTCAACCATCTCCTCGGTACTTTTGCCTCACCTCCCTCTTACCTCTTTCCTCTTCCCACCTTCTTATATAGCTATTCGGTGAGAGCCTCGAGCATTTCGTTATTGTCTCTCTTGCAGAACCTAGCAAAAGCAACTTGACCTCGAAACAAAATTTCCAGTCCGGTCTTCTTCGCGCACTTGTTTTGCAAGAATCTCGCCCTGTGACGCTTAGCCTTAACATCTGGCCACGGCCCTAAGGACAATGAATCTAATGCGACGGAAATCCGCTCGTGACCCCGAGGAATTTCCTACTGTCCAGTTAGCCCTTCTTGGTATGTCCGCACCATCGTTTGAATCCCTCTCGAGTACTGCGAAGCTATCAGACTACTTTCGCGCCGACTGAATGCTTCCTAGCTAATACATGAAAACCATAGCCATTGTCCGTCTTGCAGAACCTATTGCCCTAACCTCAATATTTCCCTACGCCTGGCCCCTCGTTAAGAAATTCAAAGTTGGCGATGAAAGCCAGGCCTCCTTCTATGCGGGCCTCCTCATATCTGCCTTCGCTTTGTCGGAATCTTTGACAGGCATGTACTGGGGATCGTTGTCCGATAAAGTAGGACGAAAACCTGTACTTCTAGTAGGATGTTTTGGGACCATGCTGAGCATGATCATGGTGGGGTTCGCGAGCAACATCTGGGTCGCCTTGGCTGGACGAGCAATTGGAGGCATCTTGAACGGGAACATCGGGGTGATACAGACGATGGTCGGAGAGCTCGTCACAAAACCAGAACATGAACCAAGGGCATATGCGGTGATGCCTTTTGTCTGGTCAATTGGCACTATTATCGGCCCGGCTATCGGCGGTACATTTGCAGATCCAGCATCAGCATTTCCACAATGGTTTTCGCAGGAGGGAATCTTTGGGCATTTTCCCTACTTACTGCCAAATCTCCTCTGCGCTAGCTTCCTTTTTGCCAGCATTTTCATGGGGTACTTCTTACTCGAAGAAACACACCCGGATATGAAACCGCGAGTTATGCTACCCGCCGACACCTATATATCAGAAGAAACGCCCCTCGTTCAAACAGCCGATGCTATCAAAACCCCAGCGGTAGATCTTCGAGCAGAAACATATGGCACATTTGAGGGAAGCGACGACAGCGAGTGGAGGCGCCGGGTCGGCAAGAATATACCCCCCAACATCCTTACTAAACCTATTATCCTTCTCATTACGGCTCTTGGGATATTTTCTTACCACAGCATGACGTACGACCACCTCCTCCCGATCTACCTAGAGGATGACCGAGCCCAAGATCCCTTAATAATGGCAGAAAGAGGATTCAATCCATTCTACTCCCCCGGTGGACTCGGCCTCAGCGTCCAATCCGTTGGAGCAATCATGTCCGTCGACGGCGTGATAGCTCTTTTCGTCCAAGCCATCATTTTCCCCCAAATGGCTAAAAGATTCGGCATCCACCAACTTTTCAAACTCGTCACTATCTTCCACCCTATTACCTTCCTTCTAGTGCCATTCCTCGTATACCTCCCAGTTTCATATCTGAAGCTCGGCATCTATACCTGTCTCGCGGTACGAAATTTCCTGTCCATTATGGCATATCCTGTTCTTCTCATCATGATCAAAGAAGCCACGCCTTCGCTCGCCGTTCTCGGAGGGGTGAATGGGCTGGCGGCGAGTGCGGGAGCGGCTTGTAGGACAGTGGCACCTCCCATCGCTGGGTACTTGTATACGTTGGGCTCACGGATGAACTTCAATACTTTGGCATGGTATGGGAGTGCGCTGGTGGCTGTTGCGGGCGCGGTGCAGTGCTTTTGGGTCGAGAGGACGAGGGAGATGAATGATTTGGAGGATTATAAGGAGGATGTGCATCCGCTGGCTACGCCGAGGTGCCTTAGTTGAGGCCTTCTTTGGCGTGCCTGACTTGGAACTTATTTACTTTGGAGCTCACGAGAGATAAATCACTTCAAATGGCGATAAAAGAATTGAGATTTTATACAAGGGAGAGGTGCATTTTTATAGGGTATTGGCGACTTCCAGACTACCTGGTCTTTACTGGATTTTAACGAAGTGGGATGACGCTTCCAATGTCTATTTGGTTATGAGTACATAGTTTTGGAGTCGGGTTAATTGTGAGACATTTTGTATATACCCTAGAGCGAAGTACATTACCAATGAAGTAATAAGTAGATATTCTACTTTAAGCCCAGGAGGATAAACTAAGAGGAAGTTATGTGTCTTTCTTTTTCCTTTTCTTCTTGATCTCCTTTCCCTAATCCTCCTTTTCCTCTTTTTTTCCCTCCTATCCTCTGTGTCCGTCTAATATATTTTCCCTCTCTTTATTTGTTCAGGGAAGGCAATTACGATTAAAGGACGCGAGATCTTTGAAGAGAATACTAAAATACAGTATAATACTGCCCTACTGCTGCCCACCTCCAAGAAATAACTAATGCTTTGTATAACGCTTATATCAGCTGACAGTAGCTGAAAAGAGATCTTACCTCAGCTTATATTAAGGTTACTGCTGTCCAGGTGAGCTATAGGATAAAAGAACTCTTCTTCCCCGCATTACCCCTCAATCATCAGAATCTAGGACTTTAAACGTCTTACAGTAGAATACGTCCCCACCATGCTCTCCTTCCTCCGGGGTCCCACCCCTCCCCGGCGCCACACGGCAAATCTCCAAACCATCACCTACGAAGACAACCTCTCCTCACAAACCTTCCACGGTGCCGCCCTCCCCTACTTCGTAACCCACTCCATCCCAAATAACAAATCCTTCTTCAACCCTCCCCAGCACCTCCACCTCTTCCAGAAGGAAGAATTCCTCGTCGAACAGGGGACGGGGATCTGGTACCAGCCCACCGCGGCCCACCCCGCCCACCGGCGCATCGTGAAGAGGGCGGGGGATCCACCCATTCACCTCCCGCGGGGAACGTATCATCGGTTTGAAAATGCGTCGGATACCGAGGCGCTAGTGGTGAAAATTCGCGTGGATCCGCCCGGCGAGAATGGCGTCGGGGAAGAGAGGTTCTTTAGGAATTTCTTTGGGTATCTGGAGGATTGTCGGCGGGGTGGCGGGCAGCCGAGTGTGTTCCAGTTGGAGCTCTTCCTGTATACGGTTGATGGGCCATTGGCGATTCCTTGTCCCGGGCCGGATGGGGTGAAGTGGTGGGTGAGTCGGGTGGTGATGGTACTGTTGGGGGTGGTCATTGGGGAGTGGGTGTTGGGGTATAAGAGGACGTATCCGGAGTATTATTCGGGAAGGGATACGGGGGTTTAGAAAGTGGGGTGGCCAGTATGGCAAATTATATTAGTATCAGGGGACATGGTCTCGCTTAGCTGGTTTAGCTGGTCTTTCTTAAGGTGCCGGGTGCTCTTAGCACTACTTATAGTAGGATCTGCACAAATACATCCTCAGTAACTGTGATGACTTGGTAGTGACAGCTTCCGAACAGCTCTATGAGTCACTGAGCAAGTACAAGTCTCTGGAGACCTCCCCGAAGAAATGCCATGTCCCTGGAAACGAAATTATTACCACCTAGTCTATCCTCTATTTCAAGTAAAAACTGCAGCGACCAGACAGCTTCGCTTTCTCAGTTATTATTGTAACTATAACCTCCAAAGCCTGGCTACATACAAATCTTTAACAAGATAACCCAGGCAACTTCAAATATTCCACCTCGACCCCTAGGACAAATATTAGGCTCCCTTGTTAAGACATACCTGCTTTTCTCTCGGTACTAACTGCTCCTCTCTCATCTCTCCCTCCGCTGTCCCCTCTCTCCTCTTCCCTTTCTCTTCTCTTCTCCCCCTCTAACTCCTCCCTCCCCCTCAACAACTCTTCAATCTCTTTCTTCAACTCCTCTACCTCCCTTTCCCTATCCCTCTCCTCCCCCTTCTCTAGCAAGGAACGTGCTAACCCCTCCAGTTTCGCAACATTACCCTTGGTCCCTTTGCAGAACACCATTGTCAATATCAAGTATTCCCGGATCTAAACTCAGCATTTCCATCCAAGTAGTAGCCCAAACAACGAGGAAAGACGATGGTGAGGCCTCTGAAGGTCGGCCCAGCTTTCAAGTCTTTTTCTTCCTTCTCGATAGTGGTGCATATTTCGGTCCATCGGTGAACTGCAATGCTAGACTCGTCGGAAGAGGGCTCGGGATGGGGATAGAGGAGAGAGGGATCCTTGCATGAGCAGTGAGGGAACTCGGGCACCATCTTCCTTCGGAGCTTGAGGGAGGATTTGTTTGAGTTTTGGATTTGTGCGAGAGTGACTGTAAATAGTAGGCTTGATTTCTTGATGTGGTTTTTTAACTTTGTAGTGGTGGTGATAAAGAACAAGAGCGAGGTAGATGTGATGAGGGATACTTATGCCTAGTAGCAGATGTGATTTTGAGCTAGATATGACACAATATGAGCACTGCAGGTATGCATTACTGTATTATTGTAAGTATCAAGTGTAAGTCATTAAAATTTGACGACATTCACATTTCTATAGTGTAAATCCTTCCTCTAAAATCAAAGCAATCCAGACCTCGAAAGCAGAGAGATAGCGACAATTCTGCTACGCTATACTAATTTGCCAGGTAATTATTGTGTGGGATAGGTATCTTTGTGTTTAAGACGAGAGATATAATAAACCCCGCCCTGTAGTATAAGGTATGATACTGCTAGAACCCCAAACTAAGATAGCAGAAGCGAAGACTTTTTAATTATTAATTTGACAGGGCCTATACGTATCTACCCCTATATATACCATCCTAGCACCCCATCTATAGATTATAAACATATTTAACCCAAATGCTTCATGCCCTATTGTAGTGCTGTAGTACCCACGCTATGCATAATGCAATAAAAAAACCTTCTATCATTGACCCAAACAAAAGGAGGTCTCGCTCCCTCCCAAACCGTGATTCTATCCGTCCATCTATAAAAACTACGCATCCCACGTCTACAACTCTCGCAGAAGGAGCTATAAAAATTGAGAAATCACAACCGAATAGGATGCTCCTTCCGAATTTTCCCCCCAAACTTGTAGATCAATGCGGGCGCAGGAATCAAAGCCAACGCAATGAAGCCCAACAAGCTATTCCCCCACCCTAGCCCCAGCTTCGCATACATATTCGGTGCTGCTAATGGCAATAAAGCGCCAAACAAGGACCTCGAGACGGTCAGCGCCGCAAGGCCAGATGCAGCAAATGTAGGAAAGGAGTCGATGACGTAGGTTTGGATTGGGATGAAAATCCCCATCATGCCAAAGCCGAATGGAACAAGGCCAATACATGGGACGATCCACTGTTGATTGTTAGATCCAAGTTCGTGTTTTATGGTCACAGTTGTGATTTGGAAATGGGATCAGATGAAAGAAAGTAGTGGAAACTTACATGAACGGCTTTATAAGAACTCCATCCATACCAGAAAAATGTAACTGGAACGAAACAAGCGAAGAAAATACAAGCAGGCAACCTCATCTCCGGCTCGAAAACGCCATTATTGGCCTTCGTCATCCGTATCACCGTCGCGTCGCTTATTCTAGCCACAACGGCTAGACCAGTGAAGAAACCAAGCCCTAGACCAATGTATGCGAGACCGCACATATCGGGTTGCCATCCGTAGGTTTCAGAGAAGACTTGAGTGATGGTTGTAAAGAGAAGGTAGAGGAGACCGTAGACGACAGCCATATACAGGGATAGCAGGAAGATGATGGGGGAGCGAAAGAGCATTTTGATGGGGCGCAGGATGCCGTTGAGAAGGATTTGGGATGGGGGATGAGCAGCGCCAGAGTTATGCACTGTATCATAGCAACTGCGAAGCTCGGGACGATTAAGTTCTTTCTGGAGGCCTGTCCGCATGTTAGTTTAGATATTCTCTCGGTATGTTCAGCTGATAAGGTGTGGACTCTGCCTAGCATTTGTTTCTGAAGCGGTTACCAAATAAAAATATGACTTACGTATGGTTTTTCTTTTTATCAAGACCCTCGGATTCGTCTCTCTGTTTAAAAGCTCGATGGCAACTGTAAGAGTGCCAGCTGCAATGGTTAAGATCCAGAAAATCCATCTCCAACCAGCTCTCTGTCCAATAAAACCACCACAGATTGGGCCAACAACTGGACCAAATAGGGGCCCAAGACTGTATACCGCAGTGGCGAGTCCACGTCTCTCGGGTTGAAACAGATCAGCAATGACCCCCCCTCCAATGGTGATACACCCAGCTCCTCCTATTCCAGCGAAGAAACGGAAGATAATTAACGTAGTAAGGTTGGGCGCAAGAGCACAGCCGATTTGCCAAACAGCAAAGAATGCATTGGCACAGGTCAGGACATAGCGCCTTCCGTAAATCTCAGATAATGGTGCAAGGAACAACGGTCCGACGGCGTAGCCGAGAACGAAAATGCTGACAGTGAAAGCACTCAGGATAGTAGAGGTATTGTGGAGTTCTACGTCCATAAAAGATACAGCCGGGGCAAACATAGAGGATGCTAAGGGTGATACGAAAGTGATGCTGGCGAGTAGAAATAGAAGAAACCTATTTGGGGTTAGTCAGACAAAGACCAATGAGTATGTTATAAACTAGAGGAAGACGCACCATTTTCTGCTCTCTGCAAAGTTTAAAGGCATTTCCGGGTCATCTTGAGACTCCCATCCCACAATCCCATCATCGAGATTGCTAACGGGCAATGGAGCTACCGCGAGACGTGGTTTCCTACTCCGCGTCGTAAGGTTCGTAGCTATTCTTGATAATTTGCTCTTCGTGCTTCCACCAGTATCAGATCGCTTGAGGCCACTCGCTTGAGGACCTGCTTTGATCGAACGTAAGGTCTAATATCTCAAGTCAGAACTATAACCAAAAGTGAGAGATAGAGGGAGGGACAAACATGTTGTCGAACAAGATCATCCAAATGGCCCTCATCCATCGCTTCTATTTCTTCATGGTCGGAGTCTGGCTCTCCTACTGCGCCCTCTGCCACCAGCTGTGAAACTGCATCGTCATCTGTATCCCTTCCCTTCTCGATATCCCTCTCGTAGTCTGTAAGATGCCCGTCTCCCGATTCCTCTCCAAGCGTTCCACCATCCAACTCGGCCGCCTTCTCTGAATCTCTGCTTGGGGAAGCCATGGCGGATAGAGGCCTGTCTCTCGAGCGTCGAGGGTCCTATTCGAGTGGGCTCCAGGTGAGTGCTGCGGCCGTATCAAGAAGAATCTGATAGTCCCACAAGTCGTACGGTATTATTTGAGGAGTGAACAACAATATCGGTCCGAAGTCAAAAGATCAAAACGAAGGAAACGTGGAAAAAGCCCGAATGCGAATGACAAGAAGAGAAGAGGAGGCGCCTACCTACTGCTAGAAAAGAAATACAAACCGACACCAAGCGTTGGGCACACCACCTTCGGAAGAGATTTCGGCCATGGTAGAGTTGTGACTGTTGTGCAAGTTCGCCCTTCGGGTCCTGGTTAAAAAATATCTATACCGAGCGTAGCCAGCGCAAGAAAACCCCGGAATGCCAAGTGGCCCCACCAATGAGAGCCCCTGCACGATTCACGAAATTCACATTTTCTCCATATTTTGTGCAATGCACAATTATCCGGGTCGGCACGGGATACGAAGACCGACCCGAGATGCATTTTCCCAAAATCGCATATTGGGAGGTATATTTGCAGCAAGTTTGGGACTGAATTGTGCCTCTACTTCATAATTGTGCATCGGATGAGGATCAACCTCTTTTCTCGGCTTTCACATGCGCGCTTGAAGGAGCCATCGTTTGGAGGGGATTAGCCGAATCTCCGGATGAGGCAAAAACGAAGCTATCCCCGGCGACCCCTAGCCTAACCATCTCAGTACCCCGACTTTCTTGCCCCTCATCCGTCGGGATTAAGGTATACTCCGTATACCGCCGCATGTCCGTCATTCCTTCAAATGCTAAGGACGAAGTAAAAGGTACGAGTCTGACGTACGGAAGGGGGTTGGCATAATTGATGCAACAAGGCGGTGAGAGCGATTCTGCCGCCGCCTTAATCTCCCGACAACTTCTCTCTTTAATTATACTCTCCTATTTGCCTTTGAATAAAGAACAAAACGGTATACGCCATGAATTTTATACTCCAGAGAAGACACGCTTCTTTCATCTATTAGAACGTGGATTTTCAAAGCCAGCAGCTGCTAAAGAGCTAGGCCTAGACCGGGTCACAGCAAACTCCGTATTAGAGCAGCAATATAAATACTCTATAAACGGCTTAGTGTACTGGCAGAAAACCCTAGTCTGTTGCATCAATTATGACAACCCCCTTCCGTACGTGCGGAATCTCGTTTCCGGTACATCCAACCTCACCACGGAGAACAAGGGCAGGAAGCCAGTACGGACGGTTGACAAGGTTACAAAAAGCTTGTGTGGTTACATCACCGCATGTGAATTGGGGTTGTCACCTCACCGCGAAACGATATGAGTGCTGCGCCCGCGGTGAATGCTCCGTAATGAGTAACATTGTGCCGGCGGCGCATATTAAGTACAGCCCAAGGGTCAGAATAAGGTTAAGAAGTGCGCAACTGCTTACAGCAACGGGTGACAAAAGAGAAAACTCAACTCTCAAGAGCCGAGTAATGTAAGGAAATACGAATTCGCGGGATAAGGGAGGCCGACAGGATGACGGACACGTGGACCGGCCTAGGACAGGCGAGATAAGAGCTTGTGCATTGTGCTCTGTTTGGCTTGGCCAAGAGAGCGTTATCTATTCGCTCCAAAGGTATATCTCCTTAAAGGGTTTCTTAATGCCAGATACGAGATCATCCCACGGGTCGGACCGAATATGACTTCAATACTTAGCTTCTTTAAGCTGTTAGAACAAAAGTAAGAACTTCGAAATGTTCTAACTCTTTACAGAGTATATTATTGTAAGCTACGCCCTCTAATTATTATAGACCCTGAGTTCTAAATGTATAAGACGCTGCACCTAGCCATTGGCTAGAGATTTTATAAACTTGGGCTATTACGATTCGCGTGCAAGTATTGAAAATTTCCTTGATGGCTAAATTGTAGAATCTCATTTATGTTTCGATGGACATAAGATGTTTGTTTAGCAGTGAATAATATTTGAATTAGCTCTTTTACTAATTTTTAAAAAAAAGAGAATTGCCCAGAGCCCTTGATATCACCAAAACCTATCAACACACCGCGAAAAGTCCTCTCTTGCAGCAGCTCGTCAAACTGCTTCATTACATCTTCTATTGGTGATCCCATTCTTAGACATAACATAAATATTCTAGCCTCATATCAATCCTCGTCAATCGCAAAATCTAGGTACTGCTTCGTAACTATGAAAAATTCACTATTTCGCTTCTCGGCTCCCAAGTTAGACACCTCTCTCCTGACAAGCATCTTCCAATATTCTTGAGCGCGGTAATCCGTGTCTCCAAAGCTATGCCACGCCGTGATCCTCAACTCCCCAGCTCCTTCCCCGCTATGTTGGACACGCCATTTAGTTGGACAAGCCCGGCATGTCCACAAGGTATCGACGCCAGAGACTACGGAGTTCATTTGTTTCTTTTCGCTTGATATGGGCTCGCTGAACGCACTAGGTTTCGGTATACCTACTCGGAGCGGAGGAGGAACTGCTGTAGCAATGGAATGGGACAAAAGACCGCTAGGAAGTCGGCTTTTCGTGTATCGGCCTCGTTCTGGTTGCTCCGTACTGGTTGTTTGATGTGGACACAGGCGGACAGGGATATTTATGATATCAGCTGCCCGTAGAGGAGACCGAGGATTTATACCACGGAAGATATGTTCATGCTTGAGAATCAAGTTTTTTCGAATTTGTCGTCCGCAAGAATTCAATGTGTACTTGAGTAGCTTGTGTTGCACGGTGAACTGTCCATCAAGAAGCTTGATGGGATCGCCAACCTTGTCCTCGGATTCAAGTGTCTGCATTGACTTACGTGCCTCCGCAACATGTTCCCAGAGGAGGCTATACCCACCAGATCCATCCTTCGGGAGATAGTCGATAGCGCTCCATGGCCCGAAGCAATGCTTTGTTAACTTCGTTTCTCGATGCTCCGCCGGCGGCTTAAGGGGTGGATGTAGTGTCATGCAGACATCGCAGGCTGTTAGATGTAGTACATCTCGGCCAAGGATGGGAATCAACGATTGCCGGAATTGATACCACAACTGTCTATCCTGGTCATAATACCGTTGTTTGGAGTGGCATTCGGCCCATGCTTCCCTTCCAACAATGCCCAAGATCTCTTTGCAAGTGAGACTGAGGCAGGTCTCCGCATCGGGCTCCAACCAAGATATGATCTCGTTAAACAAGTCCCTTGGAAGGCCTAAAAGCTTAATGTTGCGATTTGGGTCTTTTCCAGCTTCAACTGATCTCTGAAGGTAGGAAGGGGGTTCCTTTTTGGCTCGTTGCCTACCCTTGCTTTCAGCAATGATTTCGCCTTTCTGCACCGCTTCTTGGATCGCCTTGTTCCTAGTCTGATTTATCCGTGTAACCCTATTGCGTTTGGATTTTTGGACTTTTGCGGAGTTCTTTAATTCGCTTTGAGCATCTCGTCGACTTCCCCCCCTGGTTTCTACCATGTCTGATGGAGAACCGGTGAGATAAGCCAGTCGTTCTTGTCAGGGTTGTCCCTTCTGAATGATTGCGGAATATTCCGTTAATTTCGAAAAACATCCGTAGTATTGTGTCAGTTGGTGTTGGCATCAAAGGTACAAAGTTGGTAGCTTTGTTACGGAAAAGTCTCGGGGCTGGAGAACGGAGATAAATGCATATGTCATGTGATTTACTTAGCGTTCAGGCTCTAGCCCGCCTACTTTGTCTAGGCTGGACTGCGTAGTTGCGTTTCTACCTGCCATGGGCCTAATTTGAGTTGATGGTTGCTAGGCATGTCATTATCTCACGAGCTTTTTGGGGAAGGACTAGGCACCTGCCTAACTTACTCTCAGTCTGCAATGCGCAATTAAATAATCAAATATTAGCAAAAAAGCTATTATTCAGCAGTAACAGCAAATGACAGAGAAAATAAAAGCAATTCGGTATATTATATAGATGACTATCGCAAAGTTTGAGAGGGGAAATACAGTGTAGCCATAAACTTAAGGTAGTGTAGGACAGTGATAACTACTTGCTTAATTCCATTAACAGGCCCCGCCCCCTCACAGTTTCTTGATGTGACATTTTACTCTCTTCATTGCAACCATACACAAGCCCTGTCCTATCCCTCCTGCCTTGGCTTAATCCTATTACGGCAACTGTATGAAAGGAATGGCATGGATCAGTCGCACATTCGAAGCTTCAAATAACGCCACTTACGAATTAGAGTTCCCATCTAAGAGTGCAATTTCTCCGAACTTTGCAGAGCTATACCTCTTATCCTAGGCACAACGGTGTCAACAAACAAGGCTTTGAAGTAATAATTTACGCGGAAGGAGCGTCTATCCAAACTCCGGATTTGACTATATCTAAGAACTTATAGAGGGGATTAGTTAAAATACTGTAATTATATTGATAATGCTGAAGAATTGTAGGACGAGATTTTTTCCACCAAAAATTGATCACGAGCGATAGAGAACAACTCGAACGCAGTATTTAGATGAAAAAAAAACAGGACGAAAGCGAAGCAAGCTCACTGAAGTAGGGAATAACTAAAAATTCTCTTTATTCGCCCACACTATCCTAACTAACCCCATATGGCCCGCATTCTGGCAAGATGCCCTTAGGATATCATTTCTGCTCTTCACCTTATGGCCCGAACATCTCCAGACAAGACAAGCAAGCCTTCTCCTATAACTATAGTTAATCCCAATCTTGCAACCCCGAACGCCATCCATAATGCGCCCTTAACCCGTAAACCGTCTCATGCATCTCATCTCAGTACTGTATCAATAAAATCTTTCAAAATAACAAATCAATCAATCGCTCTTCCCTCCCTTCGTCCCAGCACTCGTCTTACCTCTCAAAACGCCATCCAGATCCACAGGTGTCGAGCTTCTTGCTCTCCCAGGAGTCAACTCAAAGCCTCGTCCATCATCACTCCCTGTACCGTCCATCAGTTCAATCAGATCTGGATGCTCTATCCTGCTCCCATTCTTCGGCGTTCCAGGGGCCTTGAGAGCAAACCTCCTGAACAAGCTCTCAACTGCTGCAAGGCCCCCTTCGAAGCCCAGGCCTTGCCCTGTACCACCATTGGGAGGGGCTTCGTTGTGTGAAGCTGTAGCCATAGAGCCACCCTCGGAAATACTGGTGAGATCATCATTGAAACCAAAACGTGCAGTCGTAGTTCCTAAGATTGATGATGAGGGTAGAGAATCAATGGCTAGACCAGGTATATGTTTTTTGGCCCAACTATTTAGGCCATCTTGGCCAGGGCCAGGCTTGCGAACGTTCAACGTACCGACACCACCGGGCCCACGCATCCATCTCGACAGATCCGCATCTCCACCTGAACTTTTACGAGGGTGGGTGCTGGATGAGGCTGGAGGAAAATAGCTGCCAATTGTACTAGGCGATTGGGATTGTGATGGCCTGGGGCCAAGATTGCTTGTTCTTCGAGAAGGTGTACTCGATGTGCTGAACACAGGCTCACCAGAGTTTTGGGACATTGAATGTGATAATCGAGGGAAGTCTGCAGAATCGCGGGGAGTTGATGTTGTCGAAGGGGCATTCATGCTCTTCCTTCGCCGAGGTGGAAAGTACCCCAAAGTTTTCCGAGCCATCCGTGCGATTTCGACAGGTTGTGAGTTGGGGGAGGAATCGATTGATACCCAGCGAACGTGTACCCATAGATTCTCATCATCTTCTAGACGCTCTGCAGATGTCCCATTCAGCGAAGATGTGCCAGGCCATATAATAACATTAGACAAAGGGGTATCCTCATCGCCAGGCGTTGGAGTCAGAAGATCGACTCCTAGAAAATTCGAAGAGGGGGAATCACAAGGCCGTCCCTTGACCGCGCATGCCTCAACTGGTAGTACAACTGTTTCTCGTATTTGTATCGAATCGTTAGGCCACAGCCGATTGGCTTTTCTGAACACTTCCGGCTTGCAATTGTATTTCAGCACCACCCCTTGAAGTGTATCTTGCTTCTGTACATGATGTATATATACCAGTGCATAGTCGTCGTCCTGGGTGATTATAGGGCGCTCTTCCTCAGTCGATGTTCTTCGCTTATAGTTTCCATTCGTGTCTATTGTCTTGACTTCTTCATCTCTGCCTTCCAAAATTCTCGCCCTCTTCTGAGCTATGAGGGCACTTTTCCTCTCCACAGCGCTTCTCGTTCCAATCCCGCCATCGCTTTGCTTGGGCAAATGGGTATCTGGGCCCCATTTATCAGGTAGAGGTGTTTTTGATCCTGTCGAAACAGCTCGTCTCCTTACTCTCCCTTGAAAACGGTCTCCACTACTTTCCGCTATATTCTCTTCAACCGCACCTCCAAGCACCGCATTTGCAAATCCCTGTAGCTTGCCCCAACTGCTCCAAGCACTATCGAATATGCCACCGCCACTCACTACGGGACTAGTAGTTCGTCCTTCTCCTGGGGGGGCAAGTAACCCACCAACTGGCCGATGCAGATTATCTTTTGTATTGCCTGATCGCGAGACACTTCGACTTGGGTGCTTTGCCGGAATCGGACTGACAGCGCGGCTGCCCGCAGGCGTACTCGTAGCTGATGCGTTGACCAGTTCCTGTTCTGTAGATACCAATCTCCTATTTCTGGTTCTCATACTAGAACTCGAGCTCGCACTGTGATGAGCGCCATATCTTATCGGCGACTCGTAGCGGGAGTTTAAGGATACAGCTGGGCGAGAAGAGGACGAGGGTATCATGATTGAAGATGGGTATTAGGTTGGTCCGCGGGCCGTCCGCTTTGGGGAACTTGGGGCATGGGAGCTGCGCGACAGCTTAATGAGAGAGACAGAAATGTGCGGTTTATTGCGACATGGCAATTCGATGGTAATTGAGAAAGAACGGTGTATAGAATTCCGATAGAATCTCTGAAAATTGTATGTTGACATAGGTACGGCGGCTGTGATTGCTAGAACACCACTAATGAGGTTGTTTCGGGCCAGGGTGGCTTCGGCGGCCGCTAGTATCCACGAGGCTGAAGGGACCGCAGCATCACTTGCATGGGAACAACATTATTATTAGAAACTTAAGTGAGAAAGATATTATCTCCACTCCTTTTCACGTTCATTTATTCATCAACATAACATAAGCCATAATATACACTTTGGTGCGAAGTCAGCTATCCTTTTTAAATCACAGAACACCAATTACTGGCTCCTCCCAAAATTCCCAGTTCCCATCCGCGACCCCGCGAAGGGCTGTTAAGCCAGGGGTGCATCGCCATTCATGCCACTTAGATCGCCATTGATGCCAAAAAATTGAAACCTGGATTCCATTAGTAAATTGTAATCGGAGATTTTAGGAAGTAAACAACACACCAGTCTTCTACATTCATCGTCATGGGTACGGCTAATCCAGGATTACTGTTTACAGTATCACTAGGACTGCCCTGGGTTTCTTGATTGGAATGGTCAAATGTTCCGTGCCACCCCGCATTGGTTTGTGGGTACCCACCGAGTCCTGGTTGAAGCATATTGCCATGGGCTTGGGGAGGACTATTGTCAACACTAGGTGGCCCGCCACGCCCTCTCGGCGCTAATTGAGCAGGAGTGCCATGACTAGGAAGCGTCTGAGGTATGTGTAGGTGGGATACCAGATTAGGGTCTAAATTATGTTGCTGCGATGGCGAGAAGATATTTGATTGCATACTGGCAGAACCCTCCGGGAACAGTTGGTCTGGTTGAAAGTTTTCCCATAGGGACTGTGAGAGATTGGGCGAGTTTCGTGTAACGAGGTACAGATCTGGTGGTGTTGCCGGAACGGAGAAAGAAGGCTTGAAAGGAGTTGGGGGTCGCGTATGAGGACGAGAATTTGAGCCACCCATGAAGGTATCGTGATTGTTTCGTGAAGCACCAGGTGATGAGATTGGCGGTGCAGCCATTGGTGCTCCATGAGGGTGGTCATGTCCCGGAGTATGGCTTGGAGATTGTGGCCGAGATCGTTCGTACGATTCTTGGGGGGCAGGTCCATTGTTAACAGAGATATCAAATGCCATATCATCATACTTTCGTTTTGCCGAGTCCTCCTTCTTGACCAGGCTGGCTTGAGTGATACCCTGGCTGATGCTTTGTGCCATCCTTATGTGTCGTTTTCCAGCTGCTTTCTGAAGGCGCTCCTCGAGAACTTTATTTCCCAAAATCGACTCGAAGAGGGTGTACACCATCTTAGCAACAAGCCACACCTTAGAAACGTCTTTGAGGGCATTCATGCAAATTGTCAACCGCTCTTGAGTAGCTTGAACCACCGAAGGCACGGAGGACCGCATCTGATACACATGCATAATTAGTGCAGAGAAAAGGCTGTAGACCACGAACGCAGGACAATAGCGCAGCTCGTCATGAGCGGCCAAGTTTTCAATAATCGAAGTGATCATGGAGGCAGCTTGGAAAGCAATATTTCGAGACGGATATGAGTTTTCTTCCGTAAAATCACTACCTTTCGCATTCGTTGCGGGAGGCATGTGCGCTCGGTGGAGCAAGCAGAGTGTCGTGTAGTAATTCGAGTGTAGAAGAGCGGACCAAAAATGGTGCCTTGGCATTTCCCAATAGATCTCTTTGGGACAATTTTGTAACCAATCAGCTAAAGCCATATCACTATGGGTCAAATCGATGGCATTCTGCCGACGAGCTTTAGATGCTACAGCGTACTGTTGTGAGAGAACAAGACCCATGATCTCACACAGCTTGACGTATTGGAGGAAGAACTGTACGTGTAAAGGATCTGGGGGGAACTCCGACTCCTCACCCTCTTCGTCCTCAATAAAGTCTTCCTCGCAAACCATCTCAACATCAGAATCATCAGTGTTGATATGAACGGGCCGACCCAAGGCAACTGCAACGGATCGGTCACGGGTGAAAAGCGTCCACCAAATCCTTTTCCAGAGTCTCTTGTCCGCTTGGCCGAGCTGTGATCCTTCCACGCTGCGATGCATACCTGATCCTTGAGCCACAATGGTAGCAACTCTGCTCCAGTAAAAAACATTTTTCGTTACATCTTCCGGCCCTTCCCAATACCACCCCATTAGCACAAGTGCTTGGACGATGGTAACTCGATCGTCTTCATAATTCGCGTCATAAAGTGCCTTTGCCCTCTTGTAAAAGGTCAAAGCCGCGGGTGTGGTTGACCCATTGGCATCCATTAACTGTGGATTTGTACAGACTCTAGATCCTGCTAGAAGTATAGCCTGGAGGAGCAACAACGAGGGAGGGTTCTTTGCGTCTCGATATTGCTTCATAAACCTGCTTCGATTGATGACAGGGACTATTGGAGCAACCCATTTGAAATAGGCATCGACAAGCTCATCGCATAGGGAACGAGGCGGTAGCAAAAAGGCACCGCGTTGGTGTAATATGTCGATTTCCACATTGTCCAGCTCTGTCAGCCTCGCTCTGGACCCTCTCACATTCTCTGGTAGCGGGTAATGAACAACATCGACCGTGCCGTGCCTATCATGAACCAGAAGCGTTAAATTGGAAGACTCTCCGAGATAGGCCACCCTCCCGGCTTCCTTGATAGGAGCCCTTGTGAATTTGGGCTTCATGAATCGCGCGTACGTCTTGTCATCGTACTGGCGCTGTTTGTATTGGGCCTCGGTGAGAGAGGTTTGAGGGGTCCCATCGACGGTATTTGTTACACTCGTACTGCGGCCAGCTGCCGGGGAGTCGTTTCGAGGGGATTCCTCGACTGCATCCCCACGATCACTGCACATGTCAGTAGGAGATCGTCACAGCTGCATGGGAGGACTCACCTATCCGAATCCTTTGCCTTTCCGGACGCAGTCTTCTTCCGCTTCGGGGATGGTATCTTGCATTCGATCGAGAAGGCCACACAGTTGGTGCATGGCACTCCTAAGCTCGCGGCATCGCATCGCACCTAATTGATGTCAACGTTCTATTTCCGAACCACGGATATGGTGAGATTTGGTTGGAAGGATGCCCAATAATGTGGACGGATCGCAAAGGAGCGTTACCTTTCTTGCATGGCACGTCTGTTGGATGATATCGGATTAGCAAATGTGCCATTCTTCGACCCTCGGTGCCTCGGCACGCAGCGACCACAGCCTGTACAAAAAGGAATGAGAGGGATCACCTACCTCGCACGCTCGGGATGCACGTTGTCTTCAACACCAAGTCAGTCGCAGGTTCGAGCACGACGGCGCAGACCTTGCACATACCTTCTAAAGCTCGGGTGGCCTGGAGTCTGATTGTTGGGCATTGGGTTTGGTCCCGGTGCTGGATTGCTCGTCCCTGCTCCTGCAGCGTACCCGTTCGGTCGCGGCACCGTACCTGGCTCCGTCGAGGCCATAGCCATCTCCATGATGCTATGCTATACTCATACGCCTACGTATAGACTCTATTCGGGATTCGCGAGACAGATGGGAATACCGGCGCCGGCGATGTCCAGGGATGGGATTGTTGTTGAAAAGATGTTCGATGATTGATAGGGCTTTTCGGGGGGCCGTCTGGACCAGGAAGCGAGGTCAGCAAATCCAGGACTGCCAGCAGGACAGGGGGTCTTCTTCTGCAGAGGGGCACACTTGGGGAATCATGTCGAACAAAAAGCTGCGACTAAGAATGCAGCATCTGATCGGATGCCGAGGGTCTGGCTTTATACACAGAAACGGTTCAGAGTTACTCTTTTTAAGGTGTAGGTAGTGCGGCGTCGATAGGGAAATAGCCGTGCGTTGAGTTCTTACTCGTCTTAGTTACTGCTGTTGGGCCCTCCATGTCCGACTAGCAAGTTCTCATGTCGGAGGATGCCCACCTATATATCTATACTATATATCATATCAAGGTGTATTGCCTATGCAACAGGGCTATTGCAATCCTAGCTTTGCGCTTTGCAATAGCCTTTTTGTCATTTGGGTCGGATCCGAGAATAGGCAATCTACTACTGGACTTATCGTAGCCACAACTTTCCATGCGATTCCTCTTTACAAGCACTTCAGATGGATTGCTGCACCCTGCGCCATGCACCCCAGATCCAACATGATCCACCGGAAGCTTAAACGGGCTCGCGCTAGCTGTGCCTGGGCGCGAGGCATTTTGAGGCAATCCTTACTCGTTATCTGGGCTAAAGATGTCGTCGAATGTGGGGAGCCGAGGTCAAACGAATGCCGCTTAGCCTTGGCTTGTCTAGACTTGAATTCTAGATACAGGAGAGAAGAATCGAAAACTAGATTGGGCTCTTGTCATTCACTCAATCGAAAATTTGACGGGCATGTGCTGATTGCCCTTGGTCTACTGGGATTTGCACGATTTATACATCAATTTAAAGGTCTGTCGCAGACGGGTAAAGACCGCTTTAGGAATAACCTTTTATCTCCCATGTAGCAGTCTATTCAGTTGGCGTTGCCAAGTTCTCGCCTAGTGAAATGGAAGTTGTTCAGATATAGCGCTCCATGAGACCATAACACTTTACAACAGTTCTATGTACAGTACCATATTTCCACACGCTATAGACTTTTCTGTCCATTTGCAACAGGTTTCCTAGGAAGACCTTTGATCCCATTCCCGTTGGATACCTTATTAATAACTCCGGTCCCATTCCCATCTATCCGGGAAGATTGCTTCTGATCATCCACCTCGACTCCGCTGATAAGCGCGTCACTAACTCCCTCTAAACTGGCTACAAACATACAAAGCAGGCTTGCGATGAAAAAATGGCTGATGGTTGAACCGATTTCTAACCACGATCCTTCGTCTTTGACGACCCAAAAAAAGTGCAACGTGAGGAAGTCACTGATTGCAATGACCATCATGAACAGAGCTGAAGGAGCAACTCCTAGTCTCTTATTCAGTATTCCTAGATTCGCTGAAATGAGGGCAAACGGAATTATCAACTTGAGAATCAACAATGCACCCTGGGAGAAGGGATCGAATATAGGAAGCAATCTAGAAACGCTTTCCAGACTGAAGGCCGAGATGGAGGCCACATTCCCAGTGCTGAAAAAGGCGGACTGAAGAAGTGTGAGGAAGAATAGCGCAATCCGAGCATCTGATAGTTCAAGTGATCGGAAACCTGAAGATGACTGAGAGTTTGAAGCCACACCATTGCCATTGATAGAAGCTTTGCTTTTCGAGCCAGCAAAATCCGAGACAGTATGTTCAAGACGAACCCATGTAATCAAGGTGATGCAGAAGACTACATAAAAGAGCCCTTCGTATGATATTGTTAGGAGGACAAATATTGGCGCAAATGTCAAGAAGACGACCATCAGTCTGTGGAGATAGTGTCGGTTGGACTGCAAACGATGCATAAAGGGCATAAATAATGGAAGTACTATGAATGAGCATTAGACTCAGTGAATTTGCGGGCAAAGGGAACTCAATACCTAAAGTAATCCACCCGACTACTTGGTTGCCCCAGGGAAGCCCCTTTTTGGCCTGCAACGATAGAACACTTGATCTTGTGACTAGGATAGCTAGCATGACAAATCCAACCTGACTTGTGTAAGTAGTTGCTAGGAGCGGCTCTTGCTAAATATCTTACCTGCACACCAACGAGGAGCCTTGACAATGTGTTATTACTTGGTATCGTTTTGACCTCGTCCAGCACCACCGGTGCAAGCAGCCTTTTTTCGAATGCCAGATAGAGCAAACCAAGGATAACCATAAGAGAGCCTCCCAACATACTATCAACAATGTCAATTAGTAGACTTCATCGACCTAGATGATGTGCTTACATCAGGTTGACATCCTCGACTTTCATTGCGGGCAATAATGTAAAAGAGCTCATTGTCAAGCATGAACCCATCCACGTGCCTACAAGTACCTTGTTTGCTTGGAGGAAAGTTTTTCCATAAAAAAATGGCCAGAAAATAGCAGCAATGAATAAGACAGAAAAGATTTCCCTGTGGGTATACCCAAGCGCCTGGAAACTATTAGCATTCAAGTCTTTCCCTAATGTATTGGGTGGCTTACGAGTGATTCAATGAGACATAATCCAAGGACAGTCTTAAAAACCAAAGCAATACGACTAATAGGGGATGAAATATGGCTGAACAGCACCTTCCTTCCCTCCACTAATGCATTTCGTCGAGCATAAACTTCTTCCCAAAACGCAACTGGGAAAACAGCGTATGCATAGTATGTGATGGGGGATTTGGAAATAATGAAGGATGAAAAAAGAAGCACGAGTACAGAGGAAAAAAAGACACTCCCGAATAATGTCCGTGAGGTTTTGGTCTGGCCATGAAGGACATGGAGATCTACAACAGTGGTGAGGGCGAAGGCAATCCACCCTAGATAACCAATGGTGATCAAGGCTCTAAGAAACAACCAGTCGTAAGTCTGAAGATATCTAAGACCCTGCAGGCCCACCTCAATGAGAGACATAGTTTCTTGTATAGCTTCCTGGTGGTGATCTTGATCAATCAAATTTCTAATAACAGAAAATTTATGTTGGACCGAGTGTTCTGCGTCGCCAAGAACTTTATATGGACGATATCGTAATTCAATGGCTTTTTTTTGTTCTTCCTTGATACGATATTGGTCAAGAATCCCTCTCGCATTGGCTAACAATCCCTCGGACTTCGCAGCAATATCTCCAGACAAGTATGACAATGGCAGTTCTCCCACGGAATTCACAGGGAAAGCCAGGCCTAACAAATAGGCCATCAGAGCAGCGACATCTGCCTGAGCAACGTCATGTCTTTGGATATGATCAACGCCCCAGTCGGAAGATAATTTGTCATGACCTGGTGCTACCTGACCAGGGAATTTGAGAGGCTTCGCTACCCCTGAGCCCCAAGTAATGAGAGGTGTCCGTGTATTGTCAGGATGCCCATCGCCATGGCTTCCCCAATCACTCATCCCATGATCAGCAGTAAACACGAAAGATGTTTTGCCGTCATTGTAGAAATCTTCAACGAGCTTTGTGATCTCTTTGACTCCTTCATCAACTACTTTGATGTTATTTAAGTACTCCTTCGAGTATGGCCTTTTGCCATGGCCATTGGTGTCCAGGCCAAGGAGATGTAGGAAAAATACTACTTTGTCTTGTCGGAGTGCTGTATCTAGAGTTGAATTCTTTGCAGCTTCAGCAAATAAGCTCTTAACTTTATCGAAAACCCACAGGTCCAGATGATGGGCTTCTTGAGAGAAATCCTCGAATTCAGCGGAATATGTATAAGAGTCCACCCTGCCTGGTTCGGCACCCAATTCAAACATTGGCAAAATATCCGGGCTCCCCCAGGACCAAGTATGATGACTTCGGTTGAAAACGCTGTCGAAGTTGACCGGGTTTAGTTTCCACCCCGTTGTAACTGCAGATACGTCTTCGTAGAGTCCCGCAATAAGGGCGACATGCCCTGGTCTAGACTCAGTAGGCACACGTGTATGTGATACACCAAAAGTCCCATGTTCAAGGACACGAGAGCGGAGAAAGGGGGCTAAAGGTCGCGGAGCTAAATCTTCTTCGCTCTTTGGGTATGGCTCTGGGAATGATTGGAATGTTTTGTCTGCTCGAAGACCGTCGCCTGTGCAATTCAACCTGATCAGAATATGGCCAAGAAGATGTTAATAAGGATCAAAAGCCTACCAACGAAGAGCACAAGCCGCTTTGCTGGTGCCTCCACTCCAGCTGGCCTTTCCGCCTGGAACTCATGCATGCCAGACACAATTGGGCTGACAAAATATATATCAAAGATCGAGAAGATATACACTAGGTGAAAAGCTAGCGCGATGGCCAGAAAGGCAAAGCGGTTCACTCTAGCCATGGTGTCAAGGTTGCCGATATGTTGGATAACTGTTGCTTCGTGTTGAGTCGAGGGATAGAAAAAAGGGGGATAGTATTTGCCCAATTCATTCAAATCTGCCAAAGGAGTGGCGTGTCCATATAACGAACGAATGCATATAAAGAATAGAAATGAAGACTGTGTCTTCTTGGCTAAGCAGGCAGAGAGGTTGCAGTCTAATTTTTTTCAAGATCACAGATTCCACCTGGATGGGTGACAATAATGTCACGGCCGAAGATCTACCGACACAGTTCAGGTCGTGACAACTAGGGGTTCAATCTTCAGGGGCAGATCACATGCATATTAACTTTACAGTATAAAATAATCTGCTGTTGATATGCTGTATCGTGGGAGCGTCATTTTTATCTCCTCGGTGACGAGAGAGCAAGAAAACGCCCAAAAAATGTATTGCACATCCACCTCAGCAACTTAAACTCCCAAATACACTGCCATTGCCTTAATACCCCAAACTCCAACATACCCAGGAAATAGCACACAACCCCAGTAACTCCTCCCTCTGAAATTATATTTGTGTTGGCTTTTCAGTTAAAGCCTTCACTACCCTTGCATAGAACTTGGCAGCCTGTGGGCGAGGGAACGTGATTTCGTCAACTAGATAATCTGGGAGTAATTCCATCAAAGCTTCGTCTCTACTTGGGTCCAGCTGTGGGGTGTAACTACATTGGGCATCTTCATAACTTTCTGCTGACTTCTCGTTCGCTGCAGCTAATTTGAAATGCAGAGCTATTTAATTTGTTAGCAAGTCCAAGTCAACAAGTTCAGAACACTCACTGCCATTACGACCTGTCTGAATGCAATCAAAGATATCCTCTTCGGGCTCACGCTTAACGTTTCTAATAATCAATCCAGTCAGATCACTATAAATATCTTCCTTTAGTTGCGCTGCTTGAGCTACTTGAGCAGCCTCCGCCGTCCCTATCATGCGAATTCCCCCATTTGCCTTCACGGCACTGTTCGGTATTTTGCTGCTAGCGCTCGCGACCGAGGCTGCGACAGTCCGGTTTGCTGCCAGTTTTGTTGACAGCGTCTTATTCTCCACTTGAGAGTCTGACAGTAATGTGGTGAGTTGAGTGATCTGAGCAGTCAGGGCCGTAATTTCGGTGGTTTGTGAATCAGCTCTCTTCTTTAAGCTCTTTGACTCCTTTGCCAATGCAGTCTGCGTAGCCAATTCGGCTTTCAGAGATGCAATCAACTCGTTGCTTACTATAGAACATTAGAAGAGTATCCGCAAAACCGCAATTCCGTAACAAACCTTTGGTTTTTTCCTCGCTCTGTTTTTTCAGCCTCTCGAAATTTCTTTCAGCCTCTTTGAGACCAATTTCCCGCATATCCTGATACTTCAAATGCAGGTTCTCATATTTTTTCGTCATATCCCCAAGCCTTCGTCGTAATGCTGGGTCACTTCGTTCCGTATCTGAAGCGCTCCCGGCCCTCCGATGTTGAATCAAAGGTTGTGGCCTTTGACGAGTAGCATTGCGAGCAGATTTAAAGACCGTCTCTTCAACCTCTTCGTTGAGTGTATCTTCTACTTCTGCCTCCGATAATTGAGTCTCTGCTATGACCTCTTCATGGAATGGTTCTGAAATGACCTCCTTCTTTGCCGGTCCTTTCCTCTTTGTTGTGCGTGCTTCAACCACCGGTATATCGGAGGTAGCCGCTTCGATCTCGGGTTTTAGCTTCGTGGCCTCCTTGGTGACTTTTGCCCTGCCTCTGCCTACAGCAGCTTTCTTCTTAGGCTTCGTTTGTTTGGGGGCCATTTTTTCCGCTAAAGGTGCTTCCTCCATAGTAACATCCTCATCATCGGCGGTTTCAAAATCATCTACTTCTTCGGTGTCACTTGGAATTTGGCGGTTCGTTTTATCAGCCAAGGCTCGTCTTCCCTTCCGCACCGGAGCTTCAATGCCTCCTTGTGCCTGTGTTTTCGCTGTCGAACGCCGGCTTGCCCGATGCGCTGGTGCTTTTGTTTTCGTAACCTTAGTTGGTCGCACTTTCGTAGCTCTCGCACGCACCTTTTTAGTAGCCATGTTATTTTCTGCTGCAGAATCAGGTGTGGGCATCGTAGTTAGGGCGTCGTCGGTATCTGAGTCAACCAACCCAGAGAGCGTGGACTGATGCTTTGGACGCGGCATTTCAATGATATGTAGGCCCCGGTGCCCGGTTGATGGCAATCGCGTCGCGCTTGGTGAAATGTTTTTCTAGCGGGAGAATCTCGTGCCAGGGTTTCTATGTAGAATACTTTGGAGGAATTGAAGAGTGCAGGACATATGGCGTGTATTAGAATACCCGCAGCGCTAATTTCATGATGTTTGGCGCAAAGGTCGACGAGGTTAGTTTTGCGATGGAGGGGAGATGGAGGTTTGTTTACTATCCGATCGGGAAAATGTATCACCGAGGCCAGGGATTACTAAAAGCGGCATGGCATCGAATGACGCAGCTCGTACCGTCCTAGATATATCTATAGTTCTTAATCAAAGCTCCCACGTATTGTTGACCTTACAATCTAGAAAATGTCTCCATGGAGTAAACTTATAGTGTAGCTGAACCGAGTGATGGTGGTTGTAATAGCGTCTGAATGTGCACATAGCGGAGCCAGCCGAACCCCCTAGTGAAATGGATGTTGCCCAAACGTGCCACATAGCGTAAGCCTCAACCAACACCTCGCCCCACCCGAAAGTGTTCTGTAGTCTGTACGAAGCGGACAACCTCCGAGGCAGCGCAAATACACAGCTTTAATCCACCTCAACTTTCATACCCACAGTTCGCCATGGGAGATGGGGGTTCTCGCAAATATGGCCTCCTTCAGGATTTGCTCCTCATAGTAGTTTCTGTAAGTCTTGTCTCGATAGCGCCCAGGACAGGCCACCCTCGATGCGAATATCAACTAACATTTGCCTCCTTCAGAGCTTCTCCATGTACTACATCGCAAAAAGCATAGCCTCGAGTCTTCCGCTGGCTACCGACCCCGAAAAAGAACAACATGAGCAGGCACGAGTAAAGGCTGCCGCAAATTTACGAAGACTTGACAGATCGAGACGCGAAATAGGCTCGGAAGATGGTCTAGGAAGGGACACGGATCGATCGGTTCAGCCTCGAAAAGAGGACCTAGATCTTGATCAATACGAGAGTCAGATAGCTATGGAGGTTGTGGCCCCGGAGGATATACCTGTTGGATTCGATGGTTAGTCGAATGCTGGAACGCTCTCCATACAAGTTCTAACAATTACGCAGATATTGGTGGCCTTGAAGATATCATTGAAGAGCTCAAAGAATCGGTCATATACCCTTTGACGATGCCGCATCTATATTCGAGATCTTCCTCCCTACTCGCGGCACCCTCAGGCGTATTGCTTTACGGCCCTCCTGGCTGTGGGAAAACGATGCTTGCAAAAGCTCTAGCACATGAAAGTGGTGCCTGCTTTATCAACTTACACATATCAACATTGACAGAGAAGTGGTATGGGGACTCAAATAAGCTAGTACGCGCAGTGTTTTCTCTCGCTCGAAAACTCCAGCCGACTATCGTCTTTATCGACGAGATAGATGCCGTCCTTGGGCAAAGATCTAGTGGTGAGCATGAGGCTAGTGGCATGGTAAAAGCAGAGTAAGATCCTTGATCCCAAAGTCATTAGATATTAACAGTTTCCAGGTTCATGACGCTATGGGACGGATTGACTTCTGCAAATAAAGAAGGACTACCAGCTCGGATAATGATACTTGGAGCAACAAACCGAATACAGGACATCGATGAGGCTATATTACGTAGAATGCCGAAGAAGTTTCCTGTTTCGTTACCAGGGAACTCCCAGAGAAAGCGCATTTTGAAGCTTATCCTCAAAGATACCAAGATTGACCAAGAGCATTTTGATATAGACTACCTAACTCGGGTTATGGCTGGTATGTCGGGAAGCGACATCAAAGAGGCATGCAGAGACGCGGCCATGGTTCCAGTCCGAGAGTTTATCAAGGAGCAAAGGGCTCGTGGAGTCACTACGGCAGGACTCCGAGCTGAAGCCGTCCGTGGGATCAGGACCGACGACTTCTTCGGACGAAAAGGAGGCGGGCAAATTATCAAGGACAACCATGCTCGTCAATCAACTCTAGCAAAGAAAAAAGTGGAGGGATCGAGTGATGAATACGAAGATGTAGAAGACAACGATGAAACCGAATCGATGGACTGAACAACATTGAAATATTGGGCGGGCTTTGCCAGGCAGGTGGTTTGGACTGTCAGCATGTACTATAACATAACATATCACATAGGTGTGGCGTTTGGGATATTTGCAAATCCTAGGTAGACTCAGACCAGATGACATGAAGGATAAGACTAGCGGAGTGTTGGGAGTAGTGGTGTCAGATAATAGAATTGAGGGGTTTCTTCACACAAAAAGGCCTGGTAACATATTTTCTTCGCTCATTCCCTCCACTTTAAAACGGCGCGGTGCTTAGGATGTGCACATATGATCCAAATGACGTACAAATAGGAACAGTCGTCTCTGGGCATACATCTCTCAATGTCGCTCTTGATGGCACTCCGCTTTTCAAAACGATAAATAAGCGTCTACCAAATCTCTTGTATTTCTTATATACTTCTCATAGCCTCTCGGCCTTTGACAGGATATGTGTTTGAGTATCGCAACCAGAGGCACAGAGGGTTCGTGGGAGGGGAGCCATTAGAGAGGGTACTGACAATGTATCAAATGCAATTTTTTCTTTTGGTTGGGGACATTTAAACTTTAGATAATAGAAGTAGCAGTGGTAATGTTATTTGATTGAATTGTCTTTTGGGTGAAGGCCAAACTGCCTTCGGGGCATTATAGAAGCAAGCCAAGGCTGTATTACCACGGGACTATAGCGGCCTCCAGGCTCTGGTTATCCGAATTAAAGTTATCTTCATTTGATGGTAAACAATCGCGAAATAAGTATGTAATAGTATATAGTAACCAGCTCAAAACCACTTAGAGTTGGTGATCTTGTATGACGAATGCCTCAGGCCATAAAGTTTATTTTAACCTCGCCTCGCCTCCCTGGGCAATTGAGCACGCCATTTGTGTCTGCTGTGGTAAAACAACGGCACGGCACTACCCCACGATTGGTGACTCCATCCATCGCAACCAGAAAATAACTGCAACTGAAATCAAACAACCACATTTCTCCATCTCAGGATATCAACACCAATTGAGCCTCATCTCAAATCTGGAGTCGATTCAGACTCAGTCCATTCCCTCCTCCGCCTCTACTTTGGCTTTCACCTCTTTATAAAACCTTCACTTCCATTCGCCCGCCCCCCTCCACCTTCGTGACCTAAACAAAATGTCTACACCGCCAGGACCATCGGGAGGCAAGCTGAACGCTGTGGCCAAAGCCTTTTCCCATATCGACCTTGACGGTCACGATCTGCCACCATCGCCTGCCCCCTCTAGTCCTCGAGGCGGTCGAAAATACGCCCTAGCCACGGAGCTTGTATTCACGGAGAGCAAAGATCAATATGGCGCTTCGAGCATGCCTATATATCAGTCAGCGACATTTAAACAGCATTCGGCTCACGGTGATGGGGAGTATGATTATACTCGCTCGGGAAACCCGACACGAACACATTTGGAACGTCATCTTGCAAAGATCATGAATGCTGCCAGGGCGCTGGTCGTCGGGTCTGGTATGGGTGCATTGGACGTCATAACACGGATTTTGAGGCCTGGAGACGAGGTAATCACCGGAGACGATTTGTATGGAGGCACCAACCGGCTGTTGACATATATGGCACTGAATCACGGAATCATCGTTCACCATGTTGATACAACGGAGCCTGAGAGGGTCAAACAGGTCATATCGGATAAGACAGCTATGGTTTTGATTGAGACGCCTACAAATCCATTAATCAAGATTGTCAACATCCCAGAAATCGCAAAAATCGTGCATGCGATGAACGAGAAGGCTTTGGTGGTAGTTGACAACACTATGCTATCTCCAATGTTATCAAATCCCTTGGACCTTGGTGCCGATATCGTTTATGAATCAGGGACAAAATACCTATCAGGACATCATGATATTATGGCTGGTGTGCTGGCATTCAACGACCCAGCTATTGGCGACAAGATGTATTTTACAATTAATTCCACCGGTTGCGGGTTGGCCCCAAACGATGCATTTTTGCTCATGAGGGGCATCAAGACTTTAGCCATTCGCATGGAGAAACAACAGGCGAATGCCCAACGTATTGCCGAGTTTCTCGAGGACCATGGTTTCCGGGTGAGATATCCTGGGCTGAAATCGCATCCTCAGTATGACCTGCATTGGTCCATGGCAAGAGGTGCAGGTGCGGTGCTCTCGTTCGAGACCGGCGATGTTGCGTTGTCGGAGCGGATTGTTGAGGCAGCTCGACTTTGGGGTATTAGTGTCAGCTTTGGTTGTGTGAATAGCTTGATTAGCATGCCATGTCAGATGAGTCATGCGAGCATTGATCCCAAAACGAGAAAGGAACGGCATTTGCCTGAGGATATTATCAGACTTTGCGTTGGCATCGAGGATGTGGATGATTTGATTGATGATTTAAGCCGAGCGGTAAGTTTGTCTTTTTGTTTTGTAATATGTGTCAATACTAATATACATCAGCTTGTCCAAGCAGGCGCAGTGACTGTGACTCTGGATGGTTTCCATGCAACGAGCCCTGCGAAAGTCTTGGCAGACATTGCAAAACAAGAGTCTGATGCAGCATCCGAATCGACATAATTCTATCTATCTTTGTATATTTACTCAACATTGCAATGGCGTTGGCGTTCTTTAAAAATAGGATTTATCTCAAGTTGAATGTTATAATGGGCTGGGAATCACAGCGAAGTTAAAAGAGGACAAAATAGATTTTGTGGTCTGCGAACTGGACGGAACGCTTTGTACTTTTTTGTTGTGGTTTTTCGTTGATCTTCCTGACGGAGAGATTTTATTTGAAGGATCAAGTGACTTTTCATCAATGTCTGCATGCTGTTTTGTGTTAGCCTGATTTTGTGCAAGTGCTTAGGCAAGCCCTTGGACCCATTCCTGTCTCTTGCTCCATGAACATCCAGCACAATGACAGATTATCTCAACAAGCCACTATTTTGAATTTACCTCTCACTCTTGGTTTTTCCTTTATCTTGCATGCCTTCTCACACTGCATCATTGCAGAAATGCGAAAACAAAGTTCCAAGACTCTCAAACTATTTTCTCTAAAGTTTCGACAAGTTGAATGGGGTGCAATTCTTGGGCATCCATTATAGCTTTATCGAGTAATGCCGAGGTCGATGACGGTACAGTAACTTAGAGCGAGGAATTGACTAAATTTATGGCCCCAAATACATTACCCAGGATTGAAGTGGCAAGGGAGCAAGCGCCCCCTTTGCAACTGCTGAGGCTCTCGTGTTCCATTGAAGGGAGAGCATGTGCACTACATGATCTAGCTCATCTTCTAATATAGAGATGCAGCACCCAAGTTTCTTCCAGGCTGTCATTCTATATTTTGATCCAAGGGCTCCACACAAAATTAACCATTTTTGCTACAGTGCGGAAGTATCTGAAGATATTCAAGTAAAACTAAAGAAGGACAAGGGAGGCTTCCATCTTGAAGGACCATTGCTCTCTCAAGACATTGCCGTTGAGCTTAGAGCCCGTATTGTTAAATGTGGAATAGACTACACTTGCTGAAATTTGAATGATGCCGTACCTTACTAGAAGAATTCTGGAATTTTGGGCAATGAATATTTTGAGTATCTGCCTTGCTTTCTGCGTCTATTAGTTTGTAGTTTTTATCCTGGATCATCGTAAGCACTTGGTCAAATAATAGCTCGCTAGTTCTATCTATTGCATTGGTTTAGAGGTTTTAGGTCTAGGTGTGGATTGCGGAATGTTTCTCCGCTTATCTCCTTAGCACTGAGATATAAATCGAGTAGTTGTCCGAGTCAAGACAGCTAAGACAGCTACCCGACTTGAAAATGGTACTAAGGTTTAGCAATGCGATAAAAACCAATGAGACTGAATAAGCAGTAGGCAATAGCACGCCAGTGAAACCGCACCTCTAGGTCGGCAAGCTGGCTGTATAACCTGGTAAGGTAGATTTATAGTGGGCAACATGGAAGTATCCCTCGCTACCATACGATTTTGGCTAAGCTAGGTTGGCCCTCAAGGACAGTGACACGTATTCTAAGCTCGATACTACTCCCCAAAGAGTCAATTGGAAGCCCTACGGCGCAGTCTTGCCTTACGGAGGTAGTGTCAATATCGGTTGAAACCATAGGTTTTAACTCGCCGAAAACACTTTACAAATACCTAGGTCCCACTCCTAAGATCTTATTTATAGTACTCGCCCTTACCTAGGAGAAAGCCTCAGACGGGACAGTCAGTGAAACCCTTGGAATGTGTTATAATAATGTTTATTTCCCATAATGGCCTGCCCTAGAAATAGGCTGGATCTGCTATTCACATTCACGAGCGTGCTCGAAATTCTCAGTCTCGCTGCGCTCAAGTTCATTCTCACTTCCGCCCAAGGAGCGCCAGTAGTGCAACGGTAGTGATTCCAGTGAAGGCCAGCGAGCTGGTGGAGGATAATGCATTATGACTCAGCTGAGGTAGAAGGCACTAGAGGTCTAGGCTCTGACTAAGCATATCGACTGAAGAGTGATACGCTTAAAAGATCGCTGCTTGTACTATTGAAGTACAAAGCTTTTTTATTCTTCACAATAGTAATGAAGTGCTTTGAATTTGGATTTGAATATAATTACAATTACAGAATTGCTTCTTCATAAAATGTAAAGGTTTATAATAATAGTCGCCTACGCTAACAATAGCTCATTAATCGTTAATGTTCTTAAAGCTATTTATTATCTTTCTACGGGCTTTCAAAGAGATCTATTCCAATTAAGTTTAGCCTATGCTCTCCTTATTCAGACGACAACAAAAATTCCCAAAAAGGAAAAGCCAAATATCTCGCTTATATCATCAAGTATGGTTAACCTTAAGCGGCCTTGGCATATGCAGGACATTTCAGCTGGATTTGTTGCACTTTCAAAAAAACTATAATAGATCCCATAAATGACCACAGTGTATATCAATGCGCAATAAAAACAGAGAGCGAAACGACTTCGAAATGTTTCTAGTCTCTCGCATCTTATCGGCGGAACAACCTTCTCCTCTCACTCCTTCTCAGCAATCTATGGAGATCGTGTACGGTATCACTAATCTTTGGTTGCTTTGATCCGTGCTCCGCCTCACGGTCGAATCGAAAATTAACAATCTTCGCTGACAACTGTCACTACCTACCGCCAATAGCTGTGGTTATCTACCGCGTTCGTCCGCCGTCTCGGCCTAAACCAATCTTCAAAACATTATCAATCTGACTCACCTGCTTTCGTGTAAGCAGAGACAGCTGCAGGGTCCTCCGGTGTCAGATCAGAGATTGGAACCAAAGAGCCCCCAAGTGTGTAATCTTTTAGCTTCTCAGCCTATAATCAATAAGATCTACCAATCATGATGCGACGGCACTCACTTAGCTGTCGGCGATAGCGTTGGGATGCTTCATGCGTCATTACTTATGCCATTCCTCCTGCATTATTCAGCAGGCCGCTTCTGCTTCACCACTTGATAGGCTCGCAGATTTGTTTTTCTTTTGTTAAAGTTCACACGTCTTGGCAGCTAAGGTTTAAGCTGACCTATCTCTCGTCTTGGCTTTTCGGGGTCCACTAAAACCTTGTGGCTCCTTGCTAGCGTGCATTGGGCCTGTTTACTTCGTCTTCATGTTGTTCAAAGCTGATTTTTAATGGATTTCAGCCCGTTTTCTATGACGAGAGCTCGAGAATGGCAAGGACGGCCGTAAGAAGCATACGGAGATAATGCTTTGTAAAGGACCGGCTTACGATATCCCCAGATGGTCATAGGCTGGAGATAGCAAAAGATATGCGGAATATATATATATATACCTTCCGCTCTCCCTGCTTAGTTCTTTTCTCTCATCGGCCAGAGTCACTAGTATTTGGCAACGAGAGCCTTTCTTTGTCTATATCCAAAGTCTCGCCTTCTCAACAATTTTTTTTCTGCAACATCTCCCAACTCCAGTCAAAGTTGATAATATGGCCGAGTTGATCAGGGAGGCCCCATTGGGCCAAATCATTCGATGGGTGACTCGCAATAGAGTTTTACAATACCCCGAGGAGCTCCCAGGATTCGAATTACCAGAAACTTACAATTCAATCCTCAACTCCCCAGACCCCGAAAAACATTCCATAGCCTCAAGAACTGCATCTCGGCAACGAACACAGGAACGAGCGAAGGAACAGACACGACGATCGAGTAAATCAAGTGATACCGGGACAGTGGATACAGCAGACGAGGCCGAACTTGAGAAGAAAGATACTGAGAGACAACCTGGGCCCTACGAGCAAGCTGATATCGAAAATCTCGGACTCAGTCGGACACGAAGTCGCTTAGAGACTACTCCATACACCGAGGATCGACTCGAAGTCGAAGCCGAGCTTGCCCTAGAGCGCACTCAAACCAAACCCATTGTCCCCATCAAGACTTCCGACGGAAAGGTTCTTGTGGATTGGTACACCACAGACGATCCTGCAAATCCCCAAAACTGGTCAAATGGCAAGCGAGCTTTGGTCTCCTTTGTCCTTTGCCTTTACACCTTTGTCGTCTACAGCGGTTCTGCTATCTACACATCAAGCGAGCCTGCTTTGAGCGAAAAATGGCACCTCCGGCCTGTGGACGCTTCTCTACCCCTATCCCTCTACGTCCTAGCCTATGGTATCGGCCCCATGCTGTGGGCACCATTGTCCGAAATCCCGCTCATTGGTCGCTCGCCCGTATACGCTGCAACCATGGGGCTCTTCACCATCCTCTCCCTACCAACCGCTCTCGCTAAAAACCTAGGCGGACTTCTCGTCCTCCGTTTCCTACAAGGCTTCTTCGGCTCTCCATGTCTCGCTATTGGTGGCGCAACTATGCAAGATATGTATTCGCTTCTCTACCTCCCCTATGCCCTCGTCGCCTGGGTCTCGGCGGCATATTGTGGTCCTGCGCTCGGTCCCTTACTTTCTGGTTTTGCGGTGCCCGTCCTGGGCTGGAGATGGTCTCTCTGGGAGATCCTGATTGCGTCTGGCCCAGTCCTGATCCTTATGCTCCTCCTCCTTCCCGAGACCTCAACCCCGAACATCTTACTCCGCCGCGCTAAACGACTACGAAAGCTAACAGGGGACAATCGCCTCATGTCCCAAAGCGAAATCGACCAGAAGCACATGAAAGTGGGGTCCATCATTCTCGACGCCATCATCAAGCCCATCGAGATTACAATCAAGGACCCAGCCATTGCCTTTGTGAATGTGTACACCGCTATCATATACGGGATCTATTATAGTTTCTTCGAAGTATTCCCGCTCGTGTTCCCGCCACTTTACGGGTTTTCTTTGGGCTTGATCGGAGTGGTGTTCACTTGCATTCTCGTCGCTTGTGTTATAGGCATTGCAGTATACTGCGCTTACCTACATTATATCCTCGTACCCGACATCCTTAAGAACGGTCTTCGAGCACAGGAATCTCGACTCGTCCCAGCACTCTATGCTTGCTTTGGTCCCACGATTGGCTTGTTCTTGTTCGCCTGGACCGCCCGTGCCAGCATTCACTGGATTGCTCCGACCATCGGTATCACAATCTATGGTGCGAGTGTGTTTATAGTCATGCAGTGCATTTTTGTGTACGTGCCCCTCAGTTATCCGATGTATGCTGCCAGTTTGTTCGCCGGGAATGATTTCTTGAGAAGTGCGTTTGCGTCTGGCAGCATTTTGTTCGCAAGGCCATTGTTCATAAATCTGGGGATCGGAAAGGGTGTCTCGGTACTGGGAGGGTTGAGCGTCATTGGGATTATTGGGATGTTTGTGCTGTATATCTATGGTGCGAAGCTGAGGGCGAGGTCTAAGTTCGCTGTTTAAGGTAGAATGAGTAGCTATGCTGATGAATGGGCGAGTTTGGTATTATGGCGTTTCATTTGTGAACAAGCCGCATCAACAGGCGCTGGTTGGGAGTAAGTAGCATAAATCATAGGGCAAAGTAATAGGGTGTGGCACTTGGATTATGATTAGAACGGTGGTTTTCATCATGGGTTTTTAAACAAGCGATAATAATAATTACACTGTTTCTAAAAGTTGTTCGTGTCTTATGCATCGCTTGATATGTCTTTTCCCTCTATATACGCTCTCTACGGTAGCAAAGGTGCCAGGTTCCTAGACAAAACGACCTCTCTAATGTCTTCAAAATCCCTGGTAATAAGGTTAGCAGTAGTGAGGTTAGTAGCAGTGAGGTCCATAATACAGAGTCTTTATAGAAAAGTAATCCTAAATTAAGCAGATTCCTTAGAAATTCCAAGTATCTTTACTACTTCTAGTACTAGAGATCCATTTACATGGTTAAAGTTCTATTGAATCTAAGAAACTGTTAACTCGTATGGTTTTCGTTCGTTCGAGTAGGGGCGTAAAAATCCAGGTAAATAGAACCGTTACATCCATTAAACCGGTCAGGAAATACAGAGTACCGGGCGTAATATCCAGATCTATAGGTATATTGCCATCGTAGGGTGTGTACTAGAGGGCACACAGCACCAGAGAGCATTTTGTTAATACCAAGCTATGCGTCTACTTTCAAGCTTACCACAACACCTACTATAGTCTCTATTAGACCTAACCATATGCAAAGCACGTATCAGACTGAACTTCGTCCCTTAAGCCTCCCGTTCTTCCCCGCACAACCTCCAAACCTCTTCACCACAACTGCAGGTGGGCAGGTCCGGGATGCAGGGAACGATTCGTTGCATATAACGTGACATAAGACTCGGGTACTTCGTACAGAAAATAATAGTCGAGAGATTGTTAGATTGAAGATGGAGAGCTTCCAGTCAGAGACTCGGAGAGTGGCGAGGGAGTGGCCGTGTGGATAGTCGTGGTCATCATAATGATGCTGACCCGAGGAGGGATGGATGGATGGATGGAAAAGTGAAGAGCGAAGGAAACATAGCACAGAAGTACAGTGCGGGGAGTCGTAAACGAAAACGAAATATCGTAAGGATAACTATAGTCTATTTCTGGTCCTGTTAGTTTATGCTCGCTTATTTTATGGGTGTTGCGTTAACACTTAACCGTGCCAGTTCACTATGATTGATACTTTCGTTGCACAGATAGAGCAGGTTATGAACATATGAAACAATTCAACGACATCTTGAGGGCTGCCACAGAAATTGTAATGCCTGTAAATATTTTTAGAATCTTTTCATTGTCCTTTGGAATTGCATCTATTTGTGTTTGGGGATTTGTTGGCGAGATTGAAAACCCCAAACAGAGTACTTTATGTTCGGATAAATATGTTGATCCCCTAAGGATTGTTAACTTAGCCTCAGACTAGGAAGTTTTAAGACACTGATGGGTAGAAGTGCTAGAAGTAAACTGGCAGGGGATAGGTTCATCCCCACCACTAAGTAAAGGGTATTAAAGGCGCACAAATGAGTGCATTTAGAGTCTGAGAAGGAAATCCAATGCTGAATCACAGGCAGATCGCCTCAATTTTTGCAATAACAACTTCTAGAAGTATGTCAACAACTAAGTCCAGGCGAAATGACCAGCAACATTTATTTCTGTCGCAATTATATGCACATAAATGCGGCACCAGGTTCTACTTAGAGGCAATTAGCATGCTCTTCTTCAAACTTTTACGCCTGTTGGTGTTCTCAAGTTTCTGGCCTTCAAGGGCAGCGTATGGGGGGGTAACAAAGTTATGACAACTCCACAAATATGTGGACCCATGTACTGTACAGTATACATCCCAACGCAAATATGGTTTATATCGTAAGTAGATCCGTTCCTTTCCGTGGCTGTTTCACGTCCCTCTCTTGCAGCACCTCTCTCTATGAGCTTGACTAGCATCAAAGACGAGGTTAGCATTTACACTTCCGAAACCGAAACCGAGGTATGGGCCGTTGAAGTATCATGCGATACGACCTTGGAAAAAGTCCTGACGGGCCATATATACTTTCACCATGTTTTCAGACTTCGATGATATTCACAATTGATGCCCAAAAGACCTTTCGGTCTTTAATACCGGTGCTTCAGTGAAAGAGGTTAAAGCCTGTGTGTGCCACCGCTGCATAATCGGCGCGAGCTGATGTCTCAGATGGGCTAGCGCCGGCGTTTCCAATTTCCGACCTGTCAACCTCCTCTGCAGCTCTCTGCATAGCGCTCTACATCACTTGTACAATCCGCTCTGCATTTCTACTTACGAATATCCTGGAAATGCCTCGGTCAATTGGCCCCTTCAGCCTCTAGAATATTTGATATAATGGCATTATTCACTGATCCACCCAATGTGAAGATACGCTTCACATCCAACGCTAGTCAAACTTGCTCCCGATAATCTGCTTAATACAACACAGCCTTTGAATCCTCCCTCCCGCCCCGACGCGTTTTACAATGACGCCCTTGGAACAAATGGTGCAGCTGACAACAAAATGCGGCTCTCTTTCTCAAGTGTGCAATAAATCCGGTGGCGAGGTCAGGGAAGCTTGTAAAAAGAAAACGGTGGAGACGCCTGAATTCACATACGGCGCCTGGTTTGGACTACAATTAAGCTACAATCAAGGATCTTCGCTTTTGTTTATTGGAAATCGGCATTCTCATACAAGCAACAAGAAGTAGGGAGGATACAACCAACTTTGGTACTTTTAATTCTTCGACTCTATGTCAGTCGTTAGCGTCACTATTCCTCCCAACCTGACGTCTTCTGGTACACTTCTTTCTCCTCTCTCGATTCTTTTTCTTTCGCAAACCATCACGATAGCTCCAAAGCCATTGCAACTAAAAGCACATCCAATCAAAAGCGGCATAACCCAAACTGGCCGGTTGAAGCGGTTATATCCCCAGACGAACCCGAACGCCACACATTGGAAGATAGTATTGAGGGCCATGCAAATTATTATAAGGTGAAGTTTCCAAGGCGCCGTAACAATTTCCCCATCTTGCAAAGAAGAGCTGCTTGAAGGTGAAGCAGAATATGGCGGTCCAGCACGAAAGACGTCTTCCCCTCTAGCCACAGCTCGAAGCCTTCCATCAAACAGACTGCTATCCTGTGGTATCCTCAGCCATGATGGATTATGCTTTGCTAGACTCTTTAAACTTTTGTCGTCCCTCCGCAGTCGATATTTCATAAAATGGTATAAATTGCGGAACCTCCCAGGCGCAAGTCCCAGGGCTGGAATACAAAGCAAGGAAACCAATATCTGGCTGTCAATTTCTATCCAATTCCACCGGATAGAATCCTCGCTATAGCAGTCGGGTCGGCACATGTATATCGATGCATTGCAGAGAAGCAGAAACCACATCCCTCCCCACGCAATGACATTAAGTATATATATTGTAGTCAGAAAACCCCGTGGTGTGGCAAGGTACCTCCCAACGCTATAAAGTTTGTAGACGATGAGCTGATGCCACGCTTGTTTCGGTGGTTTTGTAGAGGTGTTTATGAGGATTGAATTGGTATCGTGGTCGACAAAACCGACGGTTGAGTCGTTGGTATGTATAAGAGATAGCATGGCGACCTCCATAGTACTTGTGCTTGGCGAAGTCAAGTATGTATGGTTCAAATAGCTACAAAAATTCAATCGCGTCCAGAAGAATAACGCGGAACTAACTTGTGTGCTCAGTCCTTCTCCTCGAGCCATATCCGGCAGGTCTCGGGAGTTCGTTGGTGCCGACATTCGTCACCCTTTTTTCCCGAACGGGTGTTTGGGTATAGCCTCACAACTCTCTCGCTAGTCATTGTATCAACTACACGACTCTTAGAGCCGCTGCGCACCGGATTTTTAGATGCTCAATCATAAAAATCAACAATCTAAACGCCAAGAACAAATGGACCCACTTTCACATATAACTTTTGCATGAGGTGTAGCTCGATTCAAACTATTCGCTCAGCACAAAGCCCCGACTTCCCGGCCGCGCAAGCAGCTCTGCTTTCACGGCGATTTGGTGCCTCCCTTCACCGTCATGGTTCCCTGTTACGAGTCTTTTCCCGTATCTCGGGCATGCGTTTTGAAATTATGCTATATTTGCAAAGGAGGCTATGCTATTGATTTTCAAACCGAAGCAGTGTTTAGCGGTTTTGATTTCTTGGCTGAAAAAAGAGCAGAAGTGGAATGTAAGCTACAAAATGTCATAAACACAGCAGAAGATCCAAAAGGTGTTTGGTCTTTACACTCATTAATTCCTTTTCTTCCTGAATTATCTTACCTTTAGCATTTATGAAAGTCTAACTCACAACGCTCTTTTCTCCTATTGCATATATCATTTTACGTCATGCATCTCTTACAACCCATTCACATGCGGCGAATATACCCACCTGCAGGACCTAAGCCCTACGACGTGGAAGCCAATATTTCTAAGACTACTGGATATCTGCCCATTCCTACTGCTAAATCTACCAATATCGATCGGCGAACATGCACAAGGATTGTGCCTATGCGGCTTCTTGTGCTGGGCTTAAGTCGAACTGGAACAGAATGTTAGTAGTACCGACCCATCCTTAATTGCATCTGACCGACTCCTGAACAGCTCTACGAAAGGCACTCGTCGAACTAGGCTACGATGATACATATCATGGGTACGCGGCGGCTGTGGAGAACCCACGGGATTGTGAGATGTGGCTACAAGCATTTCAGGCGAAGTTTGATGGCGTAGGTATGTAATTCTGCGGAATCGGAATTTCTGAGGTCGAGCTATCACGGGGGTTTATTACTCGCTTGCAAGCGTCTCCGGGGGAAATGCCTTCATTTCAGACACTTCAAAATTGGGCAATCGCTAACTGGGACATTTAATAGGAAAACCCTTTAGACGAGAGGAATGGGATATGCTTCTTGGACATTGCCAAGCCGTTTGCGACGTGCCGGCTGCGTGCTTCGCGACAGAATTGATGGAGGCTTATCCAGATGCTAAGGTCATACTTACGAATCGCGATATCGATGCTTGGTATTTGTGAGTTAGAGAGGTCACACATGTGTTGCATCGAACATAACTGACCAAGTGTTCCAAAGATCGGTTCGCGATACACTCGTCAAGGGAGCCTTTACCCCTTGGGCCTTTGCCATCGGGCAATTAGCCTGGGTCACCCGCAGTCCGAACCGCTGGACGAGACCAGCGATGACATACCCACTGCGCGAGTACTTTGACGGGGACTTCGCCGCCCACGGCAAGGAGGTGTATACCCGGCACTACGCCAACGTGCGCAGCGTGGCAGCGGAATCGAAGATGGAGTTGTTGGAATACAAGATCCAGGATGGGTGGGGCCCGCTGTGTGAGTTTTTGGGGTGTGAAGTGCCAGATGTGCCATTCCCGTGTGGGAATTCGAAAAAGGAGGTTAATCGGAGGATTCAAGTGATGATTGGGGATGAGGTTACTAGGTTGATGTGGGTGTTATTGGGTTTGGCGAGTGGCATGATAGGGGTCTGTCTTTTAGCTGCAGGAATTTGGTGGGGCATTCATAAGGGTTGATGGTCTACGTCTACGGGGTACAGGGGAGGTGTATTGTAGTTTTTCTTTGTTGTCATCCTTACTGTGAAGGTATAGACATACCTGTATAGAATAATCATTGTGAAGATGTATAGATAAATCATTGTGAAGATGTATAGATAGATGAATATAGCAAAGTTGTAAATCACTCACTCATACATACCACTCTTAATAAATGGTACACTTGTGTAAAACTTTTTAGGACTATTTCATTCCCAAATACTAAGATTTCGTTCAAATCATTATATTAGAACTCGTTGGGCCTGGAGCACAAAGCATATCATCCGCACCTAACCAACGGTAGTCCGACCTAACTAAGTCTGAAGAGACTTTTCTAATTATTTCTTTCTTATACGTAAAAACTGAGGAGAGGGATTTGACAACTAGGTAGAAATTTGATATGGCTATCAGATTCCTGTGTTGGTGACGGTGGGTGGTGGTTATACGCTTTCCCTTCACATGTATTATAGAAACCGAAATAAATTTCTTCCTAACCAGATAAGTAGAGATAAGAAACCATTGGGGGGGAGTGCAAATAATCTTGGTGAATCCTTTTACACGTTTCCACTTCAGGGAAAATAATTTAAGTCTGGGAGGTACTTATTTTGTTCGCGAGGTTGTAAGTGGCTGGTACGAAAGGGGGTTTCCATAACTCATGCAACACAGGGATTTACATTTTACGGTATTTAATAGGCCAATCTACGACATTCTTCACTTTTTTAGGTAATTTGAGGGGTAGAATAACTCCCCTGCTGTTGCATCAATTATGGAAACCCCCTTTCGTACGAATTAACGCTCGGTGTGGGGCACCTCGCTAAAGGCTACTTCTCGGCTCTCATTGTCGGTTCTCAACAAAAAAAATTCTAGACTCTCACGACAACTTCACTTCCCACAACAGAAAGAATCAACATGAAGCTTATAATATCCATCTCACAATAAGCAAAAACAATTCTCAGGGCCTGACCGGGATTTGAACCCGGGGCCTGTCACAGACTTCCCGTTCAGAACGGTTGGGAGATACACCCGAAGCGACAATCATACCACTAGACCATCAGGCCTGAAATCCTCGTTTTCTTATGAGGTTGTGTCAAAAGCGCTGTTATTTCGCCTTACAACCCTGATGGGAAAATGCGCCGATTTGTTCGGGCCGCCCCGAATACCCGACCACTCCGAATTTCGTGGATTCTTGCGAATCTAGTTCTAGAATAGCACGGTCATAGGCACTGCATGGGAATTTGTCATTATGTGTGTTGTTGGGTCGAAGGGATGGAGAGGAGTTCGGAAGACCAAAATACTGAGAGGTGGAGGGAGTGATTAGCCTCGTGGGTCAAATAATCTGGATTGGGTATAACGAGTAAGAACACAAATATCCCCGAGATACTAAAGATGAAAGAGAGATGGCCCCTTGTTTTAATTGTAGAGATTGATGCTATCAATGATTGATCAGGCAAGAAAGTATAACAGCCACTTCAACGAAGGGAATAAGTTTCTGCCGGGAGGGATCTTTAGGTACCCGGATACCGAACCCGATTCCGATAAGTGGCCGATACCCGGACGACCCCCCTGGATTTTCTTCATCCCCGAGACCTCGTGCCAGATATCACCCATTCTCACCTCTCGTTTTTTTACGAGCGGCCTAGTTAGATAAGCCAACGGTCTTCGAATAACCCTTCCACATATATGTTGACCACCCGTTGTATCATAAATACAAATATGTAGAGGGGTGTATTAAATCCATGCCGAGAAGCCAAGCTTCACGCTCAAGGACGTATGGATGCTCCGTCTGTAAGTGGATAATTAATACAAATACATCTACGGTCAAACAAATCCCATAGATTGTGGACGAAAGAGTAGCAAGTGGTCGAAATGGCAATGATCCTTTGCAGTATGTGATCGACGACGGAGATAGCATGCCAAGGATTATTGAGGTTTGTTCTCAATCACCACTGCACCGAATCTTTATTTATGTCATTGATACCGAATTATTCAGCTCATAATCGGAGCGCTTTTTGCGGGCATTTGGAATAGCGGCATCAATGTTAGCTGGGTAGTGGTCTATCTCGCCAACGACCCCTATTGGCTTTCTAAAGCTAGAGCTGAAGACGAAGGGGTCGCAGCCAAATCTAGCACCGACAAAACCATCCCCTTGACCGAACAACTTTCCAAACTCCCTCTCGAAGCCTGGGAATCCGACTTTCCCATTCTGGATCTATACTTGCGAGGCAGTACTCGGCTCCAGTTACCGGGAACCATGTTGAGAAAGAATATCAGTGGCAGAGATATACCGATTGGTGATGGGACGGTTATCCCGCCGAATACATTTGTAGCGTACCCCCTAGGGGATATTCATTTGGACCCGAACGTGTACCCGGAAGCCGGAGAAGTGGGATCCGAGTAGGTATCTTCCGGAAAGAGCTGAGGATAAGAAGAAACCTCATGGCTATGTTGGGCGGGGCTCTGGAAGGCATCCATGTCGTGAGTCAGCCATCTACCTACTTAAGCAACATAACTGACTGGCTTTGATTCCTTAGTTGGGATGAGGGTGAGTTGTCTTTCCCAAACGTGCTTATTCGTGACTAGGATCCTGACTTCTCTAGTTCGCAAAACTCGAGCAGAACATCATCATTGCATTCTTCCTTGCCACGTTCGACTTCAAACTTGCTGATAAACTCGGAAACCCCGTCAAGGGACCCCCACCTGTAAATTTCAATGCGCATTCGCCTTCGAAGCCATCCAAGCCGGTGTATATCAAGTGTACTCGACGAGTTTAGGAAGGCAAGACTACTGGTCATTTGTAACAGATGTGGTTTCTAGAAATATTTAAGTTACCCTATGGTGTGCCAAAATATTTGGACTTGACTCCAAAGAAGATATGAAAGATGTCTTGTTCGTTTTAAGTTGTAGAGACTTGTAGCAGTGTAAGCTACATCGAGCTAGAATAGGGAGCGGAGTACTTGGCTTCATGAATACCTAAAAGGATAAACTCCATGATATCATGAGAGGACTTATCTGAGGAACATAAATATAGCCTTTGAGCGAGAGATATATTTTTAGATGAAACTTAACCACTAGAGTCTCTTGCGTACATCTTCTCACAACATGCACTTATACTATATAACAACCGTCAAGAACCGCACTCTTACAAAGAATTGCTCTCCTGGATACTCTGTGAAGATTCATAGACCAAGGAGTTATCCTCAGCGGTGGTGGTCAGTAACTCATTATAGAGACCAATGAGGGTCATCAGGCCTATGAATTTCAGGACGTATCCTGAGCGGTAAAGAGACGCGCAAAGGAAACCAAGATTTTCAAGGTTATTTTTCAACAAAATAATTAAACAGTAGATCCAGGTCGTTGATAAATAAGGTTCCAGCCGTAATCGAGGGACTAATTTTACGCTTCTTGGTGCTGTGAAGTTCGAGCGAGCTCCGCGTAGCGAGGTCATAGGAATTATAGCTTCCGGACATCCTTGCTGGACCAAAAAACGATATATCTGAGTCGTTATCAGATGAGATAGATAATATGGAGAAGGGCAAGCAAGCCAAGGGTAAAGTTTGCGGGGTTTCTAGACGGCAAGGGAGCACTAATTCTAGATATGTGAGCACTAAGAAACTCGTAGGGATGAGAGCTACTTAAGCGACCCCTCAAAGCCGACAAAACCATGACTTTCCCACTCTCACCATCATCACTAACAACAACAAAAATAAGTCTCATTAGACATTCCATCTCATCTCAGCTGCATACGGAATCGACGTGATATGACTTTCCCCTGATAACTTTTAGCCTAGTGGCTAAATTCTATGTGGGGATGTGAGCGGACGGACTGGGTAAATACTCTCTCCTCCACACGGATTATTAATGTCCCATCCGGACCGGAGGGTAACGCCCCGGCCCGGGTAAATCTCCAAGCTCTTTGCTTTCTTACTGTCCTCTGCAAAAGTTTCATTGGCTAGAGCTAATTTAAACACAACCTCCTCTAAATATGGGTGTATGTACTCTTAAGTACTGGAGCATGATACCGAAGACCAACCACCTACTGACCCGACGGTACCTACTTCGAAGCTGGCTAAGCCGAGATGCGAGGTGGTATTGGGAGGCTAAATGGTTCTCTCAAGCGGAGACTATACCAGCACCAGAACAATAAGAAAGCCTGGTTTCAGGTCCTAGAGAAAATGGATATGTTCCCATGGTCAATCATGGCTGTCACGCGATTCCTTCACTTGGCAGCAGTGTTCTTCGCAACATCCTCAATTGCCTCCTCTCCTAGCAACGAAGCTACATCCGTGACGCTGCTTTATCAAAACAACCTCAATGTCTTGGACGACATCAATCATGTCAGCTTCCTCCTGCTAGACCCATTGGATCAAAGGGACGCTGGCCTTGCATGCGAAGCCTTCAACGAGACTCTCCTTTCGAGCGATACCATCAAGGCCCACTCCAGCGACTTCCTCCAATCGCTCTCCTATGTGGCTTATTCCGGCAGAGCAGCCCCTATTCAAGCATACTATATCAGTAATCGGGTATTACAGGTTGCAGAAGGAGCCGGCGAACTGACCTTCAATTTCTTCCCATTTGGTGGCCTGCAATTGCCAGTTCTATGTACGCAGTCAAGCGAGCAGAGCCAACCTGGCACTGCCATCGCGACAAGTGGGAATAAAATAAGCGTGGCAAGTGGTGGAAATACCTACGTTGGATACCGCAACCAGAAGTCCTTCCGTTTCCTCGGTATCCCATACGCCGACCCCCCCGAGAGATTTGTCTACTCTGTTCCATGCTCGAAGACCGGGCAGACGATAGATGCTACCGAGTATGGCTCGGAATGTGCACAGTCGGGTGCTGGAAGCGAGAACTGCCTGTTTCTCAATATCCAAACGCCATACCTTCCAAAGCGGGGGTCTAACGAGGATTTACGACCCGTGATGTTTTGGATTCATGGAGGTGGGTTTACAGGAGGCTCTGGGGCAGATCCATTGAGTGATGGTGGGAATCTGGCCAGTAGAGAGGATATCGTGGTTGTCAATGTCAACTACCGTCTAAGCACTTTGGGCTTTCTTGCCATTCCTGGGACTGACATCAAGGGGAATTTTGGAATCGGTGATCAGATCAACGCTCTTGAAGTAAGTCTTCCTCCTGCGAATCTTCAAGCATATCTAACACGCAGCAGTGGACAATTAAGAATATTGCCTCGTTTGGCGGAGATCCAAACCAGATCACAATCATCGGCGAATCCGCCGGTGCTGGCTCAGTACGCGTCCTCCTCTCGTCACCACCTGCAATCGGCAAGTTCCAAGGAGCAGTAGCCATGTCAAATCTCGGTGGAGGAGTCGATCTGGGTCTGTCAGGTGGCTATGCAACGACCTACTCCTCATACCTCACCATAGCAGAGTCCTACGCCTTAGCCGGCCAAAACATATTTGCAGCAGCTGGTTGTACTCAAACATCATTAGCCGACCAGGTCGCCTGCCTCAAAGCCTATCCAGCCCTCAAGCTCGTCGGTCTAAGTAATGTAGCTCGATACGTTGTCCAAGACGGTACGTTTGTCACCACCGAGCAGCTGATCGTCCGCAACAAAAACGCCAGCACAGCTCACATTCCCGTCATCTTCGGCACCGTCGCCAACGACGGTGCCTCTTTCTCGACATACCCTCCAACACCAGTCACCTCCCTTCAATCCGGCATCGAAGCCTCCCTAGGCATCTCAGCATCCAACGCCCAAGCCATCATCTCGTCCGGACTCTTCCCATACCACGACACGGGCAACATAACCCTCGATGCCTTCAACGTCTCCCAGCGCGTGGCAACCGATACCCAATTCCTCTGCATCGACCAAGCAACCGTATACGCCGCCTCCCGATCCGGCGCCTTCCCCTCGAGCTACTACTACCAAATGGAACGCACCATCGACGGCTACGACCCCAACCACCTCGGCGGCGCACCCGTCTCCCCCGGATACCCGAACGGCAATCCCAACCTCCCGTATTTCAAGCTCCACGGCAGCGATATGCCGTGGGCTTTCGGGAATCTCCACCTGCTGCGCGATGCGAATGATCTATATAGCATCCAGCTCGTGTCCGGCTATTTCGCAGCGTTTGTGAAGAGCGGACAGCCGAATCCGAAGGAGGCGTACCTGGGGGTGAGGGGGTATACGGAGACGTTGAAGGCGGTGCGGGAGACCGGACGGTGGAGGGCCATTAGTGGGAAGGACGGGCCGGTGAGGAAGCTGGATTATCCGAGTGTGGAGAGTCCGTTTTTGGAGCGGCAGCAGTGCGAGTTTTTGAACTATTCGATCAATTATTATGTTGATGGGGGTATTTAGGCCAGCTCAAGAACAATGGTAGACGATGTTATCATAATTAGCTCAGGTTCCTGCATTGATTTTATCTGTGCTGAGATGCACGTCCTACCTTCATTCTTGCTATCCGAAACTAACCACGTCGACTTCTCGTTCAAGAAGTGTGCCCATACTCCAGGATATATGCGTATTGAAATTAGAAATGCTCCTCTGGTGTGGACAATATAAACATAGTCGAGGCTCGCTATTGCAGACTTGTGGTTGGTGAGAGTCTCTAGCTTCACATCCAGGCTCACCTGGAGTTGTCCCGACTCACATGGCCAGGCTGCATTTGATATTATCAATTTGCTTCTCTAACTCTGTAGTAGGTAAACGGCAAGGCTGAATCTCAAGTACACCATCGCAAATGGGATTTTCCGTTCTCGGGTACTGACCCCCTCCCCGTTCCAAAACCCTCAAAGAAAGCAACGGGTCTTCATTAGCTTTATCAATACCAGAATAAACTCCGGCTAGCAAGGAGAGAAATACATTCGAAGCACAGCCGCTTATTAATCTTACAAGCATCCCCAGAAGCGTTCAGAAGACGCTATATTCGCGCCTTGTTTCCCTATAACCCTATAATCGCCAATAGCCTAGCACCACTGTCGTCTAATTATTTTTGCCATATGCTCTGTCGACCTCCTTCTGGTACTTCTTCAAGATGCCTCTACGATTGAGCTTCTGTGCCGAAGTTAACAGGTTCTAAAATTATTATTAGTAAATATTCCAAAGACATCAAATGAAGATGTTGATGCTTACATTTTGTGGGGTCCACTCCTCATCAGCCAAGACAGCTCCCTCGAGAATCTCAACGCCGCTCAGTCCACCTCGTCTGCCGGCTGCTTGAAGTTCCTTCAATACCTCATCTTGAACCTTCTTGTTGTGCACCAACTCTTCCACACTGTCGCCGGAGACGTCGATCTTGCTGGCCAACTTCTTCAGTGCCGGCTCTGCTGGAACAATGATGGCAATAGGCCTCGTGCGCTGTTGATCCGCGTAGACACAGATGTTAGCCACCACGGTTGTAGACCTGTAGACTGCTTCGAGCTTCTCCAACGCAATATATTCGCCGTTGAGAGTCTTGACAAGATTCTTCTTTCGATCAATGATCTTGAGATGGCCGTTGTCATCGAACTCTCCGATATCGCCCGTCTTGAACCAGCCATCAGCGGTAAGTGACTCTTTGGTTTCCTTTTCATTGTCCCAGTAGCCCTCCATGACCGTGTTACCTCGGATCCAGACCTCGCCTTGGGCATGTGGCTTGTTCGTAACAAAATAGCCGGCCTCAGCATAGTCGACCAACTTAATCTCGATGGATCCAGGGATGTCACCGTGGGCCTCACTGGTCCATTCCATGGGGTCCATGAGAGCGCCCATGGCAGTGGTCTCAGTCAACCCGTAGCCACTAATCATGGGGGTGATGGTCATCGAGATGAATCGTTGGGTTTCCTTTGAGACTGGCCCGCCCCCATTTAGGCAGATTCTCAACCGCCCACCAGTTGCATCCTTCACCTTCTTGAAAATCAGGGCATCAATAACACTAGCACCGGGCAAGCCATAGCGCAGCAAACTCTCCTTGGCCCACAAGGCAGACCAGAAGAGCTTCTCCACGAAGGCAGGGCCCGAGTGGACCTTGGCGACAATCCCCTTCTTGACCGACTCCCAAACAGCAGGGACACCAACGAGAACTGTCGGTCGGAATTCTCGAATGTCTCCTTTACAATTCTTGACGGAGGTATCGGAAAGAGTCTTGGGATTCCCGTATCCCATAGTTCCACCCCAGTATATGCAAGCATTTTCGAAAACGAATTCGAGGATGTGGGCGAGCGGCAGATAAGTCAAGAGACCATCGCCAGGACCCAGGTATGGTTCCACGATAACACTGACGCCGGCAACTATGAGAAATTAGGAAAGTGCCCCAAGAGAGCTTCGCGGGAGACTTACCCGCGGCAACCACATTTCTGTGCTTCAGAGGAACACCCTTTGGCGGACCAGTTGAACCAGAAGTGTACATGATACAGCAGAGATCATCGGGCGAGGGGGGGACAGGCTTGACTGGGTTGTCCTCACCAAGCTTCCGCAGCTCCTCGATGCTCAGAATGGTCAGACGCTCGTGGGCCTGTTTTAGCTTGTCGATATTCTCCTGTTTGGCCTCATGTTGGCTGTTCCAGATGACATACTTGATCTCGGTAGCATCTTTGAGAGGGCCCATCAGGGTCGGCAGCAGATGCGGATCGAGGAAGATGGCCTTCGCCTTTGTCGCGACCAAAGAGTGCTTCAGACCTTCTTCTCCCAGCGTATCGTAGGCAGTAACAATGGGCATGGATTGCGACGAAGCACCATGTGCAGTGGCCAACCAGTGGGCACTTGTCGCTGCAAATATATGTATCTTGTCGCCCTTGGTCAAGCCCAATTTCCGGTAGCCAGCACCGATCTGTAGGATGAACTTTTCGTAGTCGTGAAAGCTGAGGTACTCGTAGCCACCCAGCTCGAAGTAGGTCCATTTCTTGTCCACCTCGGTCTCCTTGCCATCGATCATCTTCTTGACCTTCTTGATCTCTTGGTGCGTCTTGATCAGCTTGCGAGCGCCGAGGGCCTTCGCATTGCCATACTTCTCCGAGCTCCGTGTTATGATGTCGAAAACCGTGGCAACGTCTTCGGCTGGACGCTCCGCGAGCTTATTGACGGTCAGCGGATGCCTACGAGGGATCGTCTCGCCATCGACATGTTCGTAGCCGGGCGCCTCGAGACTGAAGGGAGGTTGCTTGTGAATCTTGGGCTGCACTATGGCATTTTTGAGAGACATGACTAAGGCCGGTCAGATGTGCAAGCTTTGAAAGGGGGATCGAAAGGCGACGAAGCCGAAAGGAAGAGGGCGTTGGTCCGAGGGAATAGAAAAAGGGAATGGTATAAGGAGAGAAGAAGACAGAGAGCAGCGAAGAATTGTGTTGGGGGAATCGATGAGTTCGGGGGTTAGTGTTTGAAGGCGATCTGGATGACTTGGATGACTTTGGAAAAGTAAGCTTCGGGTGTTGGAGAGCGTGCCGATCTAGTGGCCTGGGAGCCCTGTCGAGAGGAGGCTTTCGGTGTCTTTTACTTCGTCGAGCCCTGCACCCAAGACCAAGACGACGAGGGAGCTAGGACTGGCACGACCGGGTGCTTGCAATATCAAGTGGCTAGTAGGGGATATAGTCTGATATCGTATGGGATAGTCTGATATAGTCTGCCCAGCCATCAAGTCCCACCAAAGGTCCCACCCAGAGGCCCCCAGCAGCCAGTCAACTACACGACTTCCGCCGTTCAAATCTACCAATGCACGACGATCCTAGAACGGTGGGATCTCAGCAAGAGATGCGGAGGGACGGAGGTGAGGCAGAGCCAAAATACGACGTGGAGAAGCAGAACTTCCTAACGGGGCCGGTTCATCTCGGGGCAATATAAGACTTCACTCCATCACTGTTGGTGTAGGTATGTAGCTGGCTAGAAGCTAGAAGCGAGAGGCTCGAGGCTGGAAACTAGAGCATCGCATCTACTAACTACCACTACCTACTACTACTAGGCCTACTGCTGCTACTACTACTACTACTACTACTCCTCCTCCTCCTACGGTCTAATCGACGAGGGCAATTGTCTCGGTATCTATCTTTCTTCTCCCGGAAGCAAGGTTGCCAGTGTTGTTGTTGGCTCGCCTCGTCTCAAGAGACGCACCACCACCGCACTGCGCAGCGAAACCGACCACTTGTCCCATCATCCCGACTCCATCGCCATCTCCCTAACCAACTCGAGGGTGGCGGCGGTAGCAGTGGTGGGCGAGTGAGCCCACAGCCAGAACCGGTTTGCCCACATCGTCACTTTCGCTCGGCGGTGAATGGCCAGGCGGTTTTTGTTGGGAGAATGGGGAAAATTTAATAATGGGGATGTGGTGATGGCGATTCCTCATGGTAAAAACACCGCACAAATCGGATCGGCACGCTGATGAGCCTCTTCCCACCACTCCAGGCCTTGCTCGGTCGGGAGATCGAGGACCCCGAAGAAGGTAATTAATTCTCGCTATCTACTCTCCTCTCCTCTACTCTACTCTGCATTGTTGTCGCCGTCAGAGCTGACCGTCGCCCCCGCAGAAGCCTTTCTCCTCTTCTCGCAGTCCATCCCGTCCCAGAATCTTGGCTTCGTCGATGCGACGGCCACCCACTTAGAACTCTCGATTCACCATCGCCATCTCGCCATCCACCAATCGCCCACCATTCTCTCGTCGGATCGTGGTGGCGGTACAACTGGTGCTGGTAAGTTCCCCGCCGCAACGCGACGGATCTGGCTGATTGCCTAGTCGTGTGGAAGATTACTCCGCTGTTTGCTTCCTGGGTGACGACACCCTCCAACTTTCTCTTCAAACATGATATCCTGGGCAAAGGCGCCACGGTGCTGGAGCTCGGTTGCGGCATTTCAGGAATCATCGGCCTGGTATTGGCGCCGCTGGTCGCAAACTGCATCCTGACGGACCAGGACTATGTCATGAAACTTCTGCGTCGAAACATAGCCGAGAACCGCGGAAACGTCTCTTCGGCAGCAAACAAAGGCCGGAAGAGCGCCCCCAAGTCGAAGAGAGGGGGTTCTGCGAAGGCAGGCGAATCGCAAGTAGCAAGCAATCTCTCTGCCACATCGCTGGACTGGGAGACAGACCAAATCACATCGGTGCTCGCCGGCTCGGAGGATGGGTCCGGGTTTGACGCCGTGATTGCTTGCGATTGCATTTACAACGATGCACTGATCCAGCCTCTAGTGCAGACCTGCGTCGATGCGTGCAAGCTTCGTTTGGAAGGGGGTCGAGAAAAGGGGAAACCAACTGTCTGCATTGTTGCACAACAGCTGCGCTCTGCCGAGGTCTTTGAAGGATGGCTGGTGGAGTTCTTCAAAGCTTTCCGTGCATGGCGAGTGCCAGATGAAGAGCTGATCGATGGCTTGAGATCCAATTCTGGTTTCGTGATTCATATTGGCATTCTACGATAGGTCCGGAAGATAAACTAGCTAGCGAATATATAATTTTAAGTAGTACCTGCGTAAGTTTGCGCATTTTAATCATCATATTCTCCAGCAGTATTCCCTCAGAAGTGCTACTATGACATGACGTTCAAGGAACCTTACGCTTTGACCTAGATCGACTCTTTTTCCAATTACAACAGCCGCCTATTAGAGCTGATAATATTGATCCCTCTTCATCATCTCACAAAATGGAAGATTTTTCTTTAACTCTTCCCCGTTCTTCAATCTGCAGCGTGTCGTGAAACCCGAGCCGGATCTCACACTGAGACCAATATCATGAAATTGCTGTTGGATCTTTCAAATCTTTTAAATCTCCAATGCAACATCAGGATCCACATGTATCCCAGCCAGCATCGGGACAACATCTCGGTTCAGCAGTCGACAATCAAGCGGCTTCTGCACCTCGGGGACCGGTTCGGCTCAGTTGCCAGAATACTACCACGCAAGCACCCCTTTCCTCTGCATCTGTTTTCCAATATCCCGAGCTTTATTTAGATTTTATACACATTTCAATTTTTTCTTTCCCCGCCAAAATCTACGAGAGGGATATTTGGACAGCAGCGATATTAGCAATCCTCATAAGAGGTTGACCCTGTTAAAGAGAATGGCTATAAGCGTATCTCCTTCACATTCTCCTACCTCCATCCTCGACCTCAAATACAAATACAAATGACGAAATGCGAGAAACCGAACCTCACTGCGCTGTTGTATCCAGAAGCGTCCAGACCCAAATCTGGGGTTATCCCGTAGAATAAAAAAAAAGCTTGGTTCTCAGCTCAGCTGTCCAGCCGTTACCTCAAGCCTCTGTAGAGTGGGTACGGTACAGGTAAGAGGAAATCCTCATCCGGGAGGGAGGATCAGAACTGCGCTGTTATGCTTGACCACAGGTCTCCTCCTTATCTACCCCCTTTTCGCTAGTCTTCGAATGAGACTCCTAACTTACACGAGCATTTTTCAAACGCTTATTTGAAGCCTTATTTCAAATCATTTGATCATGTCACCTCTTCGTTGAGTCCGAGAGGCTCGAGGCATTGAATAAAACCTTTCCTATGAGAGAATATCTTGATCCCCCCTGCGAAGCTCACGATGTCTTACTGAGCCACGCTCACGATGTCGTAAGCACTTACAGCACGATCTTACACGGGAAATCCCTCCCTAACGAGTGATGAGTTAGCGGTTCGCAAATAGCCTTCCGGGAGGGAGCAGCGAGCTTCCCGTCTCGATCTCCTTAGCCAGCTAAGTATTGCACACTGGTTTAGTCTGACCCCGCATCCACAATTTGATATCGCGCTCTTTGAAACACGAACTATGAGGAGATGCTGATTCGACATGTGTCCTCGCACTTCTTTTCATGTACTTCGCGCTTTAATCCACCTTAGATAATTGATGGCGAAAACGGCTACCTCCTCCCTACCTTCTACCTACCAACGAGGATCTATGAAAGCACTAGTTCTAATGAAATACACGCATACAACTAGCTATAAATCTCACCTCCACATCCAGGAGCTCACCAAACAACCTCAACTCCGATCGATCGATCGATCGGATGGATGTATAGCTTCCGATCCATTATTATTCTTATTCTCACACACAAAGCCATCCCCACTATCTCCCCTCCCCATTCGCTAGTCTATATAACAGAATCGAGATCTCACATGAGAATATCGGCAAAAATCCACAAGATGAGAGATAGGGCAGGACGACATACATACATGTCTTCTTTCATCGCGCTTTCACCAGATCTGAAGATTTCCCAGGTGGAATACATAGTACTTGTGTTCTGTGCTAATTCGAATTAAACGTCCTTCATACCTACAATGAACGCGTTTTATGGATCAATATCAGAGATGGGGTGCACTGCTTATACCCAACCAAGGAGACCCTCCTCATTTATGTATGAAGACGCCCCTCTCCCACCCCATCCATCTCTCACTCATGCTCTAGCTCTGCACGACGAAAACTGAGGTTTGTTCTCAGCTTAGACGAGAAGGAAGAATGATGCTGTGTTCTCAACCTATCCCCCTTGCCCGGCCTTTTCTACTTAAGTCATGACTGATTGGGATTTAATGATATATTTATTTTGACCAAGGTTTTCATCTGGGCTATTGCTGGGTCTATCGTCTGAGGGGCTCTGATAGGATAGAGACGCAATCTTCTGATCTCTTTACCTACTTACTTCCTTTACATGTCTAAATAAAGTAATTCTCTTGTCACTTGAGATGGATCCTAAGATTCTATTTACCAGATCTAAGTTTGAAATAGAAGAGAAGAGAATAGAGGGTGCATTTCTGTTGGGATCTAGGAGGGGGGTTTGTAGATAGGTGATGGACTCTGGTACTGCAGAGCTGTGTCTTGGTATTGTGTTGGTCGTGTCAAGGGGGGGAAGTTGCTGGATATAGAAGAAACACAAAGTGAGGAGGGAGAATGGTAGTATGTGATTTACATATGAGAAAAAAAGTTCTCTAGGTAAAAGATTACGAATAAGCGAAAAAGAGAATAGAGCCTAAAGGGGTCTCTAATGGCAACAATTCGAGGTTTTGTACAAACAGAGTCGTTCAAATCGGGAAAGACAATGGGCTCTTGGCTCAACGGCAAAATAGGGTGGGAATAGAAACAGGTCAAGTCTTCATACGATTGAGTAATAAGCGAGTCTCTGCAAATGGTCTTTGCATTGGTTTAGCCATTAGCCACATAGCTCTAGCTATCTCGCAAGTCGTGATATATCATGTCTCATGTACTACCATCCCATTGCCCCTCTTAGCAACTCCAATAACAACAAAAGAAAAATCCGAAGCCGTGACATTAATAGCAACTAACGTTTAAAATCATAGCATACCCTATCATGATCCCATATCCTAGAGGAATAGACAGCGCGATGATGATGGATAGATTCGAGGTGATCCATGGTACTAGCGAACATGCTCAATCCAATATTGGTAGGCTGGTAGGTCGCCAACCAAATAACGAGCCGGATTTTGGGACGTGAAATCCTTCTAGAAGATGATCTGAGTTTGGCAATTCCTGGCATTCCGATTCGTTATCTTCATTCTCCGCGTGGATCTCGTCATCGTACATGAATCTCTGGAGTGGGTGCGGGAATTCTTCATATAAGTGGATGGAACCATTACCTTCTGGGTAGCCATGTTCATGCCAAAAATCATCGATCTTGTATACTATGTGGAACTCCTTGAGAGAAGGCATGGAGAGAACGGCTGTCTTGAACAAGTCAACGTTGTCCCTATCCCCGAGTTCGAAGTATTCACGATATTGGCTGATGAGGTGGTCGACCGCAATGTATTGGATTCGGCTCCGTTCGTCTTCCTTGAGACTAACAAGAAATTCAAGGACTTCGGACCCGATACATTCATCAAAGTAGAGAGTGTCCAGCGAGAAATTGAAGATAATCCTCGGCTCATAGAAAATATTTCCGAAGCATAGGCTATGGAAATATTTAACAGTATCGCGAGACTCATGGCACAATCTCATGGCGAGTGGTGTTTGGATCTTCGAGTAGAAGCCACGAGTAGCGTTGTGTCGGAGATCGATAATGCGAGGTTTGAGAGTGGCCTTCCAGATGGCTTGGCGAATCTCAAGAGGCAGCGTGGGGAACAGCGTGAATGACTGAAGAAAAGGCACCCACTGTTTTGGGGCAGGCCTGGGCCATTTTGGATCAACGTAGTCCTCGTCATCCATGGGGTTGTGCTCAACGGAGCTGCCCTCGACCAACCGGTCCTGGATAGAATGGCTGCTGGATGAGTCCTCAGGAACAATTACAGTGGACTTTTGGGCTTCCTCATCTTGATAAGGTTCAGATGAACTTGCCATACGATCCAAATGTTGGTCTATATTGGTCGTTGGCTCCATGTTACTAGCCAGCGTGGATCCAGCTTTATTATTAGCTTATGTGCCTCTATTTGGGGGGAGTGGATTGCTTACTTTTTTTTGGATCCATTCTGAAGACGTGAGGAAGTAATATCAAAGTGCTCAAGTAGTGCTCATACAGACACGAGAAGTATCTCCACCTGATGTCCAGTTAGCTATACCCCAGATCCATAGACTATGACTTGCCTAGCTGCACAACATTTCCTTAAGCCACATCTACAGCTTCATGAGACTCTGCACATGCCGTGTCACGAGATTGTTGGCAACTCGTGTCAAGGGATATTCAGGGAAAGGGTGCAGCTTCTCACGCACAAACCAGAGGTGAGTCCGGTAAGGAGATATCTGAGGTATCAACAACCATCTGGCATCCGGCACCCGAAATACACTTTCCTTTCACCGCTCTTATCCTCCCTATGCTCCCTATTCTCCTTGATCTCTCGTCGTCGTGCTAAAGAGGATATCTCTCTCTCCGCCAAAATCCCCTGAAAACGGCTGTGGCCTATCAACGTGCGACGGGAGATGGAGAGCGGATCCACCCTGGAGATTTAAAGTGCCAAGAGACTACCGAGGCTGCGTCACATGATACAGCTAGCTGCTTTGGGTACTAGCGCCTTCTCCCCTTTTCGGATAGACTTCACAGACAGCATTTTAATTTCGAGTCGCTCTGCACTACAGCTCTTCCTTCTCAGCTTGATCTCAATTGCAGCAACTCTCGTTATCAAAGGCCTCATCGTTTCCCCTTCCCTTGACTCAATTGTACTCCTGTTTCTCTCTTGGTACGTCTCTGTCCTCTGCCTGTGCTCCTTCCTGCTCGCCACGCAATCTGTCGGGCCCCGTCTTTAAATGACAGCTCGGGTATCCCTGTCAATAAAACAAGAGCCCCTTTTGCCTGGGACTTCCCACTACAATCCAGTCTTCTGAAATCTTTCCGTCCTTCTCACTACCTACATCGCGACTAACTTCAACGCGCCGACTACAGATTGAGGCCCGCCACCGACCATCTTCTTTTTCCAAGCCGATTCCGACTCTGCGGACAAGAGTGACTGACTGGCTGAGGACAATTCTCTGGTATGTAACGATTCGTATTCATGCACTGCGCATCACCTCATCCTATCAACAAGAGCGACAACTATACACCCCCCAACGTGGATTTTAGAGTTTTCGCACTCTCAGTCATCAACTCCTGCCTACAACTTTACACGAAGCTAACAGTACCAGCCGTTGCTCGCAGACTCTTCCCTCGTACCTTCCTTTGAAGCGAGTTTCACCGATCTTTCTACATCTTAATCAACACAATGGGTAAGCACTGCCTTTTCTTTGAAGCCAGCTGGCATCCAGACGTGACCGCGAACCGATTCTATACCTAAGCCGAAATCCACGCTGCCCATCCACGACACTCCCCGGTCATTTCACCCGGGCGTACGACCACACAAACACTTTTTTCTGTGGCTAGGGAGCTTGCATATTCCCAATTTCCACCAGAGGTGTTCGTCTGCCCGACAAACAGACGGAGCGTGGACACGGTACTGCAGAAAACCAATTTCGCACAATGGTGTCTGGTTTCTCTGGTTTCATTTCACAAACGCGATCCTCTAGGTCTGAGGGTTCATCCAAGACCAGGATGGCATCTGCGAAGGAACAGGAAACGATTGGGAGTAGCAGGCCCTATTCCGAAAGCCTTCATCGCCATCGCCTCTCCAATCCTACAGCAGCTCCTGCATTCCGCAACTTGCTAGACATCAACCCTAGTCCCATCCTATATCCTATACCTGGGTCACCAGAAGAATCAATGGAAGACTGGGTTGCTGAGAAATTTACAACGACGACTCGAAAACAAAAGGCAGAAAGTTGGGCTGACATATTGTGTTTCTATACAGCTACAAATGGTGTCGCCCCAGGGGCACCCACTCGAGCCTCACCAGCTCCCGCAACAAATGGCAAAGCCCCAGCAAACGGCAAAGCTCCAGCAAACGGCAAAGCTCCAGCAAATGGCAAAGCTGCGCCAAATAGCAAGGCCGCGTCGCCTGTTCCAGAAACGCCACAAACCGTGAGCTCAACTGACCCAAAAGTTGCTGCTCAACAAGCTTCCGATATGCGAAATATTGTCCGTAGAAAGTTGACTGGTTATGTTGGTTTCGCGAATCTACCAAACCAGTGGCACCGCAAGAGTGTTCGAAAAGGATTTAACTTCAATGTTATGGTGGTTGGTAAGTTAACAATTTTCCAGCTCGCCCTGGACACAGCTCACAACTTTAGGTGAATCTGGACTGGGGAAGTCTACTTTAGTTAACACCCTTTTCAACACATCGCTATACCCACCCCGAGAGCGCAAAGGACCTAGTCTTGATATCATCCCCAAAACTGTCTCTATTCAGTCTATCAGCGCAGATATCGAGGAGAATGGCGTTCGTTTACGTTTGACTGTCGTTGATACCCCTGGCTTTGGCGATTTTGTTAACAACGACGAGTCATGGCGGCCGATTGTTGATAACATTGAACAGCGATTCGATGCATACTTGGACGCTGAGAACAAGGTCAACCGTATGAACATTGTTGACAACAGGGTACACGCATGCGTCTACTTCATCCAGCCAACAGGCCATTCGTTGAAGCCACTTGATATCGAAGTTATGCGCCGACTTCACACCAAGGTCAATCTGATTCCAGTCATTGCCAAGGCGGACACAATGACTGACGAAGAATGCTTGGCATTCAAGTCCAGAGTGAGCGATACGGATGCAGTGCCTTGATGAGAGTGATGCTAACATGTTCTCTAGATCCTCGCGGATATCAAGCACCACGCTATTCAAATTTTCGAGGGACCTCGCTACGAACTTGACGATGAGGAAACAATCGCCGAGAATAATGAGATCATGTCAAAGGTTCCATTCGCTGTTGTTGGTGCCAACTCCGAGATCACCACCGCAGATGGGCGGAAGGTTCGCGGACGCCGCTATCCATGGGGTGTCATCGAGGTGGACAATGAGGAGCATTGTGACTTCGTCAAGTTGCGCCAGATGCTGATCAGAACCCACATGGAAGAACTCAAGGAGCACACAAACAACTCGTTGTACGAGAATTACAGATCCGAGAAGCTCACAGCTATGGGTGTTGCTCAAGACCCGAGCGTGTTCAAGGAGGTCAACCCTGCCGTCAAGCAAGAAGAGGAGCGAACTCTACACGAGCAAAAGCTCGCAAAGATGGAAGCCGAAATGAAAATGGTTTTCCAGCAGAAGGTTGCCGAGAAGGAGAGCAAGCTGAAGCAGAGCGAAGAGGAGCTGTACGCACGCCATCGCGAGATGAAGGAGCAACTCGAACGCCAACGAATGGAACTAGAAGAGAAGAAGTCGAGAATCGAGAGTGGAAGACCTCTGGAGGAGAAGGGCAAGAGGAAGGGTTTCTCCCTCCGTTAAGTCAGCCTCTTTCGCCCTTCCGAAAATCTCTCCGTTGCATGGTAAAACCCCCAACGACTACACGACTACCCACTTTTACTTTCGATCCTTGTCTCTTTAATCACCGATCCTTAATACTGCGAGAAAATGACGAGGTTTGCGGAGCAATGGGAGGGCATAATAATCCAGCTTCTGTGAGGCTGGTAGGTTGTGCACGGTTCATTGAAAGACAGATGGATCCCAGGAGTTTGCTTCCAGGATAGGATGACTGAAGAATGGTCGAGAAATCACAAAATTGGCCCGAGCGTTGCGTTTCCTTCTCTTCATGCTGTGTTTGTCTCTTCGGACCAATCTGTATTTATTATGATAGCTTGAGATTTGCTCTCCTTTGGCTTTTCCTCTTTTGCTTTGTTATGACTGAAAATGGGATATCCTCTCAAACATAGGTGTCGTAGACTTTGTGATAATGTATGCTGTGAATGAACTTTTAGTTGGTCGCTAGCTCGCTTGTCTTATAGCTAACTGTTAGCTATTCTCCCATATCAATATCCTCCCTAAAGACAGCTACAATTGCCATCAGATAAAAGACTAAATTGCGAAGTCGCATTTTATGAAATGCTCTTCGCTGCATCTTAAGTTTTTTAGACATACCGCGAACCGTAGCCAGAGTAGAAAATAGTCCACATGTCTAGCCACATGTCTATAGCTTAAAATGTTTAGTATCTTCTACGAATGGAAGCCTTGCACATTACGGATCACAAATAGTGACTAAGGGCTAGTATAGGTACTTGATTATGGCTTTAAAGAGCGAGTTTGAAATATCAAGTTACCTTACCCCCTAAGTATAGAGTTCAAGTATTTCATTTTCTAAGAATAAAGTTTTAAACTGGAAAATGTACCGCCGCTCCTTCTTAAGCACAACAAGGTATATATATACTACGATTCAATCAATTGAAAGTTGTTCAAAGTGTACTCATGTTTGTGGCGACGTACTAATCAATGATTAAACCGATGTTTGCTTGCATTCAGCCTAGTGGCTGGCTCGCTCTTCCATGCATCAAGCACCGGAATATAACTAGACCAACGCATAAGTACAAGTGTATATGTAAATATACTGTCATCGCTCAAAAAACCAGCGCTCTAATAATACTCATGGTGATGAAGGCGATAACAGTGTCCAGCACTGAGTTACCCACCACAATTGCCTAAAAGCATATCTTGTCCCCACAAGAGAAGTTCCCGCCCTCCCTTACCTAGAGCTCTGCGCCGTCACCCACGCAAACGCCTGCACTCTCTTGCGTCCCTCAAGCCTATGCGAACCAACGATTCCCACCCAAACTACTAGTACTAACATGAGACCGCTTCGAGACCTCGCACCACTCCCCCTCCTTATGCTCATGATACTCACATGGCCAACACCACCTCGGGTCCGCCATAACCCTCCCGTTTGTGCCCCTCATGGCCGCAAACACAGATTGAGCCATCCCTGGTACGCTAGCACACATATGCTCCAGCTGAGCATTCGTTTTTCCCTTCCTCTCAATCCGATACACCTCCCCATACACAAAACAGTGAGCCAGGTACTTGTGCAGCTTATTTTCCCGAGGAAGCTTCCCGAGCTTGAGGAACGCAAAGGAGTACTGAGAGAGGGGGGGGAACGTTTGATGGAGGTGGTGGTGCTGGGTCAATTTTGACATGCAGAGGTTATACAGCCCGGGAACCTCGTTATCGATGGCGGTCTGGTAGAGCCGCATGAGTAGAATGGCGTATTTCTCATTGTCGATCTTGGGGGGGGGAGTGGTCTGCAACTTCTTGACTTCGTCGCAGAGGCGCTCGAGGATGAGGTGGCGGAGGGAGCCCGCGAAGAGGGTTAGGCGGTAGCCGGGTCCGAAGACGTATTTCATGTTCTCGTAGATGCGGTCCACGTCCTCTTCAAAATCGGCGAAGGTCTCGTAGACGGGGTTCCGGAGTTCGAGGAGGTTGCCCTTGATGATGGAGATGGTGACGTGGTTGGTGACCATGCCGGTGTAGGTTTCGGCGTCGTCGGGGGTGGGGAACTTGATCTGCGTATTGAAGAGCTTGCCCTCGCGGGTCTTGGAGACGGAATTCATGATATCGTAGAGTTGAAGTTGGTCTTCTCTGGTCATGCGTTGGTTTCTAGGTTCATCGTCAGGCACTTGGAAGCGAATGGGGAGTTTGGCCAGTTTGGCGAGAGAGTTGATGGTGCCAGCGTAAACCCATTCCACAATGACTCTCATGATGCAGATATCGACGTTGTCAATTAGGAGCTCTGTTGCATTTGTGTTCATACGGATCCACTCGGAGATGGTCTTGCTCTTATTATCAAACGCCTTTCGATGGACGAGAATTCTTTCGTCGTTTGGAAAGACGAGTGTGATGGTCTCGCCATTCAGGACACTGGAGGTATTAGAAAGTGAATAGAATGTAGATGGGAAGGGAAGATGAATTAACGTACGTGGGAAAGGGTGGATGAGGATCATGAGGTTCGGACAGCGGGTCTTTGAAGAGACCAAAGAGCGTTTCAACGCCGGCCTTCGGAGCGAACATCATGGCTTTGGAGCCGAGAATGTTGACTTGAGGGACGTGTACCTGTTCGGCTCTTTTTGGAATGGTGGAGCGTCGTTTTCGGATTCCAGACGTCATTGTGAAGTGTTGTAGTTATTGTCAGAGTTGTATATGAGGAGTTGGAATACTGAATTGAGGGGTTAAGGGTTTGAGATTTTGAGAATTTGAGGTTAGATGCTGATAAAGTGTTCAGAAGGTGAAAGGGTTAGGCGTTGGCTGTTTGATGCTAAGATGAGATGCAGATAAGAGGTCGAAGATTTGATCAAATTGTTGATTGAGGTTAAGTTATATTTGTCCCAATTTTTGAATAATACCTTGTGGAATGAAGAAATAGAAGATGAGTTAGTGCAGATTGACAATGCGAAGGATAGAGGGGTTATTAAGTGGAATGGCGATGCGAAGAGAGGATGTTAGAGCGAACCCAGGTTTAACGAAAGGAAGCCTAAGGTGTGCTTCATTTGATTAAAGAGTCCGGTTAGAGATGGAAATACCGTTTGTACTGTGACAGATTCAAGAAATTTTAGGTACGCATTTAGTGCAAAAAAAAAACAACTTCAATGTGACTGAAACACAGAAGTTAATTTCACCACTATTAATATTCTGCGTAAGCCTGTCATTTGCATACCTCTCAGCTATCCCTGCTTGCTATAATAAAATCACCATGTATAGTACATGCCACCATCCCTTCTCGTTGACTTGCTTCCCCGTTTCGGACCAGTAGAACCCGGTCCCCATGCCAAATTCTATTTCTTGAAATTTATAAAAGCAATCGATTAAACACCACGAATCCTCTACAGCTCCAGTGGCGTAAAATTTCAGATAAGCGGAAGAGAATAAGCCCCTTCTTATACTTTTAATGCTTCCTTGCATTTGTGAAGCTCCATTAAATCAGACCTTCGGCCTTCAATTTTTTCAACGCAGGACAAGGTTCAGTTAAAGGGTGTTGGTGATAATGACATGGGAATGCCAGTCTAGGGTCTGGGAAAGGGTTGTCCCCATGATTTTGCAGCATACTGTAGGCATGGAGCCCAAGATCATTGCATTTTGCTATGACTTTGAACATGTCATCATTCTTCCATAGCGAATCAGAACCTAAGTGCATGGTGATATAAACGAAAATCCGTGGAAAGAAGAGTCTCAGCCTTGAGCCACTGGGAACAGAATTATATGCCTCGAAAATTTGAAATTCGGTTGGAAAGCAATTCATAGCAGTAAGATATGATGTAGTGAAGTCCATGATTGCATCTTGGAAAAGCGCAACTCCCAGTTTCTCTGCCAACGCGAAGGCTAGGAGGAGTTGTCGTTGTTCGATTACGCCGTAAGAGCCTTCGGCGGTTGCAGGCTGTGGCGGCTCAATCTGGTTCTTGTAAACCCATGCGAGAAGGTATTTGAATGGAAGGGGATGATCTTCTGGAAACTTTGCCGATTGGGTAGTACTCTCCGCAAAAGCTCCGTTAAACATCCTATCGAAGTAGAACACTTTGCTGCACAAAATCTTCTTATGGATTACAAAGGTAGCTGTTGTGGCTCCGCTACCAACCTCCAAGGTGACAGTTTCGGTACCAAATTGACTGAGAACTATTAGCTGCCGATAAAGGAATACCGGTTTGATATATTAAGGAGCTTACTCAATCAGAAATATGCTCTTGACAGGGTCAGGAGCACTACTGGCAGCCACAGCGGAGGCAGGTTCTTCATTTGACAGCGGTGGCACAGCAGCGGTTTTATCTTGTTGTGCTGCCATCTTGGCCTGTGATCTTTCGTATACTTCAGGATATAGCAGCAGTTCAATTCGTAGCAGACTGTTCTGTCTTGAAGTCAGTATCGGCGTTAAAGAAATATGGGCGAATTGGAATATGCGACATACCTTTGAGCCGGACGTACCTAAGATGCTTGATATTTGCGTTGTGAGGGGCGGTAAATTGAAGTTCGGGCTCAGATCGAGATGGTTGTGAGGCTGCTGTTAAGACGGAAGGTGCGAAGACGCGGATAATAAGACGAAGACAGTTAGCATGCGCACCAAAAAGACTGCCAAGTATTCTTGCGATGAAGAAGTGAGAGTAAAACGCTCAAGACGAGTTTTGAATTCATGAGTGCTGAATTAAATCATTGCAAACGAGGATTTGAGCTTAACATCCTTTTAACATTAGATCCAATGCTGTTTAGGAAGCGAGGCGTCATGGTGGATTAAGAAGTGAAATAGATTCAAGAACTCCCACTTCAACCCACCGCTCGGGCAGATACGCTTACTTTCCAACTTTAAAATTTGTCAGTGGAACACATTCTCCCTTTATATTTACAAAGTAATAGTGCTTTTCTCGCTTGGGCTAGTGACATATCAGATCCATGTAATGTGGAAGCTGGAAAGGAGTAGCCGTTTATGGCAAGTATGTCGCAAATCCCTAATACTTGAATATGGTACAAAGGGCTGCAATTTCATATCTTAGCAACGTCGCTCCTTACTCAACATACTGTCGCTAAACATCGCCATAACACAGCTGCTGTATAAATTCAAATTCGTAGCTTTGGGCTCTTCTTAAATCAGGATTCTTGCTATTTAGGGAGGAGATCTAGTGATGTATCCAAATTTAACCCCAATGATTTGCGCCATTTTGCCCTGAACTCTGGGACCAGACACTTCTTCGATAACATCCGGGTCATACGCGTAGACCTCCCCTTTTCCATATAATGATGACAGTAGTTCGGTGTTTCAGAAGGCTTTATGATTGCAGGATGCTTAAATCCCTCTGTCTATGTTTAAAGATGGGGAAGAACTTGTATAGCAGATCGTAGATATGCCTAGTGTTGAGAGGCAAGAGTAATCACGAACTGTACGAATGTATATGAGGTCCGGTGGTTGTATTCCCTCGCTTACGGAGCCTATCCGCAAAGATAGCTAGAATATCATGTGACTGATGCCTAAATTTCGTGAGACATGCCTGGCCTGGCAGCCTGACCACTTATCCTCTTCGGAGAAGGCGCTCCCGGTGTTGCCTGAACTGGTCTCGTGCAACCGCGTCAAACTCGTGTTTCGCAGGTTCTATTTTTAAAGATATCGCGTTGTTCTTTTCTTGCCATCTTACACTTGAAATTCTACTTAAACCCTCATCATGGCTCCAAGATCTGGATATCAGCACTTGTCAACATCATACCCACAACTAGCCACTTCAATTAAAATCGACTTAAGCTACCCTCGACCGAAAAAGAGTCAACATGGCATTGCCGATCACCTCTTTCCCACTATTCGCATCCTTCCCACCCGAGATTCATTATCTCATTCTCGAAAATTGCTCACCAAATGATAAAATTTGCTTGCGTCTCACGTGGTATGAGAGTTTGAGTCTGTGATATCATGATCAAAAGAGCTAAAATGCATCAGTAAATACCTCTACAACCACACCCCGTCACCGAAAGGTGGAATGTCCCTTGACAACATAGACGCTGGCCCTCTTTGTCACGTCGGTTCATGCGCTCGCCTTGGATATGGACATCGGCAAGAATGCCATAAGAAATCCTACGAGGTATATTGTGAACGTAACAAGCGATTGGGACGTTCATGCGCAGAAATGAAGAAATGTAAAACCTCATGGATATCATTTCATTGCGAGTGCTACACTCGCCGAACAAAGCTCCATTCCAGGCTTCGAACATGGATGCCAAAAGGCTTGAATTACTGTGGAAAGTGCGGTAAATTCACCAAGAGGAAGAAGCAGCACAATGGTCGATGTGAGGTGCTTCCCAATTCAGTTTTTGAAAATATTGCTGATAAAGCGAAGGTTACCATGGCCAGCCTAAAGAGCGGAGGTGTGTGCGCCGTTACTGGACTCACACTCGAGGACGTTCTTACGGAGAGAAACTCTGGAAGAAATGGTTCAATAATCGAGCGATGAATAGATTGGAAAGAAGGCTGGAGCACCCTCTCCCGCAGCGAAATGGTAGCGCCAGGTACTCTCTGAGGACATTGGAACCCAAAATAGTTGATTCAAGAGAAATAAGAGATTCGAGAGCTGGGGTTTTCTAGGTTATGGCGGGGAATACTGTACCACTTTCATTGGCCGTTGATTTACGCCATGAGTTGGGGACGAAATAAATTCATCATGTACAATACGAAAAGGGCCTCCTATGTGTTTTATGGGGTCTCTGTCAAGATAAACTAGGGCTTGTTACTTGCAAACATAATCTACTATCTCCCGATGCATTACCACTACTACTCTTCGACAACGGCGATACATCTCGGTGATAAGAACGAAAGGACGAGCCCCTCATCATATCCGATTGTGTCAAATCTATTTAATATATAACATGGGCGATTTAAGTAAGAGTCGTTGTGACCTTTCTATCACCATCTAAAAAACTTAGGCCGGATTTGGACATCTCTTCTCGCTTAGCTGGTCTCGGACATCACGGCTGAGAACTTTAGGTGACTGCGACGATCGCCAGTTTCAGTAAAGTGAACTGAGCTACTGAATCGCTATTAATGGTCGTCGATTCCAACATGATTCATTTGATGAATTGAATTTCCTCGCGATCTACTCTTTAGTCTACTCTTGAAATTGCTTCTTCAATATCACCTTTTTATTTCTATGGAACACGACGCTTGTGAGAAATTTCATAGCTCTGACTTCCTTGGCTGCTTCATGTCTTTCTGCTCTATAATTGTGTCAGAAACTAACCTTGATCAGAACCACCTTGAGTATTAGGGGATGTTCCCTCCGAACATTTCTCATATTTGGGGCAGTGAATAATCCTCACTTTGTCGAGAAGCTGATCAATCCTAATTTATCAGATCAGATATTCACCTTTTGGAAACTCTCTTCAACCGGTTTGTCAACTATGCTTCATCACCAGCACAAATACCACACCACACTACACTACAGCTTCGGCAGGATGCTACGGTGCAACCATCTTCAAAGCAGCTAACAATCATCAACAACCATCAACCGTTCTATTCTCCAAAGGTGTAGCAATATCTCATCATATAACCAGAGTTTCTTATCTGAATAATTTTACATATTACAGCCCAACATTGTTATTTCAACATGTCAGAGCGCCAACATCACCATCATGACCAGGACGATCCCCGCACCTGGACCGCAACCAAGAAATCTGCTATTGGACTCTTTGTCCTCGTATCTGCTTTTGTTGTGTTAGTCCTCCTCTTCTTCCCCTCTCCCAATCCCGCCTGAAACTAAACTCACAATCAGCACACTCGGCACCCCAATCTATGTCGCTGCAATCCCTCTCATCGAAGCCCAATTCCAAATCAGTTCCATCCTCGCCATCTCTCCCACCTCCCTCTACGCCTACGGACTCGGGATAGGCGCCCTAGTTGCAACCGCAGCATGCGAAACCTACGGCCGCGCCATCGTCCTCCGAATCTCCATCCCCCTTGCCTTCGGCTCAACTATCCTCTGTGCCACCTCCAAGCGCTTTCTCACTCTCGCTCTCGCCCGTACTCTCGCAGGTCTCTTCTCGGGCCCCTGCCTCACCGTCGGGGTCGGTATCATCAACGACCTCTGGGACTGCTCTCTCGAAAAGACCGGCACCGGCTTCGCTGTCTTATTTGTGATGTTTGCCATCTGGGCTACGCAGGTGGGGCCCATGGCGAGCGCGGCTATCGTTGAGTTTTCCGACTGGACCTATCTCTTCTGGATTCCGGCCATGTTTCTCCTCGCCATGACCATCTGTGCATTTTACATGCCCGAGACTTATCGTCCAGAGGTGGAACGCAAGTGCGCGATAAAAGCCGGGGAGGAGGTCGAGCCGAGAGGGGTGACGTTTACTAGCTTCATGGGCATGGTCGGGCGACCGCTGCATATGATAGTCGTTGAACCTATTGTGCTCCCAACCGGCTTAGTTCTTGCGGTAACTCAATCGGTTGTCTTTGCATATTATGTCGCGTATGCTGTTCTCTTTGAGGAGGTGTATGGTTTTACCCAGTACCAGGTGGGAATGTCGTTTGCTCCTCTGCTAGTAGGAAGTGTGCTTGCTATACCTGTCGTGGCTATTTTCGATAAGCTTACCTATCAGAAAGCTAGGGCACAAGCACTGGCGAGTGGGAGGAGTGTTGCACCTGAGTTGAGATTGTACCCAGCTATGCTGGGCGGTGTCTTGCTTCCGGCATCGTTATTTTGGTATGTACTTTTGCTTTAACTTCCCTGAATTTCGCTAACTTTTGACCAAGGCTTGCATGGACCGGAAACAAAAACATACCTTGGATTTGGCCCTGTCTATCGGGAGCTCTCTTTGGGTTCTCATACGTTCTTAATATGGTCAGTGTGACTTCCTATTCACCCGTGTCGAGTCCCCTTATACCTCCTCTTGTTCTAGCCTTTTCCATCATATCTAACTCACCTCTCCTGTTTATCCCTGCCCTTATAGAACGCTTAGCCGATATGAGAACCCCCCCCCCATCTCTATCCGACTAACGCACGTTCACAGCTCTGCCTCCCCATTTACAACAATGACATCTACACAACCCACTTCGGCGCCTCTACCGTCGCCGCCGCTACCTTCCTCCGCTTCACTATCTCCGCCTCCTTCCCCCTCTTCACTGCCCAAGCCATAAATCGTCTCACCTTCCCCTGGGCTGTCACCCTCCTCGGCGCCATCACCGTCCTCCTCATCCCTATCCCCTGGGTCTTCTTTAAATGGGGGCCCGCACTCCGCACCAGGAGCCGCTACTTAAACCACCTCGAGGTAGGGAAGTGTAAGCCGGGAGCTGTGAGCGGCGGTATCTGGGGTGGGACTAGAAAAGAAGGCCAAAGAGGTGCGAGAAGGGAAAATTCGTCGAGGAATGTTGAGGGGAGGCAGGAGGAACCGAGAGAAAGTAATGAGTCGAGGGTAAGCCATAACAGAACCCGGGCGCATTACCGATGGCCCGAAAGTGTGATCGCAAGCGATCTTTCAGGAAGCACTCCGAACAGCTTGAGAAAGCCCCAAAGTTTGGTGTTGAGTGATCTTTCTTCTCAAGGGAGAGCAAGTATACAAAGTCTACCTAGTATGGAGAGTTATAATGGGAGGATAATCTGATTATAGGAGATATGGGTCGGAGAGGTGGAGTGATCTATAGATTTGCTAGAGGAAAACCTTTATTTTTATTTTATTAGAGCCCACAGGGCGAGGGCGGAGAGATTAGGATGGATAGGAGTGATGGCTGGATAAGGCCAATTAGAGGGAAGGAAAGCGTTGACTGGGAGTTTATCGATGATGGATTATGCTTACCAAAAAAAAGCTTACCCTCCTTGTGCAGGTGAAATTGCTTTGATAACTACCAGGAATCGCTTCGAGGAGTCATGAGAAAATATCTCGTAGGGAATGATAGAGTGTCTCCGTTAGGTATCCTACAATATGGCCTATGATTTCCTCTTATTTTTGGGCGTGGGCTCTTTGCTCTCCCTCCCCGCTTCTCGGCCAATTCTCCTTCGAAAATGCAATCAATTTCGCGATGCCCATACCCCTAGCTTCCATCCCTTCAATAATATTCCAAGCCCTCTCATCTCCAGCAACAACACACTTTTGAACCATGGCGGTTGCAGTGCCAGCTCTCATCCACCATCCCTTCTGCCCGTCTTCTTCCTTGTAATCTCCAACGGCAATCATCTCTTCTAAATATCTAAATGCATCCTCATAGTCATCTTCCTTCAGGCAACCCATAATAAGCCGATCATAAGTCAGTCGATCGGGTTTTATCCCCAGAGCAGTCATCTCGCTAGCCAAAAACATAGCTTCAGCCTTCATGCTCCTTCTCGAAATCCCTTGCAGAAGGTTGTTGAAAGTCTCTATGTTGGGCCCACTCGCACAGACCTTGTGTAATTGCTTATACACATCCATTGCTTCGTTCAAGAATCCGCTCTGGACGTAAGATTCGATAATGACATTAATAGCAGCGACTGATATTGAATGACCATCATTGAATAACTGCTGGACAGTTTCCCATGCCTTTCCTGGGAGGTTTTCGGTTGGTGACCCGGTAAGATACTCGAAAAGTGGACGAGTGGTGCTGGCATCTGGAATTGTGCCCGCTTTTGTCATGATGGAGAGGACTCGGAATGCAGTTTGGAGGTCGTGAGCACCAGTGTAAGCTTCGATGAGAGCTTCATAGTGAAATAGAGACAAGACTGAGCGTCTTTCCGAGAGGATCCGAATAACGGAAGTGGCTAGTTCAGGGTCGGAGTAGCGTGCTGCAAGATTGAGCACCTGAAGACACATCCCATCAGAAGGAGTGAGATTTGATGTCAGATGAACTTGTGTGTCCCAGATGAACTTGGTTCCCTCGTACTGTAAAATATCTTAGGGCCTGGAAACTAGCAATGGGAGAATAAGTAACTCACATGAAGAGCGCTACTAAGCTTGTCAAACATGTAATACCAAACGTTGGGCGAGATATCAGACGCAGAATTCTGATACCGGTACATGAGTAGCTTATAAGCTTCATCCAATTCTTCCATCTCGCCAAGCCGATAAATAAAGATATCATACAGCCAAGGTTGAACGTATAGCTGATCCGAATGCATCTCCTCTAATTTGTCCATGGCCACCTCAAATTGGCGGTCCCGAATCAATCCCACAACGAGACTGTGCCATCCTTCTGGGGAGAGGCCAAGCCAGCGTTCCTTCATTTCTTGCAGAATCTCTGCTCGTAGGACATAATCTGGGTGGACCGCCAGGACCTGTAAAACACCATGGAATAACCCCGAGTCTCCCATTATCCCTCCTGCCCTCATTTCTCCCAACAATCGTCTCACGATCTTCACGCTCCCATGCTGTGCATCTGCATTGATTCTGATCAAAGTATCATAATGTATCAACGAAGGCTTCTCTCCTCTGACTCTTATTAGATAATCCACAAGTGCGGCAACTGCATCGTATACCCCCTCTTCCGCTCTTAACCGCCGCAGATCATCATGGAGTTGAGGAATTGTGCGGTTATCTAGATCTGGATTGTCTGCCGATTTATGTGGAGAGGGGTTCTGTGCCCATTCATGAGTTGGCAGGTTTTGATGCTTGGTTCCTACTGAAGCGTTGGGTGAGATAGGTTTCCATACTGCCAGTCCATCATCTTGGGGTGGCTTTTCTGGAAATGGCTTTCGTGATGATGTGTGGAGGGTTCGTGTTTTATGACAATTTAGGGAGCTTTTGTGAATTGGACGACGCGTTGCAATTCTGGACGATGGAAGGGCGGAGCGGGAAATCGAGAGTAAAATTTCATTAATAGAAGGGCATAGACAATGCCATAGCCCGTCAATTGGAATCCGAGTCACTGGCATTGGCGTTTGGGCAGCATTCGTGGTGTGAAAAGCTTCTGGCTCGAAATCCGGCCGAGGCTCAACCAAGATTTTGCAGGCTTATAGCCATCACGTGCATGTTGGGGAAACATCAACAAGGTCAAAAAGACCTGGAGTTGTCAGTGATTGCAGTCAGGGCTATCGATGCTTGTGATTGCTCAAGTTTGCTAGAGGCTTGCTGGAAAGATTGGAAGTTGCTCTCAGTCTCGAAGGGTCGCCTTCCTCGCTCAGTATGTAACTAAGAGACTTTAGAAAGTCTCCTCCTTGGTATCTGCTATGGCAACCAGCTTAGAAGCTTCAGCGTAGCTCTTATGCTCCGTTCCATTAATTTCAAGCCAGCAACGCTATGCAGCCCTATCCATTACGCCTGAAAAGGTACCTCCACCCCGCCAATTCTTCATTGCCCCCTTCCTCTACCCCTCCCTCTTCCACCACCTCTTCCCCCTCTCCCCCTATCACCACCTCGTCCCCCGTGGTCACCTCTCTGCCCACCTCCTCTGCCCCCTCTATACCCTTGGTCTCTCGACTGTTGCTCTTTGACCACGTCGATAATCTCATCTGGAACCCTCAGGTATTTGATCTGTTTATCTCCTATTAGCCCCATCCCAATCTGAACAATTTACTTCTCTTCCCTTCGCCTCGGAAATAACAGGGCCACATACATTATTTCCCTTGACATAAACCTCCGGTAACCTGAAGAACTTATCACCATCCTGAACGCCAACCAATTAGCCCTCTTGACCTTACTCTAAAAACCCTATTAACGCTCCTAGAGATCGAAAGGTATATCGCGCACCGGACTCGTCTGTATCACCTCCTTCAACGTCAAATTCATCCACGTATCGCACGTAACCAAATGTCCATTCAGTGTCTCGCCGTTCTTGAGCTCGACAAGCATAGGGTGGCCTTGCGCAGCCGTTAAAAGGCCGAGAGGAAGCTACGAACTTGTCAGCCTTGCTCACTAATATTCCTTCATCCTGCGCATGTATGGAGGGGGTTAAGCAGAGAGCCCGAGGGACTTACCATGGTTAACGTCGGTGTATGATGCGTTTGTCGTTTTTGTGGTGAGATGATAGCTTGCGATTCGAACTTGATATTGCGGAGATGGAGCCTATGGTAACCATACTGCGGCGATCGAGAACCCCAAGTGCGCAGTATGAAAATAGGCATTGAATTTCACTAAAGCAGGTTTAAACATTAATTACCATTTCCAAGAATGGACAATAGAGAAGACCAAATTTGAACTTGAACTCTCCTTCTCTAAAGTGAGTATTAAAATAATTCTAGATTTCCGATAGATTTGAAAGAATATTCGCCCAACTAATGAGGACTGATGAGGAAAGCTTTAAACTTCTCGAGGTTGTGAAAGGTTCTGTATTGCAGATGAAAGATTCAGAATCCCACTATATCTATGAGCTATATGGATTTCTAAAGTCTAACTCCTTTTAAGCCAAGAGATAATGAAACCAGAAGGTTGCCCGCTCTTATAACCATAAGGTAGGATAAGGCAAATTGAGACAAGTAGAATTTGTTCAACTCTCAAGACATGTGATTCATAAATAATAGACAGATAAGGAAAAGGATCCTCATAAGTTCTGAGATGAGATAAATATACTTCAATGCATTCCAGATATCGTTGAGAGCGTGTGGCTGGTTGTGCTAGAATGCTGGCCTTGACATTAAGCAGTTTTGGGCTTGTGTATAACACGTAATTATATCTAACAAATCTGCAGGCTTCTCATTGGCTGCAAATCTTAGGGAATCTTGTACGACTATTTTCATAGACTTGTTGCAATTCGAAGCGCTGAAAAATAATACTCATTTTATGGAAAGCGACCGACTATTTGAATGACAGGATTGTCAAACATTCTCCCAATAAAAGATTGCGCTATTGTCAAAAAGGGTTTAAAGTATATTTTCAATTATGTTCCACTAGGTCTCTTCAAACCTCCGGCGTCGGCAAAGGCATTCGGTGCATCTTTCATGGTACAGAGGTGTAGGCAAGGTCCTGATTGAAACAATCTGTTATGTCATACCAGGCAAGGCATTACTCGACCCGGGCTACTCTGCTATTTACATTGTTTTCAACTTCAGACTGTTACTCGAGTATATCCAGCCCCTCCTGACTTCAGATTTGCAGCTCCAAGCTGCGTCGCAATCGAGCACTCGATAGCAATCGCACAAAGGGCCTCGTTATCCCCGTTCCACACAGTCACACATGTATGCCATCATCTTACCAACCTGACGAGTCGGAGGGTTGGAAACAAGCGCATTTTCTTCATTTAGTTCCGTCCTCGAACTCTTGCAGGGCTGAGAGCTGGAAGTCGTCGTCAGCACCGGCATGAATTTGGTTAGCCGCCATCACACCCCACCAAGAGACGACGAGTCCTGCAAGATTGCGCAGCCCACTCGAGCGCGAATTGGGTCTCTTTTATCATGGAGCGTTCCCTTCGCCTTTCGAGTGTCTGTTTCCGTGTGTATGCTAAAGTTCTAAAGCGTGCAATTTATGTTCTTTGATACCGCCATCTTTCTGTCCTCTTGATCTCTATATCCGAGTGTTGTGCTAGAGCTCCCGAAGCCGGCAATGCGCGGCCTCACCAGCAGCGCACTCTTGTGGGCACCAGCGCTCGCATCGGCCTTCGTTGTACCCGAAGTCGATGTAGAAGATGGAGGTTCTGTCTTCGCCCCCAACGGTACATGAGCTCTTTATCACGAATTCCACCATGTCACAACTAATTCTGCTCCAGAGGACCATCTGTTCGCGCCAATAGTCGTCAATATCGTTGACCCCCGGTCACATGATCATCACGAACGCCCTGTGGAATTTGCCCTGGAGGTCTTCGAGTCCGAATCTGCCTGTGGATATGGAAATGTGACTCTAGATGGCCAGGCGTTACCTCAAATCGTCGAGGGTGATTCTTCATCGGGTCAGGGTCCCGTCACAACTGAAAATGGCATTATTCTTGGCGCATGGTCGTTCAACTGTATCAAGGTCAATGGAGTACCAAACGCTCAGCTTCTGAGGTTCGAAATCCAGGACGTCGATGGGACAGCGGTACAGGATACCGGATTCTATGCTTTATATCACCAGAGTGGATCATTGGAAATTTTAAATATCGAAACCGACTTGTCAATACCCATTCATATTGTTGCCAACCCAAATCCCGAGGGCCTCCGACCTATTAGCGACGATCCACGCTTACCTGAATACAACGTCGAGGAAGAACTCGCTGAGCTCGACTATTTCTATGCTCAACTCCGGGAATTGGAGTGGCTTATCTTCGAAAAGGAACGAGCCCTTTCGGAGCACCATTCTTCCCAACAATTGGAGAAAACTATCAAGGACTGTGATAGTTTGAGATGTATCGTCCAAGCTGCTGCCGATCAAGCCCGCAATGCTGCACACAGTATATATAGCAAGGTTCGAGGAGATATAGAAGACCACGACGAGGAGGCTCACGGCTGGCCTAGACCCCCCTTTAAGAAGCCACACTTCCCAAAGTTCCCTCACCCAAAATTCCCTCATAGGCCGCATGACGGGAATCATACCTGTGACCATCCGAAATTTGGTCATGGAAATCATACTCACGGAAATCATACCTTCCCACCGCCGCCGTGGAAATTGCCTCATCATCGCCCTCTGCCAATATGCAAATACCCGCCTCCACACCATGGGCCGCATCATGGTCCACCTCATGGGCCACCTCCCCACGGAAAGCCTCCTGGAGATCGTGAACCTGGTGGACGACCAGAATGGGAACATAAGCCAGACTCCCATCGCCGGCCATCTGACGAAGACGGACCTCACGGAAAGCCTCCCGGAGATCGTGAACCTGGTGGACAGCCAGAATGGGAGCAAGAGCCAGTACCAGATGACAGGCATAAGCCAGACTTTCATCATAGCCCAGATGTAGGAAATGAGCCGGATTTTCATCGCGGCCCAGAGGAGGAGGATAGGCATCACCCACCTCCACCTCCACATGACGAAGGACCCCATAGCAGTCCTCCAGGTCCAGATCATGATGAACCCCATCCCAAACCGGGAGATTCTCACGGACTTCCGCATGCACCTGGTATCCACCATCCTATTCTCCATGTCGTGAAGCTCACTGCCATCGGCTTCCTCTTCGCCTTTCTCCTCCTCTCCCTTCACCATCGCGTTTGTACCCCAAAACGCCGCGCCGATCGCCACCGCCGCAAGGAAAAACGTCGGGCCCACAGACGTGCTGTCCACAAGTATGCAATCACCAAACTATTAGCCAGGATCTCAGGGAATAGCGACGAGAGCAGCGATAGCGGAAGTGATGATTATGAAGAGAAGAGAAGCTTTCTAAGACGCGAGGCGCAGGAAGTTGTCCAGGGGGAGATTGCGGAGCTTAGAGTTGCGGCTGATGTTGTAGGGGATATGGTTGCTGCTGAGGAGGGACGGGCTACGACTATCATTGCTCCCGCCCCGGAGCCAGTGGCCGTAATCACCCAAGCGCCCGCGACGGAGGTGGAGTCAAGACCGCTGTTGCAGCAACAGCTTCTCGAGCATGTTGGACATGGAGAGGAGCTGCCGGCATACGAGGACCACGATGGAAGTGATTTGGGAAGTGTGGTTGCGGATGGGTTTGGGTATACGCCTGGTGGGAATGGATATACGCCCAGTCATTCGAGTAGTGGAGGCGTGAGCGATATTCTTGGTCCGGATACGAAATCGTAAACCGAAATCTAGGAGGGGGTGCTTTCGTTTTGTTTCCAATTATGGAAGGGCGGAGAGTTACGTAGATACTTTGTTGTATCGCTTTCCTTCGTAGTCATTAGCGAGATTCCCGTATCCTATGTATATTATGTTTACATCATTGATAGTCAAGTTTTCTTAATAGAATTCTAGGTTCCCCATCTGCTGCTATTTTGAAATATTTGCTTAGCCTTGAATCTCGCTACAACCTGTAGTCCTAGCAAAATGGCCATCCATCCATCCAATATCGGTAATACCATGGTACCTAATAGACCTTTGGGAGCGTGTCAGAGAGATAGCTGGATGTGTGATGTGGATTATGGGAAAGAGCTCCTCGTGGAAGAAAAAACGAGACCAATTCCTAGAACAAAACCAAGAATCCTGCAATCAACTAAGTACTTTGTACGATATATTAACCCTTTAGCCAAGCCAACTGCTTGCGCCCCTCGAGGCCAGTTTATTATTTTACAGGAGGAGAGCTTAACTGAGACTGTCGAAATAGCAACATATTTCTAGAGAAGTGAAGTCACTCGAGCTTATTAACTCTAGTCCTAACATTGTCCATCGCATATTTTAGACTGAAAGAAAAAATGGATTCCAAATTCAATCAATCTGGGTTTCTTCAAATATTCCCCGCATTCCACCAATCAACACTCCCGCCAAACTCCTGCCTCTGGTGGAAAAAGTTCTCGGCCAAAACCGCCAACTCGTCATCCGAAAATGTCATCGGCGCCGCAGGCCCCCCCGACGCCGCCGAGGCAGGGTCTCTCACCACATCTGGGATCCCACGTCCCATCTCCACCTGTTGCATCCTCGGCGTCGGGGTGGCACTCCCAAATTCCTGCCTCTCTACGCGTGTGGGTTCCGGTAACACCGACGTCTGTGCGATTTCTGATCTGGATCTGGAGTGGTGAGAGCTCGTGGGGAGGGATGGGCCAAAGAGTCGGTTGGCGGATCCGGGGAGTTCGCTTGAAGAGGAGTATTCCAGTACTTCGAAGAATTGGCCCAGATCGATGAGGAGTTTACGGCTTTGGCGGATGGGGGTATCGCTGGCGACGTATGTTGATGAGACTGTTTCGCTTAGTTGCTGTAACTTTTCTGCCTGTTCACCAATCAATAAACTGAGGTTTTTTGGTGAGAGCAAAATGGCACTTACTATCCGACCAACATGTGGCCACTGTTCTCCTAAACCTCTAATGAATCGCAAACACTTTTCGAAACTATCCTGCTTTTCCCTTCTTTTTACCGAGTCATCCACGAAACTCTCCTGTAGATATATTGTCGCAACGATAGCAACGCAGTGGCCAAGAAAAGGGTCGGTGACTTTGAATGGCTTTGCTTCGAGCATATCGATGAAATTGATGATCCATGATGTATGTGACGCTATCAAATCCGAAGTATGCTGAAGAAATATCTCCGGGATTACGCACTTGAAATTCCTTAACCGTAAAGACGTCAAGAGAGGGTGGTTGAGGAGACATAGATTAGTGTGATACAAGAACTGGATGAAGAGCCAAGGACTCCAGTAATCTCGATTTGCATAGAGCTCTCCAACTGACTTCTGTGAGAACTTTGCAGGCTCGAATCGGTAGCAATATGGCATTCGGGTCTCGAAATCCATTTGCATTGCCAGGATAATTGAGTAGTCTGACTGTTGCGACCATGGCGGAACGATACTTGGTTTCCCACGCTTCCAATATCTTGTGATTTTGAACCACACAGCACTCAATTGAATTCCATATGCAACAATGCCCTTGTCAGGCAAAGACTCGTCACATAAGGGGGGGATTCTAGCTCCTCTGAGTGCCGCAGGCGATGGAGGGTTTGGTGGTTCACCCGTAGTTTCTGGATACCATGGAAAATTATCATCGTTTGCAAAGTCTAAAATCATAAAATCGGCACCATGCAATCTTTTCAAAAGATAAATACTCCAAAAACATCTTCTTTTCTCTTCTTTATCGTGCTCTAGGAGAGGTGTTTGTGTTTCAGAAGTTAATCCAGCGTTGTGGGCTAGACTCATTGCTGTGCTACAATGAATACTTGCACGTCGGGTATTGCCATCTCAAAAAGGGGTAAGTCCACTGCCCTTCAAAATTGCCCAGAAGACATACCTGTAAAGTCGACGAGACACAAAAGACACAAGGATTGAATTGTTGAAAGCTCAATTGTCCCTTCCAATATCTTCTTTGAAATAATTTCTCGTGCTGCTTCCACATAATCGCTAGTATCGTATACTCGACGCCCGGAAGAATGCGGCTCTTCTCTAAATCGTAAGGCAATGGCTAGAATCGCGAACAGTACCTCAGGTTCTCGCTCATGAAGACTACGGAGGAAATTTGCCTTGTGAAACAAAGGTAACGGCTGACAATCACAATACAAAAGATATGTTTCTGCAGCTGCTTTCACAACTTCCCACGCAGGAAGAGGGCTGGAAATATTCAGCTCTCATATTTAGGGAATGAGAATAATTGAGGACGACTAACACTGCTAGATTTATTGGATTCAGTTGGGCTTTTGGCTTCTGCAAAGTTCTTGCTGGGGATTCTGCTGCTATGGAGGGAGTACCTCTGCTAGCAGACGCTTGGTTGGCAAGGACTTCAGCAAGTTGTGCTTCAACATTTCTAAGGCGATCACCCTGAAGATATTTCAGCATAATGGGTTGGAATAGGGCGTTCAGAGGCACAACCTACTAATCTAATGTCGTTTGACGAGGCTGAGATGAATCGTTGAGGTGTAGGAGATATGCTCCTGAAAGCCCTATCAACTTGCTGCCGCTCTTCGGCATAAAAGCAATGCTGCGATAATCGAGAGCAATGTGAACAAACAGGCTTTTCACCAGGACATCTAGATTTCTTTCGACTAGTCGTTTTATTAGACAAGAGTTAAGATTGATTTAACAAGGGGCCGCAGAGCAAAGCGGCTTGGTGGGCTCTCACCGACATGGTTCACATGCTTGCCGAACTCTTTTGGCAGGCCGTTCTGAAGACATTTAAACGCTCTGCCATTTGCTTAACTTCCGCACTAAATAATAATGCTGGTGGTTTTTGAGAAAGTGTGTTGGAATTGTGAAGGAATGAAGTTCTAAGACAGGATCGGCTAATTCCCATCCGGATGGACCTCGGTGTCGCCTCACGACTATATTTAACAAGGGTGTTCCTTATCAACACCGAGCCGTTTATAAATAGGGCATAAAAATCATAAAGTAACCAAGCATCAATTTGAAATCATATTTATAATGTCAAAAGACGGAGAATATATTAAGAAGGTTTTATCTACAAACTAACTACTACCCATAACCTTCCGGCCAATATCAGCATACATATCATAATCATTCATCTCTTCTATCGTCAACTTGTTCTTTTCATCCTTCACCTTATACAACGGATTCGTGGTATTGCTAGAAAATCCAATGCGTTCAGTGATATTCTCTCTAGCTCTAGCACTTGCTGCCTGAACCCGAGTGGCACGAGGTTTCCGAACTCGCTCATAGATCTCGAGGCCCTTCCTGATATCCTCCAGTGAGTTTGTAAAAGAATACTTCTTGCTGAAGATTATTCCAAGTGCTGCCGCGTCTTCAATCGCTGTACAAGCGCCCTGGCTCTGATCTGGCATCATGGGATGTGCTGCGTCTCCCATAATGCACGTTCTGCCCTTTTGCCAGTGGGGATATGGTTGGTGGACGAATAGACGCCATGGTTTAATATCGGTAGAATTCTTGAACAGTGCAAGAAGATCCGGGTCGAGCGTCCCGAAGGGTTCTAGCAAATCTTCGACAGTGTTTTTGGAGTTCCAACCATCACCAGGATTCTTGCTTAGTTCTATTGGGAAGAAGCAATAGTATGAGTGAAGCGTGCCTTGGCGACAAGGGGAGAACACAATCTTGTAGATGCCTTGCTCACCAGTTCCACCCCAGTATTCGATAGCTTCATTGGCTGCGAAATTTTTCAATCCAAGTCTTTTCACATCTTCTGTCTCAATAATGCAATGTAGACAGTGTGACGTGGACTGCTTCCTGTCAGGCACAATGCCTAGTGTAAGTCGCACTTGTGACCCAATTCCATCGGCTCCAATTATGAGGTCATGTTTTGCTTGTACGCCATGTTCGAACGTAACAACTCCAGTTTCGTGGTTGATCTCCAAACAGCGGTGGTTAACCTTGAGGGTTGCGGGAATGCCACCATGTGAAAGGCCCATAGCTCCATCCATTAGCATTTTATGCATGTCGACTCTGTGAAACATGTTGTACACCTGCATTGATGTTAGAAAATAATCAAAGTCAGGGATGTGCCAGACGTACAAATCCCCAGCGCTCCTTATAATCTGCCAAATCATACACATTGGAGACCTCTCCTGTAGCCCAGTCGTGGTGAATGAGCTTCTTGAGAATTACAGGTCTTCCCATAGAAATGTCAACGCCCCATTCCTCGAGCCATTTCGTCCCATTTGCTGCGCAGCTAATCGAAGCACCCACTTCACCGGCAAAATCAGCTCGTTCGTAGATGGTGACCCTGTGTCCGGCTCTTCGGAGGGATGTTGCCGCTGACAGTCCTCCTAGAGAAGAGTTAAAAGGCTCAAAGCTAGAGAACGAGCTGGGTCTTACCAATTCCTCCGCCAATGATGGCAATGTCTAACTCTTTCCAGCTGCTTTCTACAGAACCCATCTTGAAAGTATAGCAATAGAACAGGCTTTGTGAATTGCACTCGCGGCTCCTAGAGAGCTACTCGGATACTTTAAGAAGCATGCCTACCTCTCCTACTCTCAACCGCCAACCCACCTATAGATAGAGGAAGATATAGTGCCTGGCATGCTCTATCACGGAAATCCTTGTAGAACACCTTCTAATCCGGAAAGGAGGTGGCCCGCCTCAAACCGTGATGGAGATAAGAAAATATCGAAACCTTTGAGAGGCCTGCGGGCTGCACGGGTTCTTTGATCGAGTGCTCACCTCCGTCAGCCGAAGATAGTGGTGGGGGTAGAGTTTGGGCTGGTTGTTGGGGTTGGTTGGAGGCAGCTCGCTGCGAACATACAACACGGAATCGGGCCAGAGGCGGGTTCCGGGGTCCGTTCCCGTGCCGTGTATTCTTTCCGCCCCTAGCAATAAGCACTACGGCTCTGAATCAGCAACATCATCGACCGGCTCAATCGTCCATGAAATATCAACCAGGACGGATACATTTTATTGGTGAGTGCAATCAACACATTACAGGTCACAAGCTGTCTCAATTGTGGCTATGTGGAACCTCGCAAGTCACCTCGACAGTCACACATCGACTACAGTATCACCATATCATCTACACAAGTCAAGTGACAATTAATTGTTTTCACAATTATTGTACCTCAGCTTACCATTTCGTAGCTGCCAGACTTCAAAATGGCCTCTCAGAATACAGATGGCAGTGTTAAAGACGAGGAGTTTAGCTATGGAGATCATGAACTCCAAAAGTTAACCGTCTTTCGTTCGACACAACAACCAAATCATGATAAAGGCTACTGGATAATGTAAGCTTGCCATGCTATAAGAGAAGTCTTTATGTGTAATTACTGGCCCTTTACAGGCCAGACAGTTTGTATAGAAGGCATTCTGACCTGCTCAAAAGATACATCCATGGTGGCGGTTGGCGAGACCCAACAGTTACTAAAGAGTCCTTCCTACCAGCTATTCAACACCTCATCTCTACCCCTTCATACAACGCCCTTGTTCAAAAAAGTGTTACAGCTTTTGCCTCAATCAATTACCGCCTCTCAGCCCACCCATCTCACCCTCAGAATCCATCAACTACCCTACCAAGCCAATACCGAAATGCTCTACACCCCGACCATCTCCATGACATTCTTACCTCTCTATCCTTCTTGCAAACTAAATTTGAATTCGGAAGCAAATACATTCTTGTCGGACACTCCTGTGGAGCAACATTAGCCCTCCAAGCAATCTTCCGGCGCTCACTCCTCCCAGCACCAATTACACAACTGCACAACCCCGAAGTCATCATAGGCATAGCCGGAATCTATGATCTTCGTCTTCTACGAGACAATAATTCTCACCCTGCATACCAAGAGTTTCTCTCTGGTGCTTTTGGAGAAAACGAGGCGAAATGGGATCAAGTTTCTCCTGCTAGATGTGATGGTATCGAGAAAATCTGGCAGGAAGGGAAGTATCTTGTATTAGTAAGTTCGAGGGGGGATGAGCTTGTTGACGAAGCTCAGATTGATGTCATGAGTAAAAAGGCAAGGTCTTGGCAAGGAGGGTTGAAAATTGAAGTGTGGAAGGGAATTTTATCTCAAAGACATGATGATATTTGGCAGAATGGAGAGGGCTTAGGAAGGGTTATCGGCGAGGGCTTAATTAAATGCACAGAGGGAAAAGCATAAATCTGAGTGGATTCAAATCGCTCCTTGTTACGAATAAATCTCCAAAAGAAAAAGTAGGGTCCTTGCAGACCAGGACCATGTTGAAGTTGAAAACGATCTGCCGTACTGTCCAGGCGGCAACCAATGTTAATAGTGTTAACTTGGCTTTCATCCGGGATCGTCAACTCTCTATAATAATCTAGATATTACACTCAGAGCTTTTTGTTCGGTTCCGGGCGCTTTTCATGAGGTTCCCTAAGTTGTTATTAGAGATGCTAATTCGCAAATGGGAATTTGGAGATTAACGCGCTTGAAACCAAACACACCCAGTTCTACATAAACACTCTAGCAAATATACAGTCGTTTTTAACTGCTGGAATGAGCCAAGTATGTAGAGTAATTATGTAACTATCCAATATAATACGTCCTATGGCCAATAGCATGGCATCTCCAACATGCTCTTAAGTCATGTATCATCTATTTTGTCTACCCTTCTTCTTGGCTACTAAGAGCTCTCAAAGCCGTTCATCGCTCATCTACCTTGACCATGCAACCTATACCAAATTCCTCCCTCCACACAAACCCTACTTCAACGCTGTTCTCTTCGTCTCATCCCGACTCTGTCTCAAAAATGGCAACAAATCAGTTCCCCCTGTCCCTTTTAGCCCCGTCATATTCCCCTTCTCTGCCGTCGCAACCGCCAAATTCAACCCTTGGTTCCCAGCTGGATGATATTTCCTCGACGGATTGATAATATACCTCGTGATTATCTGAATATGGATATTTCGGAATTTTCCTAGTTCTTCAACTGCGAGGTTATATGCGTCGGTCATCTCGGGGATGTTGGTGGTAGAGATGTATGCACGGATGTTGGTGATTGAGGAGATGTAGTTGAGGAAGGAACGGTGGGAACCGGGCATATAGTTGCGCATTTCCTGGAATGGGTCAGTTAATGTTGTGTTGCTTTGTGATCCAATTGCGCCGACAACAAAGAATTGCAATGAAAGATAGAAAATCACTGACCTCAAGAAATCCATTCTTCGAACCCTTCATCCCACCCGTTAATGAATGCTCAACACCAAGTACAATGTCAAAGAACTGTATCAACGAGCTCTGAGCGTTACTCCCTCCACTAAACATCTTCCACTCTCCCAGGCCATTGCCCTCATCATAAAATACCCCTCGTGGTAGCCCAGCAACGGCCATATTTTTGCTTCCGGCCAAGAAAGGTCTGATTTCGTTGTAGAATACTTCAGGAGAGCACTCTTCGCTCATTCTCTCCAATATCAAGCCGATTTCTTTGATGCAAACGGCGAATTTGAGAAGTGAGCTGAGAACGACATGCGATTTGCCTGAACGGGTTGCGTTTATTGCTTTCAGCATTTCTGGGATTATGAGAGCGCCATGTGCTTCGATTGCGATAGAGATCAGGTAGAACCACTCTTCGTCTCGGGTTCCAGTGAAAGTGTGGAGGACTTCTAGATTAGAGAGGGAAGTAATAGGTAGCGACGAAGAGAGGGAGGTGAAATTCCAAAGATTAAGTGCGGCATAAGTAGCGGTTGGTGGGAGACCAAGGTGCCCAGCAACTTGGAGAAATGGGACGGAAATCTGAGGGGGTAATTTCTGCATCTGCTATTAGTTAAAGCACAAGGTCCATGTCTTAATACACACTTCTGAAGGTCCTCCAGCTTCCCATATATATGCATGGGTCATGAACGAGAGGATTAGATATGCTCGCTGCCATTCTTGCTCGGATTTAAAATTCGAAGTGGAAGGAATTGGGAGCTTATCCACTGTTGTTTTGAATGTTCTTGATTTCAAGAGCGAGGGGAGCTGCCGAATTACACTTTCCCAACATGCCCAATTTTGGTCAGTCAGGAGCTGGAGAGGAAGTTGGTCTGGAAGAAAGCCATTTCGAGGCGATATCCCAAACTCCGCAAGATTGATATTTAGAGGACCACGCATATCCCAGCAATGTGATACAAACGGGGGAAATTGGTCTTTTAAAGAAAAGGTGAAGATAATAATGATTGAACGAAACACAGCCAGAAAATACTTGGTGATCGATCAGGTCAACGTTACGAATAATACGGAGGGAACAAATCTGCTATTTTAACACAAACTTAGCAAAAGAACCACGTGGAGCTATACGTGCTCTACGGTGGGAATGACATGGTTCGGGATATATCATGCGGAAGCTCTTTCAATAACAAAACAGTGCCATGTTTTACTTGGAAAGTTTCCTTTCTCCTCGAAAGCAAGCGCTGACTCGTGCACTACTAAGCCGGCGGATGCGGATGCGGAAGGAGATCGGAAGTTGGAGACACGGAAGTTTAGAACACCTATGCGACCCCATGATAACAGTGCAGCAATGTGTTGCCTTGCGTGTGCCATCTAGGAGATGGGGCCAAGTACAAAGTGATTATAGATGGACAATGGCAATTTCCTTTCATTGCCATCGTATTCTCTCATCCTAATCCTAATCTTCCATTCCACCCCAGCTCCAACAACGATTAGCGACAATGGGATCAATCATAGAAGAACCTCAGCAGATAGCAAAGGGGAAACCGACGTTTCCAGCTGATTCGAATACGCTGGAATATGCGCAATCGCTTGATGCGAAGGACCACTTGCGGTCGTTCAGAGAAAAATTCATCATCCCCTCGAAAGGAAATATCAAGTCGTCAAAGGTTGTGAAGCCAGGTTCGTCACACGAATCTCACATAGCCCTCCCTCATTATATAAACCACATGGCCTGCCTCTTTCTAACAGCCTGCTAGAATCTACAGATCCATGTATCTACTTTTGCGGGAATTCGCTGGGCCTTCAGCCCAGGGCGGTAGCGGAATATCTTCAGATTTATCTCGATACTTGGTCAACAATCGGTGTTCATGGACATTTCCGAAAACTTGAAAACTCGCCCTTGAGCCAATGGCAACTTCTTGCCGAACATGTCTCAGAACAGCAGGCCCGGATCGTAGGTGCTTCTCCCTCTGAAGTAGCCACCATGGGAACATTGACCATGAACCTGCATCTCTTGATGGCAAGCTTCTACACCCCAACTCCCGAAAAGAGCAAGATTATACTCGACTGGAAAGCTTTTCCAAGTGACCACTTCGCAATTGAATCTCAAATTCGAGGACAGGGTTATGATCCAAAAGAAGCCATGGTAATGATTGGCCCTGAAGAAGATTCATATGAGGTCTCAACAGAGGCAATTCTCAAAGTCATCGATGAAAATGCTTCCACCACTGCTCTGCTCCTTCTTCCTGGAATCCAATATTATACTGGCCAATTCTTTGACATGAAAACCATCACCAAGTATGCTCAAGATAGGGGCTTGATCGTTGGTTGGGATCTTGCGCACGCGGCAGGAAACGTGCCTTTGCAGCTCCATGATTGGAACGTGGATTTCGCCGCCTGGTGCACTTACAAGTATATAAACGCTGGTCCCGGTTCGATCGCTGGTCTTTATGTACACGAAAGGCATGGGCGGGTAGAATACAGCGAGGGTGAAGACAAGCCGGTGTTTAGACATCGGTTAGCAGGGTGGTATGGTGGCGACCAAACAGGGAGAATGAACATGGTGAACAGTACGCTTCCCTTCCCCTGAAGTGAAGAAAAATATTATAACTAACCTAAATATCAGACTTCAGACCTAGTCCCGGAGCGAGCGGTTATCAAGTCTCAAACCCCTCTGTCGTCGACCTAACCTCACTCTGTGGGGCACTTTCCGTCTACAATCAAACATCCATGTCCGAGATCCGACAAAAGTCAGTTAGTTTAACAGCTTACCTTGAACACTTACTCCTCTCTAGCAGCAACTCGAGCCGTGCATTCAAAATAATCACCCCGTCGAACCCAGAGGCTCGGGGCACGCAGTTGAGTATCTTTTTGAAACCAGGGAGATTGGAAACCTTGAGTAGCATGTTGGAAGATGCAGGTATTGTGGCGGATAAACGCAAGCCGGATGTCATTCGGGTCGCTCCGGTCCCTTTGTATAACACTTATGAGGAGGTTTGGAGGTTCGTGCAAATTTTCAATAGTGCTTTAAAAAAGTGTGAGTAGGACTTCAAAGGCAAAAATTCAAACGGAAGAATCCTTCTAGGTGTCCTTTTATCCTCAGTGTAGTGAAAGAGTTTCCAGGTAATGGAAGAAGTAGACATCACACAGGACAATTTAACTTTGGAAGAATCTTCAGGGGTAAGATTGACTTGAGCTTTCCGCTCTTTACCTACACGTCACCAGATAGATGCAACCCATTCTGCTCATGAGTGTAGTGTACTAGGTCTGATCAGGAGCAATTTTTGTCATCGCGCTCTTGGTATCATTAAGTACCTTACGAGATGAACTTGAAGCACCGTCTGAAAAATCACTAGCGAGATTTTAAGGCTGCATGTAATATGTAATACTATAGAAGACCAGCAAAACACCATAGCTGGGTGTGGAAGGCGAGGGATTCGGATTCTGGTATGCGGAGACTACAATACAAGCCAATCATGTCCCGGCCGGCTCGTCCCGGTTCAGAATCACATAGCCGATACACCTTTGACAAAAGGTATTAGATCATTATTTACTAGCACTACTAATCCCGAAGGGTTGACTATGCCTGGGGGGCAATCAAAATTGGGTACTCAAGCTCCAGAACGGCTTTTGGATTGCCCTGGACTGGCTTGAAGTCAACAATAAGAGAGTCTTTCACTGCAAATACCGAGTCATTCGTTAGGTAGGGGTCTTTTCTGTCGAAAATCTGAGTAGTTAGGGGTTGGTAACCATCCTTGAGAACCTAAAATATTGTTAGGAAAAGCGATGGAACCTATAGAATTACAGAATTGTAACTCACCATCAAATGAATATGAGCAGGTCTGTATGGATGCCTGTCTAGCATTTGAAGAAGCTCTCCTGCAGGACCTATCACAGCGTAAGCTTCAAAGTAATCTGAACTTCAAGTAGTAGCAATCTGCTTACCATCGTAGGGAATGGGATAAGGGGTTGGTCGGAGGCAGTAGAAAGAGTATCGGCCATTGGCATCGGTCTTGAACTTTCCACGGAGGTTCATGTCAACCTGTGCCTTGTCTTGCTGCTCATACATGCCATTTGTAGAGGCCTCCCATACATCTATAGTTGCTCCAACCACTGGCTTCTTGGAGACCGAGTCCAAGACCGTTCCGTGCATATATGTTACTTCGCCATCCTCCGGACAGTCATGGACGATTGTAGAGTCATTGTCAAGGACCGGGGCGTCGTGCCGGAAGAATGGCCCGAGGATAGCGCTGGCAGTCTGCGGGTTATTGGACTCGGCTGCCGTTTTGAATGCAATTTCATCGACAAGTCTATAGCTGTTAGAATGGCCCTACCACGACAGGCTTTGCAAACGCAACGACTCACGATTCAAGCCCGATGACATCACACAGTAGCTGGTTCTCGTTCCTCTTGTCGTCACTCATTTGCCCAGCCCGATTCAAAATATCTACCCCCGCCAACCATTCGTCGACCGTTAGCTCATTCTCCCTGGCGAAGTCATGAACGTGCTGAATTAGACTAGCTACGACTTTCCGCAGTCGTGGATTCGTCTTGGGTCCCATCGATTCGATGACACGCTGGGTAAAGGTTGGGTCGAATCTAGAATTGCTAGGCACATTGCCCGTGCTTTCGAGTGTAGCTAATGGTGCCATTGTTTAAGGCCAGTGGTGGTTTCAATCGTCAAGAATTGAAGTCTTATGAGAAGTTAGGAATTGTAGAATCCAGAGAGAAAGAGAGGGGTAACCAATATATATCTTGCATAGCCGTCAGAGCCCCAACCCCTCCTTCCGAAAGCTCAAAGTTAGCTGACTATTGGCTTTAAAACCCCATATTTGGAAAGGCGGCCGGCATCATCGGATTTCCACAGTACGAGTACACCAAATGGATTATGTCAAAGACTTGGGTTCTTATGGTACAGTTGGAAGGGATGGAAGTTTAACTATTGGGCAGGCTATCCTGGGAAATAAGAGACTAGTCCTATTTGGGACGAGGCACATAAAGCAAGTCTTCTCGGTATTTTTAAGTCTCTTCCTCGCCTCCATCACTCGGGATTTGAAGATAAGGAGCTAACAGCACAATGAGACTCTCATACCAGGTGTCTTATTGCCAATATTTCACATGTGGTGAGTTAAGGAAACTATTACAATTGTGCAGCAGCATATTGCTCCGGTTCACTTCACGGAATATTCACGCAAGGCCTTTTTTCATGGTTCTCGTTTACTCTCGGTATTTAATGTATGTTTTCGATGTATGATAATACTGTTAATACGTGTCTCGCAACTTCTTCTGGAGCCTCAACACAATACCAATGCCCAACCCCATCCAAGACTTGAATCCACTTCTCCCCATCATCCGTCCCGTACGCCTTCAGAATCTTCTCCGATGAAGACAGCGGTGTAGTCTTGTCATCTGCTCCAGACAGGATAAGTAACGGTACCTTTATCTCCCCATAATTTGGTGTTTCAGCGTTTGCTATAACGTCACAAAGGCACATATAATTTTTAGGGGACGTCCCTAAAATCAACGAGCGGATGAAAGCATGATGAAGAGGGGTAGATTTCGACCCTGTAGCTGCTGCTGGTATAGTGTTTGCCAGAATTTCCAATCCCTCTATCATCAATGGAGTTAGCATAAACACAATGAAAACCCTTAGGGAGATAGCATACCATTCTTCACAATTTCGATCCTCTTCTGAGAAAATTCAGTGAGGGCAGGCGCTGGATCCACAGGCCCTAACAACACCACTCCGCTCACCTTTTCCTGATGCCTTGCCGCAAACGTACTCGCCACAATCCCACCCATTGAATGGCCGACTACAACAACCTTCTCCTTCACTTCCAATGCATCTAATAACCCCGCCACATCGTTTACAATCGTGTCGAGCGTTTGTTTTCCGAGGCCATGCTCCGAGAGTCCAGATCCCGGTGTGTCAAAAGAGATGCACTTTGAAACCGAAGAGAGCAGAGTTGTGATTGGTTTATAGTAGCAGGACGAGGAGCCGAGACCGTGGATGAGAAGGGTAGTTATTTTAGGAGGGTGAGTGGGATTGTCGTCAACGGTGTAGAAGAGGGATTTGTTGTTGACTTTGATGAAAGGCATTTTTTTGTGCTTTGATGCAATCTCTTGAATAGCAAAGGTTATCTGGCTTGGTCACAAATCCTAGCTTCCTGGCAGAAAACTATTCGAAAATAAGCACAAGGTGGTCGATGAAGGATTATTTGTTTAGTTGCTGGCCCCACTACCCCGCACTACCGGCTTGGTCATACAGTCCTAGTGGCAATTTGAAGCTGTAACAACATAACAAAATAAGCCGGTCTATTGAATCTTGAGAAGCCTTTTATCGTAACCCAATCAATAGAAGCGTGAGTAATTAGGAACTCTTTCCTTTTAACCTGATTCATTGTGAACGACGCTACCTAGCCCCTACTCCTGGTGATTCAAGTCAACTTCAAGTGTTCATTCGCTTTTGAAAAGTTTAAGAATAAAAATAAGACAAGTATTAAAAGGCAAATTAAAGGTTTTAATAAGAAAAGAGTAGTGAGGAGGGGGACGCTTGGCCAATAGAGAACCTTAAACATATTCTATTTTAGTTTTGAACACACGGTTTGTAGTCATATAATATAGCATATAGCTCTATAAGTATCAGGTAAATTCCAATATGCATAACGGTAGCGCCTGGTCGCGTTTTTTTTTCTAAATGTGTTACTAAAAGAGATAACTTGGAAAAAACGCATCACCGTCCTAGTACTAATTCCCAGGATCGTCCCTGCGACTGATCTGATCAACTAGTGAACACTAATAAAAAGCGTCGGGAGCATCCGAGCCTCGCCCCTCCCGGTTTTGATATCTATAACCATCCAAATGAAAATATATATCATACCGATTCGAGGATGCCGGCGAAATTCTACCTATCATCTGCCTTGCGAGAATAGTATATTTATAGTGCATATTATAGCAGGTGTAGTAGCCTCAAGCACTACTAAAAACATCCATATGTAAACCAACCCTCGACATTGTATTCAACCTTATATTCAAGATTATCTTGTCTCAATGACATATGTAAAGGTCAATCGCCCAGGCGAATGGGTTTTTATCAATACTGTGATAAATTGACGCCAGTCGCTTTACCCGCTTAAAGAATACAAAGACAAGGTAAGATATATTACAGAGAATTCAAATCATCCAAAGTATAGTAAAATCACATTCTCAAAATTTAAAGAGACCCATATAGATAACTCTAGGCCCTTGTGTATAAAGTCGTTGTAAAAAAAAAGCAAAGTTTGATCCCCTGAGGGAAATTCCTCGTTTATGAAAAAGGCAAGCATGGTTTAAAACTTGGAGAATTAAGGTGATAAATGTTTTAATAAACTGCCGCGATTGGAACTATACCTATCGATTCGAAAGCAAATCCAAGGAGAAGAGAGAGATGATTCTCAAAAGGGAGGAAATATACTTGTAAAATACAGTAGAGTATGCACTTACTCAGGTGAGATACAGCCATCCTCTCCTCTCTAAGGCAGAACAACAGAGAGAAGCAAGTTACTAAATTCTTATTCCTATTATATAGTCTAATGCAGATATAACAATAACAACTCAACGTGGGCAAAAGAGTAGGAATCGAATACTTAGAGGTAGATCTATATACATTACTACCTCTAGAATTTTTACGTTTAAGAGAGAAGTTGTAACCCCAAGTGCTAATTTCTTATAACACAATTTTATCTAACTGAAATTAAATATTGCAATCTCAACTACACTTCATTTAAAAAGTAACATAGTATAAAACTGAAACTATTGGCCAAATGTCGTCGATTCTAGCCTCTTTAATAAAATACTTGAAGCTCTTAAATAGCAGGAGCGGATAATATAAGCCTACATGTAGATTCTCATTTAACATGCGAGCAAAAGTTAACTGCTAGAGATCATCTATTTCTTATTCTAATAGTTAATCAAGAAGCGAGCATTACCCAAAGCGGTGTTCTTCACCAGGTCGTTAGTAAAGATACACTTTTTAAAACTTAACAAATATAATCTTTTATATTCTATTCTATTCTATTATTATTATTATTATCATTATTATTTTTTAACAAATACTACTTACTTTAGAAATCTTAATACTTAATTAATATATATTTTTATCAAAAGTAAACATTATTCTTTTACAAATATACAATTCTTTTCTATTTTCTACTTACTTTTCTTATCTATTTTTTATAATTATTCATCTTAAAGGTACTGTGATAGACATACAACTTTCTTTTAACGTCAGTTATTTAACCAATCTCCAAGTATTCTTATACCCCAAAGCTCCTCTCATGTAATAAATATAATATTAGTTGTGAAAAGTAGAGTTCGTTATAGTGCTCAAGAACTTGAATTCCTATCGTGTTTACGACTAGCAAAACAGAAGTTCTATGCACTCACAACCGAGGGTTATAAGTAGTAGGTAGGTAGGTCAACCTCGTTATAGAGTTTCCTAATCGGTTGGGTATATATATATACTCCGAGAGTCGATTCAAACAAAGTCAACAAATTCCCATCACAATACAAAACAGCTTCAATAACACAAAGACAAAACAACCCTATCCCTCCTCCCCCCCCTTCCTCTCGCGGTCCAACGCAATACAATACAATCCCATACCCCCAAACCCGCATCTATAAAAAAAAAAAAAAAAAAAGGACCCCGATACGAGCACATGGTATGTACATCAGGGGCAAGAATGCATTTCATATCCCCAACCCCGAAACAAACCTGCATTTTTGTGCGCAAACCCCAAAAAATCTTCTCCTTTCCTGGTGGTTGGTTGGTTCTCTAATGTCCGCCACGCACGCACGCGCATGCATTCCTCCCTCCCACAATATCGAGAAGCGGGGATATGGTGTCGAAATCAGGCGAGATGTCCTAGGCGTTCACTTAATAGCATTATTTCCGGTTTAAAAGATCGCTCGGCTCATTTGTAGATCGCCGATGGGGGAGAATTGAACTATCTATGCTAGAGGGTGTGATGGAGGATGGGAAGATTCTCATAGACCCCTTTGTATTTTATACTCCACACACACACACACACACACACACATCCTTCTTTCCTTTCGGAAACGGGGAGGTGTTAGAGAGGGAGGGATTCAGGCACGTATCGGGGGTTTTAAATCTAGAGATATTTATCTTAAGTGTTGAATATGAACATTTATCACGAGTTAAGCCCGTAAATAGCAGGAGCAAACGATTCGTGAGCTCTAAATACATCTGTAGCTATAATAAGCCTAGGAGTTGTTGTTGTTGTTGTCGTTGTCGTTGTTGTCGTTACCTTCCATGCTCCTCCTCCATCAATCAATCATCTCAACCATCTGACATTTCTTCTTAAAAACACCACAACACCACCACAACATGAAATATGTACCGTACACCGATTAAATCTCGCCAACCAACCACGCAGCATTGCAAAAGGCTAAGACGTGACTCGAGGACGAATCACCATCGCTGCTCGCTCGCTCTAGGAATGTCACCGCCGTTGGCATTTTGCCGAGGAGCGTAGGGGATATCCCTTGGAACGCGGGATAATAGCCGAGGGAACGGGGGGGGGGTCCGATCTTAGGGGAAACAACACCACACGGGTCACGACGCCCATCATTGCACCACGAGGAGCTTCGAGATTTTATGAGCATACAAGTAATTCCAACCCCTAATTAACCCCTGTAGTGCAAACCTATGAATCGAATGAAAACAGAAACCAACCCGACCCGACCCTAAGCAATAAGAACAATCTCTCTTCTAACCGGCTCCGCGCTTCCCCCTCCCAACCATACCATACCATACCGAGTAAGTAAGTGGTGAGATCAAATCCATCCCATCTATCCCCCCCAGATGAATCCCAGCCAAGGTGTACGGTGTCCAATCCATGCAGAATATCTACACTATTTTCGCGCCCTCCCCCCATCTCTCGCATGCAGCGAAACCCCAGAACACCTATAGCACCAGAGCCGCGACCGCCGCCGCGAGTCCGAGAACCACCTCTCCGGCTCTGTTCTGGCCAGCGGCACCGGTGAAGAGAACAGTGGATGGCTGTACGGGCGATCCAGTGCCGGTTGCAGCTCCAGCCTGTTGGGTTACTGAAACAATGACCAACGGCGAGCTGTAGGTCGCAACCACTTTCGGGGCCGCGGTGGTTTCAACCGCCGGATAGACAATAGTAGCCGCAACTTCGGGAGGGCAGCTTGTGTATTGTACTGCGACGGGGGTGACGATGGGCTACAGATTTCATTTGATTAGCTTCTTGTTGGTCTGTAACCGTCGATCATTGGTGTGGGAGGAGTCGAGGAGGAAAAAGACGAGGGGGGGAATAGTAAATACCTTGACAATAGTGCAGGGGCAATCCGTAATCGTCAACGTTGTCTCCTCCGTGACGGTGTAAGAGTAGGTGCCGAAGGTCAATATCGTCGCCGCGGGGCAATAGGTTGTGAAAGCCGTCTCGACAACAGTCGTATACAAGGCGGTCCCATTCGTAATCGCAGTGGCATTCTGTCCCAACACACCGGCTGCGAACCCAGCAGCAACGAGAGCAGCAGCGTACATCATCTTGGCGATATCAGAAATAAGAGTTTGAGTGAGTGAGTGAGTGAGGAGGTAGAAAGGAGTGGATGAGTAAGTTAATAAGACTTGTAAGTAAGGAACGACTGAGTGAGTGACTGAACGAGTGACGGGCGATCCGGGAAAAGACAAGAAGACAAGAATGGTCGACGAGAGTAGATTGGAGAGGAAGAACCAAACAGCCACCCATCCCGAGCAGACCTCCTTTATAAACCTCCTCCTCCCCATCCCTTCTCTCCCCATCATCATCTGATCATACCAGGTCGCACCAAGATCTCCGCACAATTGGGCCACCAGCGCCGCTGCCCGAAACCTCGAGGACACAGCTCGCCCACGGCGAGATCCAATCACAACTTCTAGACGCGTGTTGGGATCCCGAGCAGAGGCAGTGTCCCCGTGGTTGTTTACCCCGAGCGTGGAATGTGCATGTGGAGCCAGACGAAGAAGAAGAGAAATCAACGACTCGAGCAGAGGGGAGAGGCTCGAAGGAATGGAGGTGCATTGCTGCGGTCCAAAACGAGATCGAACGTAACTCCATACGGCTGGAAGCACCCACCGGAGACTGTCCTATGGACAGACGACCTCGCCCACGCTAGTCCATTCCACTCGGATAGGCATTTTTGCAGGAGCATGTCTGTACGGGGTGCTCGAAGCCACAACCATTTCACATGTCGCCAGAACTCTTGCACCAGCTCCCCACAACATTCGATTCAAGCTTTTGATTTGCTGCCGAGTGTTCACAGCTAATTCTAAGTTACACTGGCTCACTACCCGTACACCGTCACGGAACGGAACCCAGTGCGGACAAGTCGCATACGTCCGAGGAAGCAAAATCACCTCTCCCAAGTCGCCAGCCCTTGCACCGAATCCCTCCATCTCCTGTTATGAACCATCTCCAACGCCGCTCTCCAATCTCAAGGTAGGTCGTGCAAATGAATGGGGGTCTCTTTCTAAATATGTTTACCGAAAAACGCCGGGAGATGCAAGCTACACACAAACAATGTCGGGTATTCAACTGATGACCTCCAGATGCAAGTGTATCCAGTGGTGTATTGGATGGACATTATGGACATTAATGATGAATCTCGCGCGGTGACCACATGTCCAACGGAGCGGGGAATCTATGCAATCGCTAAAACAAACGAGGCCATCGCAAAGGCCGGGTAAGAGGCCGAATGCCGAAATAATCAAGGGGTATATCTGCGTAGGAAGTTCTGAGCACCATGCCGGAAGACTTTTGGAAGTGTATCAAAGGAAGCTTTTTTTCTTTTATCGATTGGACCTGCTCATGCTGCGTTCGGGGAGATTCATCGCATTGAAGCGAGGAGATATGGAATCGAAGTCGTAATTCTTCAGCGTCTGCTCATACTTGGCGCTCTTCATGAACTTGGGGACCGAGTCCTACATATAGGTGTCAGTGGCAGCAGAGGCGCGATGTCCGAGAAGTACTTACACTCGCCATGAGCTTGAAAACGGATATCTGAGCCTCTTCGAAGAGCTTCGTGACCTCCTTGAGACTCTCAATCATGGCAGCATCTTGTCCGACCGATTTGGTCATCCGCGTGGCCAGCTGGTTCCGGAGCAAGTGGTCGATGTTCAGCTCGCACGGCGACCCAGGCGCGAGGAAGGCATTGTAGATTCCATAGGCCGAGGCCATTGTCTCCTTGATCGAGTCGAGATTGGGATCGGTGGGCGAAGTCTTGCCACTTCTCGCAGGGGAGTTGGCTTTGATGGCCTGCTTGCAGGATTTGAGAAACTCATCCACATCCAGATAGAAGGAGAGATTCTCCTCGCAATGAGTATCCCGGAGGTTTTCTCGGAACAGCAGTCGAAGGGCCGCATCGGTCAAGATCTTGTCCAGCTTCTGCGTGTTCGAATCCCTCGAGATGCCCGCTTTCGAACCGGCCGCGTTCGCGTTATCTCCCCCGTCGGAGGATCTCTGGTTCGAAGTCATGTTGACCACATCCTTCCCCTTCTGTGTCATCTGGTAGAATGCATGCTTGGTGGGTTGGAACCTGCCCGCCTTCTCCTTGTCGGCCGGAAATTGGGTGAGGTAAGCTCGGTCGGGTTGCACACACCAGATCAGCTCCTGTTCCAGGAACAAGGTCGCCAGCTCCACCGTTTCTCGTCGGTCAACGGTCGTACAACAGTCCATCAACCAATCGACCGAGGACTTTCCGCTAAACGTCTGGTACATGGTTCGCGGCGGCGTGCCAATCTTCCGCTCCTGGGCCATTCTCACGCCTGCAATTCCATCCTTGTATTCGCTCAGGGAGTCGGAGTCTGCAGAACTGGTGCTGGTCTTGATGTTGGGCCCATTCTGACCTATAAATCGGCGGAAGATGACCTCAACCGTGCTCCGGTCGGACGAGAGCTTGTCCGTGGCCGAGTCTCGCTCCAGAATCACCAGCTGCATCGTGTTCCGGGGAGACATGATGAGATCCGCAACGTGCTTCTGCTGTATGCCGTTTTTCGAGCAGAACCTCTCCAGCACATGGATGCCCTTGGGGGTCAAATGCCAGACCGTGCCCTTCATGGTGAACTCCTTTGCCTGCTTACCATCCGCCGATTCCACGAACCGGGCATCCAAGAATCGCTGGCACACCGAGCGGGCCATCTCGCGGGCCATGGAAAAGGTCGTGGTGGTGGTGGTGGTGACGATCCGCGAGGGATCCTTGGGATCCGGCATCCGGTTGGACTGGGAGAACTTGAGGGAGCCCAGATTGTTGATGGCCTCTTCCGACAAGAAGGAATGCTCGATCCGGGTCAGTCGCACGCGGTGCGGTGCCAGCGGCAGACTGACGATGAGGGTTGCAAACAAATCCTTGAAATCCTGTCACCATGTCAGCTAGGAGCGCCCGATCCCGTCCCTCCCATGCCTTACCCGTGTGAATGGCCGGTCATCGTTCGTCATGCGCAACAAGCGCGACGACGTCTGGTGCATCTTGTTCTGGTTGCCCTGCGGGATAAAGTGCGTCGGGGGCGGCTGATCCGACGGCGTGTTCGAATACGCCTGGGACGGTGGATCGGTCTCGAGGAGGGCGCGGGCGTGGGGGATGGCAGTCACGGTCTCCGCGCGCGCATGCGAAGGCTTCGCGGGCGGGTCGCTCTCGTCGCTGTGGGAATGGGCGAGGAGGGACAGCGAGTCTGCCGCGGTGGGCAGGCTGGCGGGATCGGTCTGATCCAAGGCGGTCGAGCTCCAGGCCGAACGGTAGAGGCTGCTGGACGAGGGACGGTTGCGTGGGGAGGGCTCCGCGAAGGACGCAAGCACGTTGGAGGTTTTATCGCGAGCCAATGCGGCCAGGGAGAAGAGGGCGATGCGGCCGTTCTTGGAGAAGCTGGTCGAGAGGGTGGATTGGCGGTGTTTGGCAACGTTGGCGGGGGGGCAGACGGTGGGAGTCGAGCGGGGGAGGAGGGCAACGGAGTTCGACTTGGAGTCGGCGTTGGAGCTGGAGAGGGAGATGGAGTTGGAGGTTGAGTGGGAGTTGGAATTTGCGTGGGAGTTGGAGTTCGAGATGCTGGCCGACGTTGGTGGGAGAGCAGAAGTGTGGGAGAGGGAGGGTGTGAGTGTAGGTGTGGGCGTGGGAGTGGCCGAGATATGTTCATGTGTGGAAGTGGAAGCAGCAGCAGTGGGGGCCGTGGGTGGTGCTGGTTGGACGCTTGTCACGGGCTGGACTTGGGCAGGCAGCTGTACGGTGGGAGCGGGCTGAGAAAGAGCCATCTAAGGTCAGGAATTCTAGGGATGTTTGACTAAGTGGTAGAAGAAAGGCAAAAAGGTCTCTAATGCGTGCAGCCCTAATCCCGACCTATACGTGCCATATACTAATGGTCAGCCAACCATCCAGGGGGGAAAAGGGGGGGAGGGGGGAGGGGTGAAGGGAAGGGAAGACGGGGGCCCACCTTCTGCGGTGAGGATGAGGATGAGGATGAAGATGTCGCTGGTTTAAGACGTCGGCGTCGGTCTCGAAGCGCACAAGCGTCGAGATGCTTCACGGGCGTGATGGGAGTGATCATCACCGTCTCGTCCCCGTCTGCCTCTTCCTCGAGCTCCCTCTTATCGCCGATAGTCGGTGGGCCTCAGGCATGGCGGTCGGGAGTTCTGGCGCCGTCACCGGAATGGACATCATACTGTAGTGTAGTCGCTGTTGATGTAACGACGACCGACGGCAACATGAATTCACCTCCATCGAAAGCGTCTGAGCCGCAAACGAGGGTCGGCATGCTGGTCGATGCTCGCTGCCGCCTCTCGTGGCAAGGTGAGATCTTCCACGCGGCACCCCTGAGGCTGCTGCTCGAATCACGCACGCCGCATGATGGTGGATGGGCAACCCCCCGTCGACTCAGAAACTTCCATGCCGTGATACGGTGAAGGGGACTGGACCGGGAGACTTGTCTCGTCCGTCCACGCGCACGCGAGAGCCGGAAGGACCGTCGCGACTGGTTCTGGAAGGGCTGAAACCTCGCAAACGTGAGAGAAGCGAAACTTGGTGGGAGGATGGATCGAGAGAACACGTCGGGACAGGCGGAGAGGTTGATCTCGATGTTGATATGGACCGTAATATTGATATTGATATCGATATCAATATCGATATTCACGTGGGCTAGTCCTTCGTATATCCACTTTCGCTTTCACATGACTATTCGTTGTGATATTATCATTAACTATTATTATTATTATTATTATTATTATTATCATCATCATCATTTTAATTCTATAATTACGATTATTGGGATCCATGCCCAGTATCGAATCGGCTTGTTGGATTTGCGTTGGAAGACAGGTACTATACTGTCTATACCATACATACGAAGTAATGCGCTCTACTGCACGAGGTCCCGGATCGAGTAGCGCTCGTCGAACCATGGGCCGCTGCGAGTTGGACCTGAGATCCCGTTCCGAATTCCAGAATACTTTGTATTTCAAGAGCTGACGGACGAATGGCGACGGCCGAACCGGCCGAGATGAGTACCGTTGGTTGCTGCTCCTGCTCCTGCTCCTGCTGATGCTGCTCACTGCTGCTGACTGCCGCTGTCGTCGTGATGGTCGTCGTCGCCGTCGTGCTTCGGTACCACCACTCCTCCGACAGTCTGGTTGCGAGTCGGTATCTTCGGCACCTGTTTCGCCCACTCGTGCGTGCTGCCACGACGGGACACCTGCAGCGAGAGGACGAGAACAAAATCGTGCATAGATCCACCCCTTCGGAGGACCTCGATGATGGCGAGGAGAGGTGGAGCCAATTTCGCACTTGGAAAGAGAGATTTGAATCGCCCCCTCGCTCACATTCTGTATGGCGGAGTGCGGGACATAGCTCCATCTCCATCTCCATCTCGCAGAGTTGATACATGCGCAGGAGCGATTCAAACCGACAGCTTACCTTCCGGGACTCGTTGATATTCTACGGTTGGCCGCCATCGATTGATCCAGGATTGAAACGAGCAACTTTCTTGTTTCATCCAGAGTATTGACTTCGAAGCGTAGCAAACGCCATCTTGGGTCGGCAAGGGTGGTTACTGTACCTATCAGCGAGAAATCCTCGGCCACTTTGCTTATTTCTCGCTAGTGAGCGGGTTCAACGCCCTCTCCAGAGCGCGGTAGATTGGTCGTCGAGCTCTGGGACAAGATCGTCGCGACTTGGGGAAGACAGCCTGCGCTCGGAGATGATGAGATTTGTCGATCTTCCCTTCCAGCGCCATTCTAGAAGACTGGACGGGGCGCCGTGGTGGCAGGAAGGGGTGAGAAGGGACGAAATACCGAGAGAGACTAAGATCCAAATGCCAGCGTCGAGAGATCAGCTGCCTAGGGCCATCCTAGTTCTTTGACAGCCAGTGTTTCGAGGAACCGAGGTCCGCCCCCCGGTTTCCCAGCTCGAGATCAGCGAGTGGGTTCGAGCCACGAGAGCGAATACCGATGGAAAATTAAAGGAGAGATATACTCCTACATCTGACAGCGAACCACGTTCCCAGGCGCGGAGTTCTGTCACCGTCAACCACGCTCGGACATCCACCTGTGAACCGTGTCGGGCCAGGATTCTCGTGGTTGGCGACCTGTGTGTGTGCATCGATACGATCCACGAAGCGGCCTCGAATGCAAGGGAGGGTAGCAGTTGGGTACGGTACGGCATCGGGTTAGAAGGTTTGGAGAGAGGGAACTACTAGGAGTGGGGTACAGATTTGGGGTGGACGCGACGAGGCAGTAGTTCGGGAAATAGCGGTGAATTGGGTCCATCAACTGCTTTTTTCCCCCCGAGAACAGTTCGAGGTGAAGGTATCCACGAACTACGGACCGCTGGACCATTCAGAGCATGTGGGCGTGCGAGCCCGGCTGGAAGTCTCAGATCTGATATTCGCTGCGAGATAGGCTTTAGCTCGGTGAACTTCTTGCGGATCGAAGTCGGACTCGAGACATACCAAATCTGGGGCGTTGGTCATCTCAGACCGAGGTGGACTTGATATATTGATGTCTCTAGTGAGAACTTTGTGTCGTGGGTGCTCGACTGCTCGATGGGCGCATTTACCATTTGCAGTACCATTTACCCTTTGCCTAAACCTACAAAGGGCAAAGTAGCTCGCGGACAGCTTTGATATTAACCTTGACCGCATATTTGTTCCTGCTAGTATCGGTTCAATCATCTGTGAGAAAAGGGCTCGATCTCTCTCAACCGCGTCACATCATCCTCCCAACCCCTCTTTCTATTGATGGATGCCTCGGGCAAAAGCGGCGCTGCATGGCTTGCTCCAATTTATTCGGGGTGGAATTTCTTTTCCGAATCGTTTGAGCGTGGCTGGCTAGCGGCCATCTTCCCACGTGCCCACCTCATGCTGATTAGCCAGAGCTGGGATAACGCCCTTTGCGGACCACGTTTAAAGCACGGATTATTGTGTCAGACCACATGGGACCACATGGGCGCTGGGTTGATGCTCCGCTCCATTGATTGGGAGTGGCTTTTTCCAGCGCAACCGGCGAAAGCCAGCAAAAATGAGAAGCACGATGTTTAAGGTACCAGAAAAACTCCGACCACGAGGATCATCGAGGAAGGGTGCGACGTCAACTCACAAGAGGGGAAAGCTGGGCTCAATATTTGGCGTGGAGATGCGAAGTATATTTCTGGAAGACATGCCATTCCCGACGACGGCTAAGCCGAAATGAAACCTTTATCGACAAGCGTCGCGGGTCGCTACTGGTACTGGTACGAAGGAGAAAACCATCATCGTTCCCACGTGCTCCACAATGACGAAATGCAATACAGTACGGTGCAAAAGTCTTTCACACGATGCTTTCACGAAGTACTTCTCACCACAGTCCGACGATTCTGCCGTCTGCCCTCTGCCCATCGGAGATGGCAGCCGCTCGGCTTCCTTTGCGAGCACGCCAAGATCCTATCGGCGTGGCCGTGCGAATTGAGAAAAATGAATAATAGAAAGAGTGAATATCGATGCAGATCCCCTAGGAAAGAGGTTTCGATACCCTGCACATCTCGCACTATCAACTGCTATGCCCCTCACCGCCTCCGTGTCAAGATTTACTTTGTACACCGGCACAGGCACGGTATTTGATCGGTTGAAACAATGGCAGCCATGGATCCAGCTCGAGTCTCCATGCACAACAGCTCAACTGACATGGACGTGAGATAGTATCGTTCGAAGGAGACATCAAGGTCGTTGGCGAAGGGAGAGTTTAGCGAGGTCATATGACCTGACCTCCGCGTACCAAAACAGAAATAAGAGCACCTGCTTATATTGGCCCCAACGAAGGTTACGAAATAAACCATCATAACTTTAATGATATTGCAACGACTTGGGGATTTAATTGATCTTGTACTGTAGATGCGGAGCTTTCAAGAGGACATTGAGTGCGAGAAGGACAGTGACTTGTAATTTCTATGCAGACCTTTGGCGACAAGTATCCTTCCCGTTTAGGTTAGATCCCAGTGAAGCTAGCTAGATCCGAAGAAAGCCCAAACAGAAGGAAAGATCCATCCGTCTCACGTTACCACCAACCACCAAACACCACCATCTCGTCCAACCCCGCCTTAGCGGTTTCCTTTTATCTCCGCTCACTGTTCCAAGAGGGTTTCTAGAAGCTTACAGGACCAGTACTGTACAGTAGTACGTAGAAGGCTGATAAGCACCAGGTTTGCCTTCCAATCGTACCCCTAGTATATCCTCACTACTTATCTATAGTATAATCTCCGATTTTCTTGAGCTCTACCACTCGCCCCCCTTTCTTCAACAAACACTACCTCGGGTGAGGGTCACACGACAAGGCTTCGCGAATATCTGCGAAGTACGTACGGAAGTACTTCCATACCTGGGTCCTCTCTGACTCCTATTTCTCATTTCCCAAAATAAGCACCGTCTGACACCTTTGACATAGGCTTACCACTCTTTCCCCTGCTCTCGACTTGCTTCAGGAGGGATCTCCCTTCTAGAGGCCTTCTGGAACATCTGACTCGCGGTTTGATACACGCAGGGGGCACAACGTAGGAGCCCCATGAAATGATGAAGACCCCGAATTTTAATTTCTTCGAGATTCTCTCCGAGATTCAATACCACGCTCCGAGACGCTGGAAATCTACGAAGGACTCCCTAGCCAGATGCCACGTTTTCATGATCCCTACCGATAACTACGGGGACGATCATGTCTCTCTACCGTACAGTAGAGAACCCCTTGGTTGAGGATTCCATGTCTTTGAAGTTCAGAACTAGACTTGATCCATCGGTGTGGGAATTCCAGCAAGAGAAATCTTAGGTGAAATATCGTTGCTCGGTTTGTCTGAAGCTCTAATACGGAACTATTGTCAAGGGATAACCGACATTCGGAGTATTTCATAGTCGATCATGAATCTGGTAGATCCGATTTCAGCCTTTTGTAACCAATACTTGGCTTCTCTCGTTGCGCTTCGTTGAGTTCAATGTACAGGAGAGAGGCTCAACGCAACAATCCAAACCCATCTCGGCCCTTTCTGCTCATCATAGTAGCAGGTGTCTGCATTGCCCGAACATATCATACCACATTTGTGGTCACCACCGGCACAGTACATCCCCTTCTCGAAAGAATTCTCCCCAAATCCCACTTTCCCATTTGTCAAGCATCTCGTCAAACTTTCTCCCACCTACGCATGCCCCTTCTTTATGCTGCCCATCTCTTCTCACGCTCGGGAAGATGCACCTTGCCACCTCACCTTCGGGAATGAGAGACGCAGGAGAAATAGCCACGAGGCCGTCCTACGGTTCACGCCAGACACTTTACGGCCCGTCGCATCCTCCCGAAGGCGTAAAAGATTGTGCTTTATTCGGTCCTTCGGCAGTATGCCACAACTCAGGACGGGAAGTACTGTAGGCAGGTGGGAGTACAAGGTATCACAAGTAACGGGAGTGGCTTTCGGTATTCTGCGAGCTCGGGAAGGATGATACGATGCTCTTCGATGTCGTGAAACCCAGAGGCGAAATGGTGAGGAAATGGCGGCGGCAAGGATCTCTGTTGTGTTTCGCTGGCATGGGATCACACTGACACTGGCATTGAAGAGGAGGAGGCTAGTTACCTCGAGTTCATGTGAGTTCGGCACATCGGTCTCTGATTCTGTTCTCATGGACGAGTACGACCCGGATTTGCAGCAATATGGCATGATTATGACATTCCCTCCTGGGCAGAAAAGAATGAGGGGCGGAAAATTGCTTTTGACTGAGTCATACTAGACACGCACTCCTGGAATCTTTAGCAAGGCGGTCTCAAGTGGACGGTGGGGGGCCGATGGGGATATGTCTCGTGCGATAGCGGAACTTCAGACGCTCAAAAGAGGCTACACACTTGTCCGAAGAGCCTATACACTAATTGTATGGCACGATTTTGCATCTTGCCATCAAGTCCCCAACGATTGGAACTACGTACCAAGCCACGAGATACGTTGTGCGATGACGGCTGGAAAGTGAAAGTGTTTGACATCTGTGGGAGTCCATACATAGAAATGCAGTGCTGCCAAGTATGTGCAGGATTCTCCTTACTCCCCAGGACCTGGAAGATCCGGCTCAACCATGCCCACAAGTTGGGTGAAGATGCATACAGCCGTGTTTAGTCTTGATTCTCCAGTAAGTGATTCGAGAGTAATGTGCATTTGAAGCTGCTATGCCCAAGACTTTGACAACTACAACCTGCAGAGAGAACGAACAATTGTCTACATACACTCTCTTTCTCTCATTGGATTTGGACAGCTACATTTGCGTAAGAATCCATCCATGGCTAGAACTGCATATTTGCATCTTTACATCCGCCCCTTGCTGCTACCTCCCTCCCACAGCTACTATCAAATCACACTCTCCTCCCTCTTCTGATTCGAGCAAGAGAGCTCTTCTCCATAATTCGCCAGTCACTTCCCTCTCTCGAAATCTGCATGCCCAATCGAAGGCCGACACTTCGCCCAACCAAGCCGCATTCGATAACATATCCGTCGAAACCCACCTTCTCTAGAAAGTAAAACGAAACTTTTTCATCCGTCTGAGCAGTCTAGACCGTCAGGTTGTCTGTCTTTGGGTTTCAACAACGCAATCCATCCTCCTCAACCACTTACCCTTCACGCAACCATCCATTCCCTTCTCGAATGTGAATCCTATCCAAAAATAACATTCTCCTATCCCTAATATCTATCCCCCCCCCTAAAAAGACGATAGCTCCATAACTCACAACCGGGCCTTCGCCCCCAGTAAAAGTTCACATATCTCAGACGCATAAACGGACTCGTCACCGTGTATCAAACCCCCCGCGGTGCCATCTGTCGAAACGGAAAAACAGTCAAGTGTATTATGGCATTTGGGGAACTCGAAGCGACGTGAGGCTAGTCTTCTCGACCCGAGCTCGTCGTTACACCGCTCCCCAACAAAAGAAAATGCAACCCGTCGCGACCTTGGGAACCTCGGGTCCCGAATCCTCGACATCCAAGATCGGTCTCTGCTCCTGCTCTCCGGTTTTCATGTTCTCTCTCTCATTGGCAATGGATGGATGGATGATATTCGGTCCGAACGCTTGCAGAGACTTGCGGGATGCTAAACAATTTTTCTTCTTCTCGGTCTGCATTGCACCTCCCTTGGTGATATGTGACTTTACTACAAAGTACTGTATGTAGCGAGACAGGGTGGGATGGGGTGCATGCGTGTACGTATCGCCTGAATATGGGTTTTGGGTCCAGTACATCTGTAGAGGGGGGAAGTGGAAGTGGAAGTGGCAGGGGGAGAAAGCGTTTCTCCATTGTCTTGATATAGTGAGTGGCATTTCGTTTTGAGCAGGGTCGATTGGAACTTCCTAATTAGTAGGGAGGGAGAGAGAGGCGAGCGTACTTCGCCTCACTCAGCCGGAGTGTGATTTTTCTCGGCGCTTAGATGTGGAGTCTTGGTGTTGGGTTTGGGGATCTCGGGTGGAGATATGGGGGTAGTGGTTGATGATGTAAAGTCAAGTCAAGTAGAGAGGAACGCTGAATCAGTCTTTGAGAATACTAGTACGAACGAGCTTGAAAGATTTTTGAAATATAACATGATGCAAAATTCTACTTCCGTCTTGTGCACGAATAAAAGCAAAGTCGGATTCGTTGGGTGTTTGACGGAGGGTTGGAGAGGCGCTTATGTTGTGCTGGTGTGGATGGAAGTCGTATACGGTCGATCGAATATCGGGTTTGGGGGATTCAGATTCCGGGAAGTGTTGACTTTGAGATACTCGAGATGAGGCCTTTCTTGTTTGGCTATATATTATATAGGGAAGGTCAACAGGTAAGGAAATTTTGGCTTCGGTTCAGTGACTATTTGGATATAACCTAGATTCCGATGGCTACCCTCGCCCCTAAACGATGCTACTGTACCTCTCCGGCTGTCTTCATCCATAACTTTGTATTTCACCATCATATCGATTCTCGCTATTCCATGCCCAGGCACTCTCTATCCCTTCTCCTTAACCTAAATCTCCTATCTGTCCCTCTCCCCACCTAATCTTGCACCAAAACACATCGGTGGGGATTCCCTCTCACTGTTCACCCTTCCGTATACGGATACGACTCAGCTATCGCTTATCCTCTCCGTCTTGCGAGGATTAAAGAACATCCATTTGAGTCATCTCACTTGTCTTTATTGATTCAAACCCTGAGGTTATAGGCTCTTCCTCGTCATAATTGAGAATAACCACTACTTTTCTTGGTCATTGGAGAATTCCGCTCTCAAATGTTTCTGCCTTGCTCGCCGCGTCTCGGGGATTGATACGGCTGTTCGACAAGTGCGATTGTGCTAACCTCACTGGCTATATTCGTGGAGTCCGGGTTGGGTTGGGAGTTGATTACGAGGTCTTTATACTTGAGGGAGGGTGATAGGATGATAGGTTAGTGAATTCTTTCATTTTCTTCTGCGATTAGAAGCTGCTGAGTCAATACTTAAGTGATAGAAAATTGTTTTTGGTTATCCCGGTCTGGGTGGTGTTATTTGCTTGATCAAGGCTATAGACTAAGCTCCGCTATATCGATCCTAACTTCCTCTTCAAAAGGATTCAAAGTTTAAATATTACTTAGGCCCCTTTCATAAGAATTGCAGGAGCATGTCGGCCATATTATTGTTTGCAGTTTTTCTATTTGTGCTATGGGTGTAAGATGTTCTAGTAAGGTATCTATGCGCAAAAAGAGGTAAGAGATCAGCCTTGTATTCATTTGTCTCCATCAACTTGAAAAGGTCTGCAAAGATAGTGATGATTGAATTATTTGTGAAATAAGGAATGAGTCTCATGCGGATATTTAAAGGTAGGTGAAAAATGTATGTGAATATGAAATAGTATTACAGCAATCAGACACATTCCAAGGGTCCAGCTGTCTCAAGCTAAAATTACTGTTCAATCATAAACACTTAACCTTCTCCACTCTACCATATGCTCTAACCTCAAAAAACAATAATACCTTAAAAACTCCATCACTCCTTGTCTCTTTCCTCACAAGTCTATCAAACACAGCTATACATCCATCCTCTTCCAAGCTTGAATTTCTCAGAACTATCACCCTCCCACTACAAATCAAAAACTGATATCAAGATATCCGTATACAAGAAAGAAGACCGAGAAGTGAAATTCGTGCAAATGATATGATGCCTTTTCTACAACGCGAAATGCGAGGAAGCATGATAAGCGAGGAATGGTAATGTGAATAAGGGATATATATATATTTAAACAAAGGATCTACCACTAGAAGGAAGAAAGAAAGAAAGAAAGAAAGGCAACCCTAGATCCAATCATTCTAGCATCGAAACCCCGACTTGGATATCCGACCTCTAGACATCCTCTACCTTGAAAGAATATAAGTCCAAGTCGTCTTCGGTTTTGAAACCCGTCTTGGATATATATATACAGACGAATCCTTTCGCCATTCAAAGAATACTTGAATACCTCCAATGCTCGAAAATTTCAGTGACATTCAGAATAGCCTTTAGATAATTCTGATCTTTGAATAGTCTTCACCCTTCGACCCCATACTTGACATTTCTTTGGCCGGGAATCCATTTCAGCTGGTTTCTGAATTCCAACTACTCTTACAAAATATAAGCAATACCCTTAATAGCCCTTGAATCTGCGAAGCAAGCCAAAAGCTGCTATATAAAGAACTTTCTCCATTTTGAACTCTTGATCTAGAGGACCCAACTCTTCTACATTTGATCCTGGCATTCAAAATCGATATCATGGATCTTGATACTCCCAAAAGCTATGATCTGAGATATTATATTTTCTGGATATAACGTCGCGACTTTTGATACAATGGCTACTCTCCCGTCCCATTCTTACGGATCCGACATATATTCCCCAACTCCAGACGCCGCCTTGATAGTTACCCCGAATGCCCCATAATCTACGCATTGTTTAGAGGCCCTGAATCCCTCCGCCACCCCCTATTCCTCATATTTTCCTCCACCGCTTTCCAAATGCTCTCCACAACCTCCCTGTCTCTCCATCTACTCGCCGCGGGAGCACCAACGTTGTATTTATCAACCTGCGTGCTTAGAACCCCTCTTCCCCATGATCTAACAGTATCAGGGAGAAGGTCGCCCCTCCATCCCACATACACACCCAGCGTATGCCTGAACAAATCCTGCGGCTGTTGCCACTTGTAGCTCTTGAATTGCCACTGCTGTCCCGTGGTAAATACCGCCACGACCCTAGACCAATACTCAGGCTTGAATTGCTCTGGCGTATCAACGATAATGAACCGAATCGGCCTAGCAGTGTCTATCGAAGGTAACAATCGAGAAATATTCAAGATCGAAGCCGAAGAACTGGATGTTGCGCTCGAGGACTCGGCTGGAACGTATACGCCACCTTCGAGAAAAGATCTAATATTTGACATGCGCAGGAGCGAGGATGCAGATGGCGAGAGAAGTATAATAGGATCTGGTCGTCGAGCAGGGGCTTTGGGGTTGTGCGAGAGAGGAGCATTGACATTTGCTGCAGCGGCTTGAGCTGCCTTGCGGGCATTGAAAGGCGCTGCAAGTTTACGGACGTGTGAAAAATCCTACATCAAGTAAGCTCCTTACTCAACTACTAGATAAATCAAAGGGGAATGTATACCGTAGGTTTAATCCCTCTTAGAACACTATTCCGGTCCCCCATCTTCCTCTCTCCATTATAAATCTCTGCCAACCTGGGATCAATAGTCTTGGTTGGTCTTCCGGCTCCCGAACTCGTCACAGGCGCAATTCCTCCTTTGGCTCCCGAAGCAACCTGCGCGCTCGCAATGGCACTCTTTGTTTCGCTGGCCAATGGCTTAATGTACTCTGACTCCTCACTTGCACCTTCCAGCCAGGTAATGAGATCCAATCTCTCTACGAAAGCGAGATTCTGAACTTCCCCTCCGGCACCGCCTGCTTCAGAAAGCTCCGCATTTAAGGCAAGGGCTGAGGCATTGTATTCCGGGATTGCGCTTTCGCGCTTTAGCCAGGCAAAGTATATACTCCGAAGGTTAACTGGCTTGGAGGACGAGATAAAGCGCGTTGGCGTTGTAAGAGGTACAGAGACCTGAGCGGGAGAGGCAAACTGTAGGAAGGTTGCTTTCGCAAGGCTCAGGTCGACGGAGGAGGCAGAGGAGGCATCTGCTACGGTTGTAGGGATAAATGCGCTCCCTGAGCTGATTGATTGGCGTAATAAGATGAGGGGGTCTTGCTTGGAAGGTTCTGCCGCCATGTCTGCGGGTGGCAATGTGACTAGTATTGAAGGAGTGATGGTTGATGTTAGTGGAAGTTCCAACTGTTGGAGTTGGGAGCCTCAAAAGCGATCGCAGAGAGGCTGGCGACCGAAAACAACTTTAAATTCCAGCCGAGGAAATCCCGATACCACGTGAGACGCTAGCTTCATTCAATAAGCTCAACACTTCACGACAATGACAATAGCTGTTCACGATAAATTGGACCTCTCGATCGGCAACATTCAAGTCTGCCCTTGACTTTGTCGTTTTATTCAAATTCTAGGCCTACAGCCAACCCAGATTTTTGCCTGTTCTGGCTGTAATGTCCCTAAGTTCCCCCGATATCCCGCCATTTACAATTCCCAGTCACAGCCAAATTTGTGGATTCTTATTCTCAGGACAAGAATTTCCCAATTTCTTGCAAGTCGTCGTCATCTATCAATTTTTCTGTCAATTTCCTCCAGGGCTGTCCATACTCCTACTTCGTCTTCTGCCATGAAACGGACAAAATCCCCATCCTCCGCTTGCATGCATTGGACTCTTTGGGCAGAGCGGACTGCCTAGTAGATGTTCTGGCGTGTTCAATTCCGTGAATCCTCCTTTCCATAGCCCGCGGACTTGCGACGTTTCACTGTGTTTCCTCCTTTTTGCTTTTTCCAAATGCGGTTGAAAGTTATCAGAAGGGGGCCATCTCATCGTATCTGGTGCGTCAGGGGAGAGTGGAGGTGTGTCAACACGTTTAGCTTCCTGTTTTTCTTAGCAACGAATATTGAAGTTCAAACGCCATTTTCTGCTAGTGTGGCTAGATTTAAATATGCCAACTCTTGATTTAGAGGCTAAGCACTACTTATTGGTCATGTTGGACCGAGTGATTGCATACTCACCGATGGGAGAAAGGTTGGATCACGCCGATCCAGGCTTGATATATCAACTAGTCCTAAATGTAAGCAAGAACACATAGAAACACACTAAGTACTTGCCTTGTAGAAAGCTCGCCCCAGTAGACCCCATATACCTACTCTCTGATTTTGGTGTAGCCAGTGGGGTCTCTCCTCGAAGCAATTTATGGATTGAACTTGAAATGGTGTACTCGGAATCGTTGGAATTTCGGCGATGATGCCATGGAGCCAACCCGAATCTACTGCGAGACCTCATTGAGCTTGGAGAGGGTATGCTTTGCGGGCTCGCCGTCGTAAGGTGCTTCCGCTGCCTTTCGCTCTTCTCTCGATTCAGGCGGTCAAAATAGCTGGAAGTGCCTTTCAGAAGAGTAGCTGTACGAGACGAAAGGCTCTCTTTCGTCGAGTTGGTCGAGGAACTATCCACTGCCTCGAAAGAATTAGGAAGAGTTTTATATTTAGGTGCCATACTTACAACTGATGGCTTCTGAACGAGAGCCTCAATGTTCTTTTTTGCCCTGCAGTACAATCCCAGTTTTTCGGATGACTCCCATGGTTCGGAGACTTGATTGTCGATGAATGTAAAACCCAAGATACTTTTACTAATGCTTGTTTTCGACGAATGGCGACGACTCCCTGCCTGATTCTTTGACGTTGACTGGCTTCTCCAGCTTCCTCGACTCCGCCATGTCCCGATTCGGATCTCAGGAAGTTCGGACTTAGGACTCGACATGTCGATGAGTTCTCTAGAGCCTTTGGTTTTTCGTTCGGGAGATCTCTCCCACCACCTATGAAGGGTTGATTGGGCTTTTGGTAGAGCATGATTCATCTCTCTCTCGGCCCAGTATCCTTCGGGAAACCAAACCCATTCGAACCCTTCTTTGGGCGGGTGGGGCGGATCTGATGGATGAGTTGTTTGCACTTCAAATCCATTAGTCAATCTTTCGTTCCAGTCGGTACTATTGCGAGGCATTGCCGATGTCCAGGACGACATAGGTGAAGTTGGCAGAATTGGCTTTGAAAGACTTGATCTTCCTGATTTACTCGACTTTGCGGATTTGGCTGATTCTCCGGATACTTGGGACCGGTAGAACGGGAACTTCTTCGATTCATTTAGAGGAGATATTGAAATCGATGACTCGCCACTGAGTGCTTCAAATTCGCCATTAGATTTGTGACGAAGACAAAGGTTGTTGACACCATTGAGGAGCCCTGAATCGTCGTGATCTCTCGTCACCTCTATTCTTGCTATTTTCTTTGAAGATTGGGTCTTTTCTGAGGCGGCCTGGGTTGGATTGTGCTCGCTCATGGGGTTTCCCATTTTGAATTCTATAAGCGGACCCAGAGTATTTTATTCCTCATAAGGGGTAATACTGAAAAAAGAGTATAGGGTTTTATAGGGCTTGTAGATGGAGGCATTTATGATCAAGTAATCTTGTGGCATTGTTCATCAGTGAAAGTGATAGTGAGGTAGAATGTCACAAGTCAGATAGGCAAGAGCGTTCTACAGAGGGGAACTCCTTCTGGGGCGACACTTCTCTTGTCACTACAGTTAAGATATATGAGCTAAATCCGTAAGCCATGTGAATCTTTGATTAGTTTCCTCAAGATCTACTATAACGCTAACAAACTCTTCGTTTAGCCCCTTCCCAGTTAAAGGCATCCAATAAAGAGCCAGATGTTCTACTCATACGATCCAACGACGTCGATAACGCTCATTTGGACACATGCTCTTTCGTGAGTTTCTTGACTGGTAAAACGAAAGGCTCGCATAGGAGCGGTAGAAGTGCATGTAGAGAATAGTTATACTTCATCCTGAGGGTGATGATCTTCAAGGCCTAACCAAAAACTTTAATTCCACCTAGATCGCACAGGTTGCGGCTGTCGTAGCGTATGAGCCTTGACAGTAGTTCGCTCTGTTTATAATGCTGATATCTCATTAGCTAGGAATAGAGGTAGCTAGCTATCTTGGTTATATTTTATTAGGAATTACCGACAAACTAGTCTTATCTTCTATAAACCAATACCTTTTGCTCGTTATTCTTGAGTGTACACAGTCACTAAGAAACACCATTTCATATGATTCTCTTGAGATGTAAAGCTCTAAGTATGAAGCGTCAAGAATACCTTGATTACCCAAAACATGTCAACTGTGCCTTGAGGCTTGAATAAAGTTGTGACATTTCTGCTATTAGGTGCGAGAGTGACTTTTCGTCATCTTCAATTACAACAGGAGGTTCAAATTTGATGATAACGTCTGGCGGTAATAACTCCTCAAACTCCGTACCTGCAATTTGAAACCTACAAGAAAAGGATTTTAAAAAGGGCAAAATTGGTTTATGATAAAAGACTGGTATAGGAAATATATACCAGAGGTCTAGTATTAGGAAAGGTGGTCTTCAAGCTGCCGGAGATCTCTATTCAAAAATAAAATTTTAGATTTTGTGCTATATAGTTGCACTCCTAAACCCAACCTGCTATCGTCTGAACTTTTGGCGAAAGGTTCTTACTCGTTAGGATCCGGATGATATGAAAACTTGAAACAGGGGTGTACATGAATTTCGAATGACAAGTCTGATGATTAACTACCACAAGAGTTATTTAAAATGGGAAAAATGTGGAGAATTTTTGTAAATGGACAGTTCATACTATGCCATGAAGAAGTATTACGTACTTTCGGTGGTAATCTAAATTCATAACTGTGCCTCTGCAATGCAGGGAAAGATGAATGGTCAACTTAGGTAAAACCCTGTCTACCGTGAAACCCCTTGTACAGGACACCACTTAGAGGGCGCAAATGAGTGGGACAGGAATTAGTACGGAAGGTACGATGATCTTTGGATATCTCCGTAAATAATGGCGCCCAAGGGTTTGTAAGTAAGCTTTGACTAGGGTAATTGGCCAATAGGGAATGCGGTTTTGCCGTAATTGTGGATGAATTCCAACCATAAAGCAAATGCTAGGGGTGGAATTATTTACTCTAACCCGAAGTAAGTAAGCTTAATGGACAATCAGTAAGGTTAATCAGGGGCTTAGTGGTGCCCCAGCAAGCTTCCAATACCTTCATAGTTTATTATTAAAGGACCTCACGTCTTCCCAGACGTGTCAAGACACCTACAACCTCAAGTATAGAATTGTCACTTGGATAATACCCAAAAATTATACACCAATAATCCATCAAGATGTTCAATACCGCAACCACAGTTCTGGCAATTGTCAGTTTGGCCGCAGCTCAAGACCAAATCACACTGTTGGTCCCCGGGTTCTACCAACCGTTGGATGTCACTGCTTTGGGATCTGTCATCGCTACAGTAAGTGTGGCATTCTTTTGTATTGCATTTGATCCAATTCTTATAGGATGCAACCGCAACAACCTACTCTTTGGCTTGTCCTCCTAGTGCTACTGCCACTGATTCAGATTCAGGCGTAGGGGATGATTGTGGATTCCCCCCTTCCTTTACCTACACCCAAGGACCCTCAACCCTTGCTTACACATATGACTCGGACGACACCGATACCACGGAGTAATTACTTCCACTTTTTGGTATTTCACTGAAGCTAACCAACGCAGGTCCGTAAACCTTCAATGTCAGATCACAAGCTCCACCGAAGGATTATGTACCGGAACCTTTATATACCAAATCTCGGGCCCAGCTGTGACAAGCACGGCCACCACAAGCTTTAGCAGTACCGATATTGGTGGATTAACTGTAATGCTGACCGATTCAGCAGCCCTGGCCGCAGGTGCCAGTACGACTGCTGACGGAAGCACCACAACTGCAGGTCCCAATACCGAAAGCTCGTCTTCGAGCGGGACTACAAGCGCGTCAAAGACAAGTACCGGCGGATCGTCTACTGGTTCTGCAGAACCGGCAGCAAGCTCAAAGGCCAGCACTGGAGGAATGCCTATGATCACAGGCGCGCCATGGATTGTGGGAGGAGCAGCGGCTGCTGTTGCATATGCGGCCATGTAGGAGACATGTCAATATACTTTTATATCAGGATCGGATCTTGAGCTTTGGATTGCGTATTTGGTGCGTACTGTACACTGGCTAATAGACGCAAGATTGGAGGTTGGAAAAGTAAGATAATGATAATTTCTGTACACTAGATCTAGTGGGTTAGATCTAGTGGGTGTATATTTTCATGCAGAAATGTAGTCAAAAATATGGTGTTGAAGGGCTTAGAATAGATCTATGATCCCCATCCTGATCTTGGGGTAGGCTGTGCATTGCATGCGAGCTCATCCTAGCCTAGCGCCTAGTCTCACATAATCTCCCTTGATTAGCATCCTCACTGCACTCAGAAGCCATTAAATATCCTTTCCGAAAGTCGGTTTCAAAGATTGGGATTGCATCTGATCGTGATGGAATTCGTTATTTACATGTGTTTGCGCATTTCTTGTACTCGTGTTTGCGTCTTTTTTGTACTTGTGTTTGGATATTTTTGGTTCCACTTTCGTCTTTTCTCCCAACTGCATCTCTATCCCTATCCCCGCCTATATCCCCACTCCCACCCTATCCTATCCTATCCCCTTCTCTACTATGCCCAGCCACAATCCGATGGGTACCACGGATGACAGCGCAGCCGTGCATTTTAAGGCTGTGTACAACAACTAAATTTAAGGTATGGCCCGCCGCGTTGGTGTGGCATCCGGATTTGAGAGGAGTGAGATTCTACATTATTTGCAACACTCCCTCTTTTAACCTGCCTCTTTATTTACAAAACTCCTTCTTTACGAACCTATTTACTGCCATCTCACTTCTCGATACTACCGCTATCCTGTCGATATTAGGTTTCCCGCATTCTCGCTTAAATTCGTTAAGATTCCAAAATGTCTAAACGCTCAGTCTTCACAACTCTTACTCCGCTTCCTGCAGGAATCAGTCGTGAGACTGTCCTCGAAACATTGCACGATCATTTGGAAATGGTGGACTTGAACCCTCTCGTGGAAGAAAGACATCCTATCAAGCCCCCTTCAAACTCAACCCCGGAAGAGTACCACTGCCTCTGGTACTCCCTCACCGACCGTGTCTCCTACCTCCCAGGCGGCCTTATGACTGGAAAAGTAAACTACAACGCTTGTTTCCACGACCTAGAAAATGGCCTCCAAACCCACTGTTACGCTCCGATGGGCCTGGACATTAGAGGAAAATGGACGGTTGGCGGCTCGCTCCCTGGCGAACCGATTGCACCTGTCGAGCTTGGTGTTGGGGCTCCAGTAACTGGTCTCTGGCTTCGTGAAGACGTCGACATGAGATGTAACATTGTGATGACATCCTTTGTCAAGAAAACGCTCAAGAAGGCTCATTCGCGCCTTGTCGACCGCCTTGTCATAAAAGCTCAAATTGTGGACGCAACACTCGAAAACCAGCGCTTGTCATTATCCAACGGTCCCCTCTCCTCCGCCCTCTTTTCCGCCTCCCAATCCTCCATAGGATCTTCACAGAGCGATTGCGATTATAACAGCTCGTTAGGCCTTAGATCCAGCTCTCCTTTCAGAAACCCATTTCCCCCACGCCAGAGCCTTTCCACTTCAATCTCTAGCACATCTAGTTCTGGCCTCGGCCTCTCCGTCCCCTTTGAAAATAGTAATGAAAACACCAATACATTACACGCACATGCACAGATCCAATCCGCGGGGAGAAACTCGACAAGCTCTTGGGCCAATAGCCAGAGAGCAAGGAATTCATATCAGGATAATCGTGTTTCATGGCAGAGTCTGAATCAGACTCAGGGCCGCCGAAGTCCGTCTCCATCCTCACTTCCGGCTCCTCTCAGGGCTAGAGGGGGCGAGTTCCAGAAGCAAGATGTCAGGAGGGATGAGAGTGGGAACCCCTACAAACCATATCAGCCCCCAGCACAAAATTATCATGCCGTGGAACTGCATTCTGAGGATAAATATGAACAAGGGAGCAATCAATATTACAGGGGACAAGCACAGAGGCCTACGGTGTTCAGCGCTGTGGAGTTGGAGTAAAGTGTTTTGATAAATCAGGAACTGATTATAGGCGAGTTTGATGGATCAGAATTTTATGATACCCTTCGAAATTTGTTTTGATGTTGAAAGGAAAGGAATATATATGAAAGCGAGGAGTTTGGCGTTTGATTTAATGTGCCTAGTTGGGAATAGGGTTTCCATTGCGGTAGAATAAAACTTGGTCCCTTTTTTATGATATACATAGCTTTTTACTGGTAGCTTTACTTGCTATCACTATTGCAAACTTCTATAACGAGAGACTATTCATGTACTGCCTCTTGTAACTAGACCCCAAGAGCGTATTTTCTAAGCTGTTTATTGAGTTTGATTGTAGACTACTATTCATCATTTCTTGATGCGGGTGGCAATTCTCGCTCAGCAAAGGGGGTGTGAGCAGTCGCTCGTCTGGACTGAGAAGTACGAGATCTTTGTCAAATTAAAGGTCCCATTTCTCTTTATGCCTCAGGAACCTATCATGGCCATCATGATTTGGCTATGATAGCAGAGTAAATAACTCTCCTAATTGGGTATCTCGTGCAGGAAATTGGTACAGTTAATCATGCCATATTCATACATCAGATTCAGCCTCCCTCTTCACCTCTGCCGGTTTCTCGTCCTGACCTTCCTCGGTTGTGGTTTCCTTGCTCCCAGTGGCAACTATAGGCCGTTCCTCCTCCTTCTCAACCAGGTTTGCTTTTGGTTGAGCTGGAACTTCCTCTTTAAGATCTTCATCACTCTCCTCCTCCCGTGGCTTCGCGATCGGTGTCTCTACTTCCGGCGAACCTAGTTGTACCTGACTATTGCCTGCTTGCTTAGGCTCATGCGCAGGCTTCACTCCATCGGCCTCTTGTTCCCCGTCTACTTCATACGTCTCTACAATAACCGGGACTTCAGTTGCTTCAGCCTCGCCTTCTTCCTCAGCGATCGACAGGTCTGATAATTTCTGCGTCACATTGCTGGCATCTTCTTCGTCTGTTTCCAAAACGGTTGTGACTGCTGATCCCACTGATGGTGATTGACGGATATGTCGTCTCGTACTCGTTCGACCAACACCGAGAAACTCATCTTCTACAGACAAGCTGTTGTTTGCCGTATTTTTCATTATTGAAGGTGTAGGAGCTTTAGGTTCCTCGGCTGGCTCTAGCCCTTCGGCCTCTGGGGGCAATTTGTAGTTCTCCGCCGGGAGGAGATCATACGAGTCGCAAACCGTCTTGAATAGAACGTAAAGTCCCGTCTGTCCTTCTACTTGCCAGAAGACACCTCGGTGCTGAAACCATGCGTGAGCGAATATCCGGTGTAGTCTCCTGAAAATATTGGTCAAATGCTTTACGCCTGCTCCACGGTCATCTACAGCATCTCCAGCTCCTAAGCTCAACCGGCTGGGGAATATCTTTTGACTTGTGACAATGTTCGTAGCCCAGTCTAGTGTATGGCAGCAATAATCAATGGCACAGCAACTCTTGGGCGATTCGTGCACTGCACATAGAAACTGCCATTCACTAGCACGCATTTCGGGACATGTCGTAGCAGAACATGGCGGGTCGTCGAAAAGAAAACCAATGATGAGGTCGTTACATTTGTTTATGAGAAAGCGGCAGAGTTCGTAGAGCCATAATGCGCGATCGACACCTTCGGGTTGCTTGGCGATGAGAATTGCTGCCTCTCGCGTTATTGCAATGGTCCCCTCGTTGTTTGCCGGTTTCGAATAGTGGTAATGGAGGGCTTTAAGATGCTCTTGGAGTTGAAAGGCAGAGTCAAGCTTTGAAAAAGTTAGCAAGCACTCTATTTCTCAAGGCAAGATGTTATTACTTCTTGAAGAGGGACTAGTGGAGGGCCTGCTGCCATGTCCGCAGCTTTTGTCCCAGGATGTATCCTCCGTTTTGCATTGGCGTCTATGATACTCTGCTCGATCGTAGGCTCTGGGTTCGACATGCTTCCTAGAGAGGGGGACTTGGGCCCAATTTGAATCTCTGTTGGGGGAGGTGGGCTTGGGAGCCTCGGCGAGGTTGGGGGCATCGACATGTTTGTAATTTATGCTATCCAAATAGATAGAGTAAGTCTACCGTTGTCAGAAGCTGGTAATCATTGATGCGCCCCAATATCTAGATCGAATGCAGTTGGTCGGTTCAGGTATGCTATGAATGGGGACTCAGCATGACTTCGCGTTGGAGTTGCACTTCCCGCTACAAAACTGGCAGGGGTTCGCGGACAAGGCGCACTTGTACCGATGAATTTCCAGAGGTGATCACTTTGCGAAATTTATAAGACTGGTGACTTTGAAAGGTTCCACCTTCGGTGTTCACGTTCACTGGTGTGAAACCTCCCATCTCTATTCTACATCTTTTAAACATGGATTTTGAAGACGAAGAGGCGCCTCCCTTACTGGTTAATGTTCAAGACGGAGAGGACGATGCCCTCATCGAGCCACAGCCTATCAAGGTACCTATCACAATAGTCACTGGTAGGTAATCTAGCCTGGTCTTTTGAAAGCCTCTCACAATTATATCAGGGTACCTAGGTGCTGGCAAGACAACGTTGATGAACTACATCTTAAACGAACAGCATGGAAAGAGGATAGCTGTCATATTAAATGGTATGCTCAGCTCTATGCCAAAACTTCTAGCCGTGGCTAATTCTACTCTTAGAATTCGGTAATTGTAAGTGCTCTTCAACGGATCCGTGAAGAGGTAGGCACTGTTCCAATGTTGAGGATTTATTTAATGATGCTTTTCCAGCTCTGGATATTGAGAAATCCTTGACTATCAGCAAGGGTGGGGAACAAGTTGAAGCTTGGCTTGAGGTTGGCAATGGTTGTATTTGCTGTTCGGTAAAGTACAATTTTCTCCTTCAGCTTCCTTGTGAGAGCAGTTCTTAACGGGTTTCAGGGACTCGGGGGTCAATGCCATTGAACAATTGATGGAAAAAAAGGGAGCCTTCGACTACATCCTCCTTGAGACGACTGGCTTGGCTGATCCTGGGAATCTCGCACCTTTATTTTGGGTCGATGATGGGTTGGGAAGTACCATATTTTTGGATGGTATTGTCACTCTAGTCGACGCGAAGAATATCCTCAGATGTCTGGACGAGCCCATCGAGGAAACAATCCAACATGATGAGCATGAGGATCACCATGGACCTGTTTTAACCACTGCTCACTTGCAAATATCTCATGCAGATGTTATCGTTCTCAACAAGTCTGATCTCGTTACAGAGGCAGAGCTTGCCGTTGTCAAAGAGCGTATACAATCAATCAATGGACTTGCAACGATCCATATAACTGTACAGGGTCAGGTTCCAAGTCTTGAAGGTTTTTTGTTAGACCTCCATGCATACGATAATGTTGAGGCCTTGGAAGTTTCGACAAGAGGCCACAGTCACTTGGATCCGGTAAGTAACTGTTACCACTTACTAACGCAAGGGCTGACAAATGTTCAAATCAGACTATATCAACAATTACGATCACTCTTCCCCCTCTCGAAGCTGCCCAACTGGTTGAGCTTGATGCCTGGCTTAGATCCATCCTTTGGGATTCCAAGCTCCCAGACCTATCCCTAGGGGCAATCAATCCTCGGGAGAGGTTCAACATTCACCGTCTAAAAGCGAGACTGCCTATGGCGAATGGAGAGGTCAAAATTGTTCAAGGGGTACGGGAAGTCTTCGAGATCTTCGACGCGCCAAACGCCACTTCCTCGGATTCAAAACCCCTTCAAACTTCTGAAGGAAAGATCGTGTTGATTGGGAAACATCTTGTTGATGTGCCATTTGCAGAGAGTCTTCTTGGTGCAATAAAATCATCTTAGCAATACTTCGTACCTCCGTATACGAGTCTCTATACCTCTCTCCGTTATTACGCTCTAGCGTATCGGAGGTTGACATTCCTGTCCCCGGGTACGCGACGCGTAACCTCTTGGGCGCCTCAGTCGAACCCAGACGCCGTCGTTGCCGCGATTCTCTTGTGTGACATTAGCATTACAAATAGAGACGGGATTCCTTTAAAGACATGCGGGTTGGAGAGATTGAAGGGCTTATTTAGCTGCATACTTGAAATTAAGGGAAGCGTCAAGGAATGGAAGCCTTCTTTTGCTCGGAATGTTATGTGGCAATAGAGACTTTATTTTCCGGGAATTTGGCCTGTGATTGCAATGTGGTATTCAGCAGGAAAGGGGAGTGATTTATGGGGCTATTCAAGGCTAATTCGCGGCCTATTTTAAAAGGCCGCTACTGTAGATCCTGGATCGTACCACCGCTTGTGATAATCGAAGGAATGATATAAACGACGACATGTACTCCGTAGCTCTAGAGGTTCCCTTGCAAACCACGTCTCTCAAGCACATATCCATCCAACACATACCGCGGGCGATTTTATCCAACGATAGCTTTATCTCAACGCCCTACCTCAAAATAATGTGATGTCCCGCCTTGCTGTGGCCCACCATGATGGCATTCTCTGGCCTACTCAAACCATCAACCCCCAACATGTCTCGACGACATAGGCTCAGTTCTCCTCAACCCCCGACCCCCATCTCGAAATCCGAGCTCAGTTCTCCAGACGCATCCCCGGCTTCCCATCATGAGATCCTCAGCTACCCTTATATCCGCGAAGAGGCCAACCTTACAGCTGCTGTCGCGCATGATCCGGATCTGCGCGAGTTGAACAATAGTCTGGTGGCCCTGGCTGCCATTTTCCCAGACGTACAGGTTGAGGTTTTTCGAGAGATGCTGTCGGGTTTTGGCGAAGAGTCCAGACTGGCAGTTGTGACAGAGACCTTACTCAAACACAAAATGAGGTATGTGAGGGGGCGCTATAGGATCATCTCGAAGGAGCAAACACAGGCGGAGCAAGACAAGGTTCCGACTGGACAAACCAATTCTCGTGGAATCGTTCCTGGGGAGGAGATGTTTCGGAGCTTAGAATACAAGAAGGCTGTGAAAACGGTCATGTATCACGAATTCAAAGGCCTCTCTCGTTCGACCATCAATGCCGTATTAGCTGAGTTCAACCACTCGTACACCTTAGCTCGGCCTACTCTGGTAGCTTTATCTTCGAAATCATGGCGTTTCTCGCTTTCGTCACTTTTCTTGAGAAGAAAAACTGTATCGTCACAAGACGCGGAACACCACCCTCTAGTGATTTGGCAATCCACAGGCCAAGGATCGATTGTCCCTACATTGAAGATAACCGGGTCGGCGGAGTTGGACAGAGAACTATACGAGAGTCTCCTCATACCGATTCAAGAACGAATTGTCGTAGAGAGGGGGGAGAAAGACCACACGCTTGCTCTGGAGATCAACAACGCCGAGGCCGAAGAAAATGAAGCTTTGCATGACTGCGAATGCTGTTATGCCTCTACAACTTTCGAGGAATTGACTGCTTGTGACGTTGGGGGTCATTTCATATGTTTCCAATGTGTCCGACACGCTGTGAACGAGTCTATCTTTGGACAAGGTTGGCAGCGTAATATCAATTTTGATCTTGGCACTCTACGGTGTTTGGCAGCCATGTCCGATGACTGTCAAGGCTGCATTCCACAAGCACTTGTTCGTCGAGCTTTTGACGAGGACAAATCTGGAAAGGAAGTTCTGCGGAAACTCGATGAGCGTCTTGCCGAGGACGCTTTACTAAAAACTCAGCTACCACTTATTCGCTGCCCCTTTTGCAGTTATGCCGAAGTCGATGAACTCTATCTACCTGGACCTCAACGATCTTGGCGACTCAAACGTCTCGGACCTTCTTCCTTGTATACTCTCGTAATTTTGCTTCTTGGCGTCGGAATGATACCCTTTCTATTACCACTATTCTTACTGCTTTCTTTTGTATTCTTGCTTGTTTCGTCCGAGCAAACCTTCGGCGACCTTCTTGCAAGGCGTCTCAGTGCCTCTATGACCCGCCTACGTCGAAAACATCACGGTCTTAAATTTGTGTGCCAGAACACGGATTGTGGCCGGCCTTCTTGCATGTCATGCTCGAAAGTATGGACTGATATCCATATTTGTCATGAATCCTCGTTGCTAGCTTTACGCACCCAAGTTGAGCTCGCCATGTCCTTGGCTATCAAAAGAACTTGTCCTCGGTGCAATACTTCGTTTGTTAAGTCGTCTGGCTGTAACAAGCTTACCTGCGTCTGCGGGTACCAAATGTGCTATGTGTGCCGTAAAGATATTGGAAATGGTGAGGGTTATCGGCATTTCTGCGAACATTTTCGACCTAATGGGGGGCGGGGCTGTACGGAGTGTACCAAATGCGACCTATACCGGTGCGAAGACGACGAGGTAGTCGTAAAGAAGGCAAAAGAAGAGGCCGAGAGAGAGTGGATGGAGAAAGAGGGTACTACGCTGGGGGGAGATGAGAATATCCGCAAGGTTTTAGAGGACAAATGGAAAACCGGGGATGATCCTTCTTGGTGGGAGGGTTGGCAATGGAAAAGGCCTAATTGGGAACATCTTCTTGACGGCTTTCTTGAGGGTTTGGTTGAATGAATTTTATGCTTCATGATGGTTTGGATGGATGGGTACAGGTTGCATCGGGATTGGGATTGGAATTGGGATCGGCGAGAAGCGTTCAAGATTTTATTAGACTTTATTTGACTGTATTATGCGAGGAGTAAATTTGGCTTACACAATGGAGTTATTCAACGTTGTCTTAATGCTTTATATGTTGGTATCAAACCCACTGGTTCATTCCTTGGTTGGATTTTCACATTATTGAAAGTAAAGTCTTATTTATCCTGCCTCGTTACATGTCAACTGAAGGAAATTATCGAACACTGCCGAAAGAGAAGATGCTAGGTCTTTGTTAGCATGAAGAATGATTACTTTATGTCAGACGTAGAAGTTAGTGTCTTTTATGAATTCTACTGCTACAAGAGACACGAAAGGCGGCTCGAAGGATTTAAATTTTAATACTTGAGAAGTTTCATCTTGCCGCTACCATGCAATATACACCAGTTTCATAACACATTGAGCTAGATGTACTACTATGAGACCATCCCAAGCATCAGGAGATAGTAATATATTGATTCAACTAATAAACGTCCTATTCATTGCTAGTTCTGAACTCTTGCTCCATACTCCCGTAGGTTCTCTTCTCCACAGCATAAGTTTTCCGTCGTCACCTATAGAGCCAAGAAGTTGGCCATCGGCATCGAATTCAACCCGCCAGACAGGCATGCGATTAACCTCGAGCCTGGAAACTTCCTTTGCCTCATGATAGACCTGCCCCTCTCTTTCTTGGTTATCCTGGGCACGATTGCCGGGCCTAGTTCCTGCTAAGCCAATTCCTATCCCTGACTGTACAGTCTTCCCGCCATTCTCGGCCGACCTCTGCTGAACGACTGACCTCTCGGGCACCCGAGCGAAGTCTTTACTCCGTGGCGCCTTGGTTCCTTTAGCTGGTGTTGTAATTTGATATACCCTTACAAATCCATCCTTGCTTGCCGTAGCAACAATATCACATCCACGAATGTTCCCTGGTGCCCAAGCAACATCTCGCACCAAATCGCGATGGCCCTTGAGTTCCGCAGCGAGGTAGAGTTCTTTGGTGGTAGAAGAACCCAAGCTCACTGTGTGTGATATCTCTTTCGTCCTCCAGATATTCACCCGATTCATACTTGCAACTATGATGCCAAGTGCATCCCTTGGAACCCCTTGTCGTATCGAGGTATAACACGGCTCCAGATTCGGATCAAATGCTACCCTGAAACTTGTCTCTTCTCCTCTGGCAGGCTTCTCGCATACATTGACCCGATCCAGTTCCGTCCAATTCTCCAGATTCTCCGGCTCTTCGTTTTCGTAGACAGCGAGGGCCGCATTGCGACTTATAAGCGCGAGGTATGTGTGCCGTGTCTCGGGGTTATGTGTTATTGCAAAGGAGAGAAAGGAGGCGTGCGACGGAGAGCGGAGTTCCCAGACTGGTTTGTTGCTATGCGAGTTGAAGCGGCGGCCTTTGCCTGGCACGAGAGTCGGATCTTCAACCCATAGCTTGAACCTACCATCTTTGCCTATGGATGCTATGAGGTTGGGGTGGATGGTGGGAGGGAGCCATTGAATCTCGATTGAGGGTTAGCTACTATTCTGCAATGGTTCAGCTAGGGATATAAATTGTGTATACTTGTAAGATTTCGGCGCTATGCGCTCCCCATGTATCGCACAGATTCCATGATCCATCCTTGTGTCGATTGTAGACCTTTATCTTGCCGTCCACGGAGCTCGACGCAAATCGGTCTCCATAAGCATTAAAAGCGGTTGCCTCCACCATATCTCGGTGGCCATGCTGCAAGAGAGTAAACCCATCTCTTTCGGAGTCGACCATTGAACCGTCCTGAATCATTGGTGCCATATTGATCTCAAACTTGGTGCTCGAGGCTGGGGATGAAGTCGTTGTTGTTGATGCTAAGAGACGAGGCTGAACAGCTCGCTTCCCCGGAATGTCGCCCTCTAGCTTCAGACGTTATTTATCCGCAGATAAATTGCTGCAGGAAATGCTTTCATCCGGATACACAGGCGCGGTGTCTCAGATAGATGCCGTAGATATCATGGGGTGAAATGCCACGAGTTATGTCCAGCTGGCCTTTGATGTTCAAACGAAACTGCAGCCAATATATATCATTTGAGGTATACCCAAGGGCCTCACTTTCCGACTTGCATGATGATGAGGCCTGAGAGGTATATATTTGATCGAATCCGGATCGTCTTCTTACTTGTTGCGGTTTTTTCTCTTCTTATTTTCTATACATATCTATATACCGATACTTTCTCTTCTAATGGCTTCAAAACGGCTTTTGAACATGATTCGGGAGGCTTTGTACTCTCATCACAGCAACAACCGGGGAAAGAGACTTTAAGGTCTCTTTTTTTGACGGAGGAACAATGCGCCTCGACCTTCCCAGGAATCTTCAAGGAAGTTGATCGTGCCATAGGTTTAGGCCCATTTGAGCTGAAGAAAGGGCCTGACGATTATTCTGGCGCTGTCCAAGGACGGATTAAGAATGGGAAGGTTTACACTTCTACAACCCAATATTTCAAGATTAGCAATACTAACAAGTATCTTAGCTATATATTATCCAAGCACAGCGCGATCATGTCTTGACAGTGAGTAAATTTAATTGATCCTAGAATACGAGTTGACATATGCTATGTGTTTATAAGGGAATTGATGGACACCAAACCAGGTTGTGGAAGTCTAATTATGCTCTTGTTTTCTAGCGTGAAAATTTTATAGCCTCAGTTAAGACAAATAGCTACGGGAGATATAACCGGAGTTTTCGGCATGAGACCTCTTGAGCTCTCTTCTTTCATGCTAACATTGGGTCCAAACTAACTTGTAACAGCGAGTTGGGGCTATTCTTCACGCTCTCCACAGAGCAATTATTACCTCTCCTGAGCCAGTTCCCGATACTGTGTTTATTCTCAATATAAATGACGAGCCTCGAGGAGACGCTTGGTCATTTTCTCGCTCCAACGATGATTTTGTCGCTCAAAATCCTTGGCTCATGCCACATTTTAGTACTTGGTCCTGGCCCGAAAAGTACCTCGGTCCCATTGATCAAGCCCTATCAAAAATTGAACAAATCGAGCAAGAAGTCCCATTTGAAAAGAAAATCAGTAAAGCAGTCTGGAGAGGAACTGCTTGGTTTAACCCCCTCTGGAATCTTGGTCTGAGGCCAAAGATGATAGAGGTTAGTGAGGACAAGGAGTGGGCTGATGTGGAGATTTGGAATAAAGATTCGAACAACACTATCGAAATTGTAGATATGTGTAAATATAAGTATATTATATATGCTGAGGTCAATCACTTTCTGCTTTTAAATGCAAACTTTTATCACTTACCAAAAAACTAGGGGAAATCATACTCCGGACGTCTTCTTTACCATCAAGCATGCGCTTCAGTCATCATTACACCACCAATAACTTTCCTCCTGACCCATACGCACCTCCTCCAGCCACTCTTCTCGTCCACGGTTCTTGATCCTAATTCCGACCAACGAAATTTAGCATATCCTACACGGTTTACCAACATCTCTTGGCCCGTTTCATATCCACCCTCGCGCGCCAATATAGTGTTCGTAAACCCGGATTGGTCGGACCTTGAGGAAATGATCAAATGGCTGGAGGACAACCCGGAAATTGCCAAGGGGATCGGACAGAGGCAGAGGGATTTAATGGTTGGCAGAGGATACCTGAGTGAAGCCGCTGAAGCGTGCTATTGGCGAAAATTGATTAAGGGTTGGAGTGAGACGGCGAAACCGCATGATGAGAATGAGGCATGGGGAAAGGGCGTACGTTGGGAAACCTTCAGTTTAACTGGATCAGTAAAATAGCTAGGGTTCTAGAGGGATTTGGTGGTAGAAAAAAGAGAAACAGAAGATTCTGCGGATTTTGATTGGAGTAGATAAGCAAAAAATACAACAAGCTGAAAAGCGGGAGGACGTATACACCTAAACTTCTATCAAATCGAAACCCCAACAAGGACTAAAATACTTATCCTTTCGAACAGTGTTGTTGAAAGATGAGCATACTAGCTATAACTTAACGAATCAGAGCTATAGTGTTATACGTTTGATATCAAGCTTAAAAAATACTTTAGCTCCAGAGAGCTCCTTGCTAGTGACATAGCATCTACTACCATCACTTCTCAAATCTCTTAGAGTTTCAACAGAAGTTGTCGGCGCCTTACAAAGCCTAGTAGAACGTCAAATCTATGTTCATCTAATCGCAGAAGCATTCATCTCGGTCTCTAGTCCGTCCCTATTTCACATAGCAAGCAAAAGCCTCAAAGGGTCTCAACTCGACTACCCCCTCCTTCAACGCCACATCCCCATAATTAGTTGTCAAAACCCTCTCCGGTTGCAACTCAATATCCCCAGGTACCTTCCAACTTACCGCTTCCTTCCTGAAATTCGCCACAATGACAACTTGCTCCTTTCCAAACGTCCTTGCGTAAGCAAAGACATCATTATTTGCTTCATCAATCATTTCGAAATTGCCGTAGATGAAAATATCTTTGTGGCTTTTTCGAAGACGAAGGATAGAGGCCCAGTACTCGAAAACGCTATCTTTGACCCCGACTTGGGCTTGGGCATTGATTTCATAGTAGCTTTCATTTTCTTTTTGCCAGGGCTTAGCGGTTGAGAAGCCAGCGTATTGAGTGTTGTCCCACTGTTTCGTATTGGCGAGAAGCAATTAATAGGGAAGCAGGGGAACTTACTTGCATGGGTGTTCTAGCATTATCTCTTGACTTTTTCTGAATTTCCTCAAGTGTAACACGTTGCAATTCCTTGTCTTCGGGGTACCTCTCTAAAATCCTGCTACGATATTAGCAGTGCCTCCAAATATGACATTGCAGGCCTCACTCATTCCAAGCATTCAATGTCTCGAGATCTTTGTACTCTGATATATCTCTGTCTTTGGGAATATTGATCAAGCCTAGCTCCTGGCCCTGATACACAAAAACGGTCCCACTCTGCAACGCCATGAACGTAGCAAACATTTTGGCAGAATAGGATCGATATTCCGGGAGATCGGAACCCCATCGAGAGACTGATCTGCTTTGATCATGATTTTCCAGGTACAACGCATTCCAGCCATCGTTATCAATCATGAATCTTTGCCATTTGTTGACGATGTTCTTTAAGATGGGTAGCTCCCATTGTCTTGGGGAGAATTTCCCACGATTACCTTGATCCATATCAACGCTATGACGAATCTTAGCTCAGATCAACAAATCACTTTTCAAGAGTACTTACATCTCAAAATGGAAAATCATGTTCAATTCTCCACGATCGAAACCGACAGCTTTGATAATCTCCTTCGGATCATCCACACTGGGCATTTCACCAACCGAGAAAGCATTATACTCTTTCAGTATCTTGCCAATATCTAGTAGATATTCATGGAGTCTGGGGCCACAGGCAAAAAACTTTTCTCCAGGCTGATATTCTTGATCCGGGCGAGTAATCGGGGCATCCGGAAGTCCAGGGACTTTACTAATAAAGTTGATGACATCGCATCTGTACCATACTATTAGAACGCGCTGCGCATTATTTCCGTGGTGACCCAGACATACCTAAACCCATCGACTCCTTTATCTAACCAGAAACGGATAATGTCATGCACCGCATCCCGGACTTTGGGATTCTCCCAATTTAGATCCGGCTGCTCTGGAGCAAAAAGATGTAGATAATACTCATCTGACGCCTCGTCGTATTTCCAGGCGCTACCACCCCACATGGCACACCAGTTATTCGGCGGATGTCGCTTTCCATCTGCATCATATTTCCCCTTTTTCCAGATGTAAAAGTCCCTAAACTCGCTAGACTTGGATGATATTGAATCCAAGAACCATTTGTGCTATTGAAGATATCAGAAATGCCGAAAAAGTTACGTTAACTCAGTCATAGCTACGTTATTTTCGGGGGAAATCGTATGAAACCAAGAGAGAGATTAACATGAGGCGTAGCAAGTTCCAGAAGGACCGCCACTTTTTAAGACAACTACTCGTCCCATAAGAATTTAAGACATACCTGATTAGAAGTATGGTTCACAACCAAATCCATCACAAATTTCATCCCCCTCTTATGGCAGCCCTCGATCATCTCATCCACATCCGCCAACGTACCATAAGGAGCGTGGATGGCTTTGTACGAGCTTATATCGTACCCTACGTCTACTTGAGGGGACTGGTATATCGGACAGGTCCAAACGATATCTATCCCCAAGGCCTTGATATAATCTAGTTTGGAGATCATGCCTTGGATATCTCCAAGACCATCCCCATTTGAATCTTTGAAAGATGCGGGGTATATTTGATACACCGAGGATTCTTTCCACCAGGCACGCTTGACTGAATCGATGGCTGACCCCATGATGTATGCTTTAAAATATGGGATGTTGAGCGGGAAATGTTATAGAAGTTTGAAATGAATCAAGTTCAAAGAAAAGAATGTAATAAGTCCTTGTAAACGTTGAACTCCTGCTCTTCAAAGACGTATCTCCAAAGTCAAAATGAGTATAGCGGGGAGTAACATTAACCCATGGGATGGCGATTATTGTCAAGCTCAATACTCTATTTTCAAGAGGCAAGGTAAGAGTAGATCAAGTAATTTATGTCACCCAAGATGCTTGAGCTCTATACAAAAGAGTTCTCTGATGAGGGTGCAGAAAAGTACTGGTGCGTACCTCCGTACAATCAAAGAAAATGGCTCCTTGATCAGTGGGATGTTTTGGAGGTTAACTCTATCCCCGGGGGGCACAAATCATGCGAGGTGACACCGGCCGGTGGGGGTCATCCATCGGCCCCTTTATTGGCTTGTCTGGTTGTTGGTGGGGACGATTAAAAGAACTGAACTGCGGGGCTGCAGATTGGCTCTCCATACGGTGTTGAGATCTTCACCTTGATGGAGATGACATCGGACATAGGTAATTTGCGGATCTAGAAGGGTGATGTGACTGCTAGGGATGGAATGTAGGGCGGGCCTACAAGGGCGTAGGTAGGGGTGTATGGAGGGGAGAGAAGCCTTTCAAAATCATCTCTAAAAATGCTGGCTTCTCACCCTCTCAAAACACATAAAGTAATTAATATTCTAACCTAAGAGCTACATCAAACAGTGGGATATTAAGCGGGCTAGACGGCAAATGATATAATTACTAATATTTTGATGTTGCGCACGTGGTACCTTCTGAGAGCCTTCTTTTCTCTTTAAGGCGCCGAGAATTCTTTTCAAGAAGTGTCCTTAAGGACCCTTTTAGCCTACGACAGCATCGGATTTGCATGTAAAGAGAAGCAGAAGCTCTACAGGAGAACCCTACCTCAGTCTTCACGAGTAAAGAAGGGGTGGCTATCTATTCGATAAACCCTTCTGCCAAGTTTTATTACCTCTATATCTGACTGGCAGTGTCCTCCTCAAACCTTCTTCAATCTTTCAAATACACTCTCAGGACCCTCAAGCAACAATCCAGTAAAAATAGCTAAAATGGAGTCATCCCCGGCGAACCTCAGCCTTGTGGCCTGCCTCGCCCTTTGCAACTACCTCTGCTATCTCTGCGGCAAATCTCCAAATCCCCGACCCAAAAAGCAGTACTCGAAAGACCGCATAAAATTCTTCACAGGTGACACGATAGCGAGCGAAATTTTGACGGCCCTTCTGCTATCTTCGTTATGGGGATTTCAGAGTGCCTTGATACTCTTTCCGGCACGTCGTGCGGAGTTCTGTTCGAACCCAGACCTCCTCAACGAGAACATATTTTCGTGGAGCCGTGATACCCTCGCCTTCGTCGTCACCGTCCTTTTAGCCGCGTCAATCCGCTTATTGGCATATGCCCATCTTGGAACCAATTTTACATTTCGTCTTGCGAAGCCCAAGGGCGTCATCACTAGTGGCATCTACGGATATGTGCAGCATCCCTCTTACACTGGACTTGGCCTGTTGAGTGTAGCAATATGCTTCTTATTTATGAGAGCAGATGGTCTAGGGGCTTGCTTCTTGCCATCATGGGTCATCGACACAGGAGCAATGAATGTTACGGCTTGGTTAGCGGCAAACCTTGGGGTATTTTTCGGACTTTTCTTGAGAGTAAAAGACGAGGAGGAAATGATGAGGAAGGAGTTTGGCAAAGAGTGGTTGGAGTATCACCAGAGAACCAAAAGGTTCATACCATGGATTATTTGAAGAAGCTCCAAGTCGGTGTAAAAGAAAGTAGGGGCTAGAAACATACAGTTTTAAGAATAAGAACTCTAGGTGAGATAAAGGGATTTGCAGTATGAGGTGCGCAGAGGGAGCGTGAAGTATTAGTAAGCAGTCAAGATTAAAATGTCGACGCTTTTGTTACGAGTCTTTCGAGTTAGTGTCAGCAATTTAAACTGTCCTTAACGCTCGTTTTCTTGAATGAGTATGTTATCGCTACTCAGGTCTCCTTGGCATAGTGTAATGGGAACTTAAAGATTGAGCGATTCGTGTCTCATATGACCTTATTTTGGTATGTTAAGCATCCAGGCAACCCTATGCACTGTGCCCTTGGTAAAACAAGCAGTGCTATATACCCGAAGTGCATGTGAAAGCTTAAGCATGATTTGTAGTAGGTATATCCCAGATATATTAACATACATTTCTCAGCCAGCACAAATATTTTGGAAACTCGAGAAAATGAAGAGATCTCACACTGGAATAAGCTAGAAAATACTTCTGCGGGGCTGAATGTTATCAATGTTTTGTTGTACATCACATTTTCCGCCACCTGGTTCATTCCATTGCACATTCTCACCCCAAACGAGAATCAAGTAAGTATATCTTTGTTCAAATTGTCAGCTAATTTATGTAAATGGGTATCAGGCCTGGCAATCTCTTCTCGAATTCCTCAGAACGTTTTATTCTTAGGAAGCAATGCTTTTAGCAATCCTATGATACATATGGTCAGACAGTATCATAATACTTGCAATAAGCTATATAAATTTCATCAATAACAGAGCCAGTACCTACAACTAGTGTTTTTAACTAAAGGATGTCTGAGCTTAGTGTAGATGATTAAATCGCTTTACTCTTACTCCTACCCTTCAACACTTCCTCACCGCTCACTCTCATATCCTTCATTTTTTTATCAATGCTACGTGACTTGCCTCGCACAGCCTTTACTCTCGCATCTAATTCTGCCTCATATTTCTCAGTCAGCTTTCTCTTCTCCGCTTTCTTTGCCATCACCCTATTCACAGTCTCTCCAAACTGTTCCACAAACCATTTCCCCGCCTGCTCCCACTCTGCAGTTGACATTTGACGATAGAACTCGAATTGAACATCATCTCGTTTATGCACATTTTCAAATTGTTGGTCTAGCAAGTTCATATGATACCGAATCTTCTCCTCGAGGGGTTTGCCACGAAGAACTTTAGATATCTTCTTCTTCTTGCCCGTTTCCCAAGACATTGCCTGAACCTTAGAGTATTCTATAGATTTCAAGTCTTCCTCGCTCCATTCTGGAAGAACGGGTGGGGCACGGAATTCCTGTTCTTGCTGTATTTCCTGAAGATGCTGATATTCTTGGCCCTGTTGTGGTTCACTTTGGTCTGACATCATCGAGTCCATCTCATCACTGTCTGCTAGCAAAGCATGACCTAGCTGCATATCTCCATAAAAGTTATTGACTGGTAGCCCTTGCAATTCAGTCTCGCCCACTCCATCTGTCTTATGAGACTTTTGCGTTTCAACAGCTGGTGGATCATATTTCCGTCCATGAGACCGAGATCGCTTTTTAGTGTTTCCAGGCTGGCGTTCCCTCAGGTCTTCGGGATGGGAGCGCAGTTGAAGATTAGTGTGTGTTTGTTGTGGCAGTGCCTGGTCAAATCGACCAGTAATCTGCGACTTTCGTAAATTTTCTTGAGATTCTAGCTTGAAATCGGACATGTAATTATAGTCTTGGTTGTGGCGATGCTGAGACGAGTTTCGAGGAGGGCTCTGGGCATGTCTGGGATGCGAATACTCTTGTCCGCGCAGATATTTACCATCTTGCTCCTCTCCATCGCCTTCAAGCTCCTCTCCATTCATTGTTTGATCAAAGCTAGAGCTCACAAGCTCATCACCAAAAATGCCATTTGGCTCTGTATATTGGTTGGGGTTGTAGAAATCTGCGGGGGCTGTACTTGGAACTCGAGAAGGAGCCTGTGGTATTATCGTCGTCTTCTTCGTAGAAACCTTAGCGTCTCTACCTAATGCTTTTCGGTCGAAATCAGCTTTCTGTCCCGATTGAGCTGCTAGAGGAGGAGTGCCAGAAAGTTGGTGGCGGATCTGACTGTATTGCTCCAAAACAGAATTTTGTCCAAGTTGGGCTGGCATAAGAATAGCAACAGTGGGCTGATTGCGATTCTGGACGAACCCTTTCATTTTCGGTATGAGGTAAACTTCGATATCTACCCAATGGTACAAATGAGAAGCTTAGAATACTGTTCCGATTAGCTTGAGGGGCTTAGTTCAAGTCGGTAGTTACAACGGACGTACGGATTTTTGTAATTCGATGTGAAGAATCAAGTGTCAAGACGCTGAGAGGATTTTTATCTTTTGAGGGCATTGATGGCGCAGGATTAATGATGTGTTGCTAATGGCGTCGTGCAAATAGGCAACGCGAGGTCGATGTCCGCGTGGTCACGTTTCGGATACACGTCGGCTTTCACTCGTTTCCGGCTTTTCTTCTTTTCTTAGGCGTGCAACGAACGACGTCCTCAGCTAATTAACCTCGCAGTCAAGGCCCTGGTGGCCATTCCCAATCACCACCTAATATGCTTAGTGAAGATAGTTCTCGTCTCAAAGCTTCTTCGTGCCTAACTACCGCCGATGTCTCCATAGCACCTTTACGCAACGGATAGCTGGTTGATGGAGACACGCAGATTGCGAAGTGTGCCACCTATTAAGAACAGAAGGGCCTTGAATTTATTGAGTCCTCGATATAACATCGACTTTGAGGGCATACTATTTATCTTGCCAGAAAGAATTAGGGCGAGAGTGGCCCTACAATATATCCGTTTGACGTTATGCCGTTTTGAAATTAAGTTTTACTGTACTTTCTTGTCATTGCGCTACAGCCCCTCCAAATTGCTTCAACAAATGATAGTTGTTGAAGCCTGGAGGGGTAAAAGGAACGTTCTGCTATATCTACGATACTTTGCCATGCACTCTTTCTGTTTTAGCAGACTTAGTCTTTGCTCGCACGTTAGGTGGCTTTTCCATGTATTTTTTCTAACTCCGCCCCTCCGCCCGCTCTGAGGCTCCAAAATCAAGACAGCTGTCGACGAACACCACGCATTTGCATTTTAGACCTAAGTTTTGTTTGTAGAACTAGGAAACGAGGAAAGTTGACCAGAGCCTCCTCGAATCTATAATTCAAATTTAACGATCAGCTTTCGTTGCTGCTCTCTTAGCTCCAGCTCCACCAGAAGCTGAAGTGATGGAACTGTCAACAATAGTAATTCAAGGTGATATTCTACCTCGTGCAGTTTGACCCAAATTTTGTTACTGATTAAGTTTGCGAGGCCGAGAAATGTAGTATCTTTGTTAGCGTATTGCCCTTATCATGATTGCAGTTGAGGACTGAAAGATGGCGTTTATGGGAGATGATGAGTTCGGATGAGGCTGTTAGAGTCTTAGAACCTTTCGACAAGTAACCTTACTTCTCCCCTGCCAACTCAAATTAACAATCCCAGCACCGGTGATTGACCCTATTGGGATTTCATTCCATTCCACGAATCAATCAATCCCCAGATTGAACCCGAAGTTACCGAACGAACCGAGCACCAGGGGCGGCTGAGCGCCACTTTCAGACTAGACATGGGGAGCAGGGACGGCAAAGCCCCACAACCGTTTCTGATATACAGTTGGAGATGAGCATTCCAGCTCAACATCATTTTCAAGAATGTATTTCAGGTTCTGATTCCCTCTGGTAGGTTTCTATTTCTTTCTTCTCTACATCCTTCCTGCACCTGATCTCTCTACGACATTTGTCCAGTTTTGCAAGTAGCTCCTAGTTGAGCCCGAAATTATTTTCACTAGAAATATAGGTCGGAGACCAAATATAGTATCTGTTTGAAACCATCCTAAGGCATCAGGATTCTCATCAGTCAACATGCAATTTCAACTCCCAACCAAGACTCTTCTCGCCCTCCTCCCCTTCTTCATCGCTGCCAACGCTCAAGCCTCAGGCACTGGCACTACAACCCGTTACTGGGATTGCTGCAAGCCTTCTTGTGCCTGGTCTGGAAAGGCAGCTTTAGCTTCGGGAGCTACCCCCGTCCTCACCTGTGATATAAACGACAATCCCCTCTCCAGCTCCCTTTCCGTTGACGCGGTTTCCGGATGCAGCAGTGGCACATCGTATATGTGCTCTGACGAGGCTCCATGGGCTGTCTCAGACGACTTGGCTTATGGGTATGCTGCTGTCAATATTGCGGGAGGAAGTGAGAGTAGTTGGTGCTGTGCTTGCTATGAGCTGACTTTCACATCTGGGGCTGCTGCTGGGAAGAAGATGATTGTGCAAGCTACGAACACTGGTGGCGATCTCTCTAGCAATCAATTCGATCTCTCCGTATGTCTCAACCACTTCTACCTATCCCATACTTCTGCTAATAATTTAATAGATCCCTGGTGGCGGTGTCGGAATCTTCAATGGCTGCACAGCCGAATGGGGGGCGCCAAGTTCAGGTTGGGGCGCTCAATATGGTGGGGTGTCAGATGCTGCAGCGTGTGCTACGTTTCCTACTGCCCTTCAATCTGGATGCGACTGGCGTTTTGATTGGTTCGAAGGATCCGACAACCCAACTGTCTCGTTCAAACAAGTTGAATGTCCGGCAGCAATTACAGCCAAGACTGGGTGCATCAGAGCCGATGATAGCAGTATGCCTGCCGCCGCTGCCGATACTGGTGCTGCTCTCAGTTCGTCGAGTACGAGTTCGAGTGAGGATGTTGTTGCATCAAGTTCGACTGCTGCGGCTGTTGTCGGAACCGCAAGCAGTGCCGCGGGTGTGGAGGCTGCTACATCGTCGGCTGCAGCCGTTCAATCGACAGTCACATCTTCTCTCGTAGAAGTAGCCTCTTCAATCGCCTCATCGGTCGAGGCTGCTTCCACAAGCGCAGGTAGTGATGAGGAATACTGGGACGGAACCTGTGAATGGTAAATGCAGTTTTTTGGGGTTTCCATTAGTATGATTTTACTGGGGGCGAGGGGGTTTGGTGGGACGCTTGGATTGGTGACAATTATTTACTGGTTGCTACTTGGTTTAGACAACATAATATGTTCATTGTATAGTAATTTATAGAGCTGGGGGTTGGTTATATAGAACAAGATTTGCCATACAGGAAACACTTGGATTAAATTCGAATCACAGCCTTAAATATTTCATCAAGCGATTAAATGTAGTCTTGGCGGATCAAAGGTATGCTCTGAGAGAGGGAACAGTGCACATACCTCAAGCAGCATCTAGACTACCCGCCTCAGATAGGGACTTGATGATCGAGTGCCTGTAATTCGGAGCCGATCATAGCCACTGTGCTAAGACTAGGTAAGCCTGTTCACCTAAAAATGGAAACCAATCGGTTTCCCTCCGTATTGATTAATGTCGCGAGCTCTCGCCAAGTAGTCAAAAGGTCAATGCCTAGAGCATTGCTTGTATGCGTCTCAAAGACCTAGCCGAGCGACTTAAATCGGCTCATATAAAGTTCAATTTGTGACTTCCAATTCCTTGGGGTAACCCAACCCTTCATTTGGGGCCTTCTATCTTTCTTCATAAGGGAACATGTTCTGAATGTAAATAAAAGGTAATGTCCAAGTGCATCTACGGCATAAGCCTCCTGATACAGCAACAGGCTGCTTCTGCTTGTATAGTGTTAATCTTAAAATTCAGAAAGAGCTATTCGCGGGACCCGTACAGTGAAGAGTAATTGAAAGCATTCTTCAGCTTAAAAAAAAGGCTAAGTTAAGAAGGATTTATAGGAAATCATCTGTTTGGAGTATCAAGATAGTATTAACTTCAAATGCTGATAAGTAAGTGAAAGTCTAGATAACAATCTACACGAATAACTTTTTATACTTCGTCTTTCCTACCATCAAAGCCATCACCACCAATCTCTTCACTAAGGGTACTATTCTTCCCCAGATTCCGCTTCATCTCCTCTTCTGCTTTCAGGAAAGTCTCCTGCTCGCTCCGACTCTTGCCCAAATCCACAAAGAGCGCCAACATCAAAAAGCTGGCCGCGCTCAACCCCGTTAGGAAATAGAACGGTGTAGAGTTGTTCCCGCTGGGACTCGCATCAATAATCGCCGAGCTGACCAGCGGTCCGATGAAACTGCTTGTTTTCCCAATAATGCTAAACAAACTGAAGAACAAGAACTCTCGTCCTCGGGGTGTGACCTCAGAGATCATGATCTGAGAATACGAATACCACGGACAAACGAAAAATCCGTAGAAGACTTGGTACATCCATACTTCCCATACATGATGGAAGCCGAACTTTTGAGTCCAGATGCCTATCATACCCCAGAAGTCGAGAATGATGATGCTGAAGGCGACAATATTGAACATAGTCTTTGTGGACAAAGACCATCTCTGCTGGGCCCACCAAAACGAATAAATTCCAAGTGCTTGTGCAGCAATCCCAACAACAAGGAGGTAAGTCAGTTCTAGGGTGTTATAAGCTACAATGCTGTTTTGCAAGGTAGAGATAACGGTGACAGTTGTGTTTAGAGAGTCCCCGAGGAGAAAATATCCGATTAGGTAGATTAGGGATTGCCGGAGATGCCAAATTTGACGGAGAGCACGGTACAGTTGCCAAAATCCCACTGTAATAATATTCATATTGTATGGGACCTGTGCGAGTTAGAAACTGGCTTCTTCGCGAAATGTAATCTTACTTCTTGGCCAGCTCGCCGCTTCTCCTTGATAAACCATGGGATAGCAAGTAGTACCCAAGCCCCGGTAGCAAAGGCGATCAACACCGAAAGCCCCCAATTATTATTTGCAGTCGAGGCATCGACATGTAAGCTGAACAGTATCCCAACAATAATGGCAAGGATAATTATTTCGCCCAAGGACTGGATATAAAATGCCATATTACACAACTCAGATCGCTTGAGGGTGTCGGCATAATCATATTCTACCCGGGTGCATTCTCCAGCCTGGTACTCTTCGGCCTTCCGGCGAAGGGTAGGCGTATTTCGGGCTAATCCAGGAAAGCTAGCAGAAATTAATCTGAGAATTATAAGATGAAGCGGGATGGTACTCACGCAGCAGTCCAAAATGTGAGAGTTGTTTGATAGGCAATAACTAGAACTTGTTAGTCTATTCCAACAGCCATAGGGAAGTAAACCTGCGTCCAACAATATACATTCCAGTAGCAACCTGCCATTTCGAGGGGTCGTGAACACCTAACCAGCCAAATCCGATTCCCCAAGCAACTAAAGATAGCACGATCAATATATTCGGCCTCCAAGTGCCGAAATCTGCTGGGGTTTAGTAATTACGTCATTTTCACGGATGCTGCTCGAAACGTACCAGCAAAGCTCCCCAAAAACAGAAATACCACGATCTGTACAGCAAAACTGATACCATTCGACAAGAGCACAATACTGTTGATTGTACGGTCTCTGCAGTAGAGTCACTTTATTAGTTGCTGTTTTCCATCGCTAATCGATTCCCAACTCACCTTCCCGCAAAGCTCAAAGTGGTACCGTCCCCTGCAGCTTGGTATAGTAAATTCTGAAAGGCCGTGGGCGCGAAGTTGAATAGTGTCAACCCGTTGTTACCAATATAATAAGCATAATATGCCCAAATCTCGATTTTGTCGGTCTGCCACTTGGGATCGAACTGGTCTGGCGCTACAAGTTGCTCCTCCTGGATCGATGGTGTCTGAAAATGTGAGTTGCCATCGTGCAAAGTCCCCAACTTGGGCGGATCCTCGGCCGAAGCAGATAGGAGATCAAGACTAGGTGCTGCAGAAGCCATTGTAAAGAAGACAGAAACAACTACTAATTATGTCCCATTGATGCATGAGATTCCGAGGTGAAAAAAAGGAGAAGTAGAAAAGAGAAACAGAAAAAGTAAAGAGACCGAAGAAGTTGTAGAGAGGCTAGAGATAAGATCGTCCGTTAGCTTCCCATTACGCCGTTGCATCTCTTCCCCACATGAGTTGAGAAGCTAGCCAGTAAAGGAGAGGCAAACCAAGCTAATAGCAGTCGCTGGAATGAAGAAACAGATAAAAGACAAGAAAGAATTACAAGCTCCCGGACTAGTCGTGCTAGGGTGCACAGTTATCATGCATCTGTTGCATTGCATGAGAACCAAGACACTTCCAAGTTTGTGTATAGCGTGGGGTGGAGGTGGGTTAGTGCACAGACACGATTCGGCCTCAGGCGCCAATCAAGCATTTGGTTTGCGGGCGGCAGAAAGAAACAGCTGCAGAGTCTCGATCCTTGAAAGTCAGGGCAATAGTTATGATATGCTATACTTATTCAGATAAACTTTAACGTAATGGGCGAGCAGGAAAGAAAGACAATTCGGAGTGGCGAGTCACCACGACCGAAAGTCACTATTTTCTCCAAGAACATTCACCTCGTAGAACTCGAACTGAAACAACCTATAAGCATCTCGAGGTTTATCAAGCATCGGTCGGGCCGAGCACCAACCAGTTCAGTGCAGAAACCCATGTGTACTTCTATGGACACATCAGGCCGAGAATCAGCAGGGGGGAAATCGAATCGATTGAACTCGAATTGTACATGGGAATAGACGCCCAAAGTAATGATTCAGAAACGAAAGAAAAAGCAACACCACGCGGGCCGGCGAAATAGACCTGGAGTTCCAGCCTTCTCCCAATCATCCAAACAGGTCACCGGTCTTCGTCGACGAAAATGAATCTTGTGTCTCCTGCCTCAGTCTCAGCCTCGTTCTCTACGCTTCTCTCGACTTTCTGTAGCTGGCCTGCAAATGCTTCATCAGCTATCTATCATGCAGAAAAACCCTCACTACGACGTACTTCTTGCTCAACTTGCAGACCATCAACCACCGGGGCAAGCTCGCTGAGAATTTCATATGCCTTCTTGTGGAATTCAAGTTGCGCCGCGATTAGATCGGCGAGGTTTCGCAGAGGTTCGGGAGTATCAAGGACCTGCATCAATTAGCCACTGTTGACAATGGACCACAATTTCATAGCTACGCACGTTCTTCATGACACCAACAGCTTCCTCGGTCTGCCCAACAAACTCATCCTCGGCTTGCTCAATCTCGACTCGGGCCTCCTCGCTCGCAGACTCCTCGTCATGTCCGTCCGCTGCCTTGGGGGCAGCACCGGGCAGCTTCCATCCGGGGTTCTTTGCTTTAGCTTTTGCAGCATCGAGCATCAATCTCGAATTCTCAACATTCTTTCTGGCGCGGGTAGCAAACATAAGGTTGGTATTCAGGGTTGTACTCCATCCTGCCAAAAAGCGACTTTGAATCTGGGAATCTTGTGCAAGTCGCGCCTCGCCAACGCGCTCACATGCCAGAGCATATTTCTCAAGGGCTGTCGCGAGGGGGTCTTCTCCAGTCCCTGAATGTTGTTGTTGAAGGAGCTGGCTACTTGCCAAAGAGGCGCGGGCAATGGCATGGTTGAAGGTCTTTGGTTGCGGTTTCGCTGACGGAGGAGCAGTGAGGGCAGCTTGGGCTTCTGCTGGAGAGGTTGCAGTCGACAAAAGGTGAACTTTCTCGCTGACAGTGCGGCCAAGGTCGCCGAAGCTCTCCTTAATGTTTGCGGGATAATCGTAAGCTTCGTGAGAATACTGAGTACTATACGCGTAATGCACATTAGATGATAGTATCTCTCCACAAGACGGGTAACTTACGTGACCTGCAGCATCTTCTGATGAACCTGCTTTAGAGCATCGACCCGCTTCTCCAATTCAATATAATCTGGGGGAAGTTGCGTCTGGAATAATGGAATGAGCAATAATCCTGCAGCCAGACAGTAGTAACAAATATCCAACCTTATCCTCGGCCTGGCCAAGCTGCTCCTTCAACATTTGCGATGTGCGGGCCGCAAAGGGAGTGAAAGAGGCACTGCGTATTCAAAGTTAGTCTCTAATCTAGCATCCAGGGTTGAAAACAAGACTGCTCGCATTGTTGACGTTGATCCGCCTGAGGTCAAATAGAGCTTACCTGATATTCTTGCCGAAAGCTGAGACTTTATCCATCTTGGCGGATTTCTAAGGAGTGATAGCTGTGAGATAGTTTGACGGTGCAACAATGTTTTGTATTGATACGAGATGAACGAGAGATGTGGTCACGGACAAATTCGAGAGTTCAGGTAAGGTAGATTGAAAGCATCGCTAGGGAGAGCCGCTAGCGTGCTCATTCTTGCACGTGATAACCAGAGTATCAATGATTAATGATTGTGACAATTTGTGATTTATGCACAATTGGTTTCTAAATATATCATCTAATCTATGGAGAGATATCTCCTTTTTTATGTACTACTTAGGTTAAGTATCAATTTGACACTTAGATAAGCCTGGACAATCACTATTGTTGGCTGGCGTCAGTCCTATATGACTAGTCTAAGGTAGCTTGGTTATCTGCCCAAGATGGCCTTATCCGCCTGCACACGCTTTCATAATCCAAGAAGAGTTGCTTGCTCATATTCGGCTCTGGCGTAGTCCAGAACATTGTCCACTCAGTCCCAGGAAGTTTCCAGGCACCTCGAGATCTCTCAAAGTACCACTTGTTGACTGGATTGCTTTTTCGAGATCGCCATACAACACCTTTTGGAAAGCAATCTCGTACCATAGACTTAAAGATCAAGTCTGCCACTCCGCCGCTTCCTTGTGATCTTCGCAATACTGCAAATTTGTCGAGATAAGGAACCATTCTTGCCCTGCTTTCTGGTGACCCATCATCTTCAACGCCAGGAGGTGTTTCCCACGTCAGCAAAGCCCCCCCCTCATATTCGCCAGCAATAATGACACCAGCAATTCGACCATTGACCCGCTTTAGATAGTCTTTAATATCAAGTTTTCGACCAAATGAATCTTCAATGAGATAAGCGAGTCGAGGAAGGTCGATTTGAGAATCTGTGAGGCTTAGTTGAGGCTCTCCGGGAATAGGTGGTTCCCATGGAGTCTTTTTTGGGTCTGGGAAAATCGTCACAGACATGCCATGCTTCACAAAAGTTGTAGGAGCAGAGCTTTCAGCGAGGTGAATTGCTTCGTTTGGCCTATTTTGTTGACCGAGACGGCTGGCAGGGAGTGAAGACGAAAACGCTGGCTTGTCTGTAAGAAGGTTGTGAATCAGCGGATTTTGCTGCCGTCTCGTCCCAACCCTCGCGGCCTGGAATGGAGCATCTCTGCCCGAATTTGCCGCTTCATCGGGAGTGGTCAACAGGGCAGATGAACTTGGAGGTAATATAGAAAGTACACATTGGACCAACTGAAGATTCTGGATATGATACCAATTATCTGGTCTCGGGCCGCTGTCTTCTCCTGGTAATCCCACTTCATTGAATTGAGAATTGACTTCCTCGATCATAGGGCCTCTCAATTTCTTGAGCAGCTCTTTTCTTACAGAGCTGTACTCTTGCTCCATATTCAAAAAAACATGATAGCCATTGAGGCCATCTACAGCAGGTATCCCCCCTAGTGGGTCCAGGATAATGAGTCGATCAAGTGAAATCTCATCATGCAGAGCCTGAAGTCGCGAACGAACGACGTTTGGATCTTCGTCAGGGAGAAGGTGACCTGGAAGTCCTGCTAGTTCTCTAGTGAGCGCTAAAACAACATGATCGGCAAGAACATGTGTAGCGGTCTGAGTATTGTCTGTATAACCTAAAGAAGGGACAACAGGGATAATGCCACGCCTCAAAGGAGTCATAAGTAACTTCCGCAAGGTGACATGGGCTGTTGTCTGGTAGTGACCGATTTTTTCGGGTTTTTCAGAGATCCCAATGATATTGTTTAGGTATCTTGCACCACCTTCTCCATTGGAATCAATAGCGGCGACTATTCGACTTGCCTGCTCTTTTGCTTCAGCCCGCCAGTTCGAGCACGCATTGTTGCTATGTTGGCAATCAACTACCACCACGCTCATTAATCCAAGACGGCCAAGCTGGGCAAGGGTCTTGCCTATCCCATTGATGATGTCGTTATCAAGTGTCTGAGGTGCTCTGATCTTCACAAGAGCCACATGTAATTGTGGCTCCTCAACATATCCAACACTTCTTTCGGGATATTGATCAAATTTCGGGCTTCTCTGAACTGCCGCAGGACCTTGAAAGACTCCCAGATTGACCCCATTCCCATGTAAAAGTTGGTGAGACTTTTGGTCGGTGACAATAGGTAAAACATTCCGTACTATGGGCTTCGCAGAGGGATCGAAACGCTGAAGATAGGCTTTGGCCTCCCGTTTCGTGGCAGAAGAGCCCAAAATCGACAAGAAAAAATCCTATAGTCCATCAGAAACGTTGAATATCCACCTTATGTGTACAGCGTACCTTGTCCAAAGCTTTAGCCTCTCTCCTGGCTTTCTGCTGCTTTTCAAGGGTTTTCACACGCTCCTTTGCCGATTCATCCCTCAGTTGATTCGAAACACCTCGTTCTGAACCATAGCAACGTACCCCACCATGGCGGAAGCAATCGGAAACTCTGCGAAAGTTGGCTAAATATTGTATCTTTGGATTGTCAATTGTATTCTCTGCTTTCATTTAAAACTGGTTTACCCACGTTATAACAAGCGGCTATTTGTCTGACCCCTTTCCGGGCTGTATTTTGTAAGATCATAGTGCATATTGAAATGGTATCACCTCTGGAAACTCATGACAGATATATCGTTGGGCAAAAGTTGGAGTAAATGTGATGGCATGGAAATGTTATTTCAAGGAAGTTTGTGAGAGCTAGAAATTGGCGAATTCCGTTCCCTTCCTATCTCGGAGTCTATCGATAAGCCCCACGTGATGAGACTACAATAATAATCACTGATGACGAAATATGCCTTGGGGACAACGTAGAACGCGAGAATCATGGCTCCGGTCTTGGGTTAGTACCTATTGCATCGGAGGGCAAACTTATGCGATGTGTTGTAGTGCGGGGTTGAGAACTTCCTCAATTGGAAGAGTCCCTGACCATTGACATCACCAGATATTCACAAAGCAACGCATCGCATCCCCGCTTTCTAATATCAGGTCTTCGTGAGGTAACTTCTTGCAACCATAGCATCTTATTTCAGATAGCTATACTACATTATATAGTAACGTTAAAAGTAACATGGCACCGCAAATAGCATGGATTGGTTTGGGCAACATGGGCAGAGTCAGTTGGCATCATCATTCAAATGGCTTATACTAACTAGCGAAGGGGATGTGCAAAAATCTAGTTGAGAAAGGAAATATTGATAAAGCTCTCATCATATTTAATCGGACAGAAAATCGCGCCACAGAGCTTGGCAAGTCTCTACCGTCCGGGAAATCGACGTTGGCCTCCTCAATCGAAGAGGCTGTATCAAAGTCGGACATTATCTTCTCCTGTGTTGGAGATGATGCGGCCATGATTCAGACCATCGAGACTGCACTCGAAACCAATGTGAGAGGCAAGCTGTTTGTAGACTGCTCAACAGTCCATCCAAACACAACGGAGGAGCTTTTGAATAAGATCACAGCCGCCGGTGGGGAATTTGTTGCGTGTCCTGTGTTTGGAGCTCCGGCTGCAGCAGACAATGGACAGCTCTTGTGTGTCCTCGCTGGACCGAAGGAGGCTGTGGACAGAGTTAAGCCATACATTACAGGCGTGATTGGCAGAGGATATCTTGATTTCGGAGGGCAGTCCGCTGGAAAAGCAACCCTCTTAAAAGTCATTGGGAACACCTTTATTCTTAATATGGTTGAAGCACTGTCCGAAGCTCATGTCCTCGCGGAAAAGTCAGGGCTGGGAACTGACAACCTCCATCACTTCATAGAAAGCTTGTTTCCTGGTCCGTATTCGGCATATTCGACAAGAATGCTGTCTGGCGATTACCACAAACGCGCAGAGCCCTTGTTTGCGGTGGATCTTGCCAGGAAAGACGCGAGACATGCAATGGTACTGGCTGAAGGTTCTGGCACACGGATGAGAGACCTCGAGGTTGCAGACGCTCATTTAGAGCAAGTGAAGGCGCATCAGGGGAAGGCGGGCGACATAGCAGCGATCTATGGTGCGGTTAGAACCGAGGCAGGGTTAAAGTTTGAAAATAACTAACTTTTGATATGGGATCCCGCTACGATGGAAAAATTGAAAATTATATAAACATGAACTTTGGAAAGAATTGAAGCGTTCTATCGTTTTAAGAGCATAATCATGCAGGTAGCACAACAGACCACGAAACTGAAATCTAGTATTTTACTACTACTGCAGCATATGAAGAAGAGCGGATAACTCACTATCTTGCTATAGATATATACTTTTTGACATAGCCTAATCAAACCCAAGTATTTTTGTATCAGCATTGGAATTTTGCAAAACTTTGTGTTCCTCGAGATTAGTGTATTGCACTCCCTCATGTAGTGACGGATGGGCTAATGAGCCTCCTTAGTACCGACTGCTATGGTGCACCTGTGCCAAGAAATACTGACTAATCACATCTAGCTTCAAGCTTCATCTGCGGTAATGCCATCTTGAGTTCGTCAAACACATTTCTACATCAAGCTGCACTTCCAAGTTCAAAGATCGATCCGAAATGGCGAATGGGTATGCTAATCTCACCACCCTTTCGATCCCCTATCCCTTCTCTGTCTGAACGCTGTCTGACTTCAAACGCCCATTCTAGCTGGAGCATCATCATAGGCCTCATAGTAGTCGTCCTCGCAAGCTTAGCAGCATGGTTCTTCTCCCCTAAGGGCGAAACACAAACGTAGGCTCCCTTTATCTTATGCTGCCTTTGGGCCCTGAAGATAGTAGCTGACACTCTCATAGAATTTGGCGGAGCTCCCTAATCCTCTCGTTCGCAAGCTGCTACCTCATGTGGGGTATGTTATATCCCATCACTCCCTTTGCAGACTACAATATCTGACGGCTTTTGATAGCGATCACGTTCCTAGCGCAGTGGCACCCCCTTATCGCACCACGACGCAGCGGTTTGAGAGAATCGGCGATCCATGTAAATTGATGAAAGGAGCTGAGAGCAGCATATTCGGAAAGGTGTAGAATTTTGGCGTTCAGGTGGTTGGCAATTCGGCATCGTTGTAGAAATCATGTGTATTGGTATGGGATAGGAAGCTCCTGCAGATTCAAAAAGGATACGTCCAACTCAACTGGCCACGGAGCCTTGGCTTGAGACGTTAATAAACATGGTGATTCAAAGCTCTATACGTGCTTTTCGATGGATTGGGCGACAGTACTGGGTATCTAAAGAACAAGGCAGGAGATAACTTGGCACACAGCATCACTCGGCATATCTCATTATCCCAAACCCAATCTGCCACCCCATTCCTTCCCTAACTCTACTAATGCCCACAATGCCTTTCCATCTGCTGCCACTCCCGACTCCCCACCTGCATCTACTCCATCCAGTCCTACAACCCATAAAATCCCCCGCCCTACCATCCATCTACTAGTGGCACCCACAGTCGCCAATATCGCTGCCGTTCCATACCCGCAATCTAGCAAGATCTTCAGCGCTTCTACATTGTTTGCAACAACAGCCCATCCTAAGGATCTAGCAGCTGCAGGAACATCATATTCCCATATCACCATCAGAATGGGAAACAACTTTGTAGAAGACGACACAAGCAGAGCGGTGCTGACAGAGTTGGGCCGCGAGTACCTTGGCATCAGACCAAAAAGGACAAGCGGTGACAGTGGTGAGGAAGTCAAAAATCGAATCGAGACGTGAAATGCGAGGGTGGAGAGTGCACACAAGATTAGGAAAAAGACATATTGGAAGACGATGGGTTGCTGTGAAAGGCGTAGAAAATCACTGTTTCCCGACTCGGCGCCGGACGAGGTTGACTTCTCGATGCGTGCCCAAGTCAGGTAGACGTCGAAGAGGAGGAGCAAGATACCGAGTCGGAGGATCGAGGGCTATACGGAATCAGTATGTGGCAAAGACAGGAGAGCGTTTAGCTAACATCGAACTGATCGTGTTCTCTCATCAAACTATTATGAAGGAGGTGCCGGTACACCTTTGCGGATTAGCAGTGTTCATTCCACTCCATTCGATTTCAAAGAGGCGCTGCCGTACTTGAGGCTTGATCAAAACCAAATCGATAAATAATACCACAAAGTCATGCTCGACATACTTGTCACAGAACCGGCCACAGTTCTTGCAGACAGTGAGACGGACTCCATGGCCGCTTGACTTATCATCGGCGCCGGAGTACTCGGTGTAGAGGGTTTTGACGGGATAGCGGCATTCTATGCAGATTGGCATCGCATATGATAGGCAATCATTTATCCCGAGGGAGTATGTGGTGCTGCTGCGAATGCGCGAGAGTTTGCGGGAGACTTGTCCCTATTACCTACCCCCTTGACATCACACACAAATAATTTGAATCACGAGACGACGTGGTCCCGAAGCTTTTCCGCTGGGGCTCAAGTCGCGTTTCCTCAGTTGTCGAAGCTAGCAAAGAACTATCGGAGACAACTAGACGCAAATCTAGTCAAAACGCAAGCTGGCTGTAAACCTTCCTATTATTTTATTTTAGCGCGGAAGCAATAACGGCCTCTTTTAGATGATAACGGCGGCGACATGTCTATGACAAGGAATGTAAATATGAGAATAGACAACCTTCAGGATAACTCCTTTTATCTTACTATACACTTCGTCAAAAATCTCCAGCAAGGTATTTCCGGGCAGGAGGCTAATAGTTAAAACGTAGAAAGAACGCATTATCTCGTAAGATTTCGAACTTGCCAGAGTTCACAGTCGAAGTGTAAGGTTAAATTATAGCTGTAGCAAAAGTCTCATCTGTATCATAATCCCTCGGATCGAAGAACGTGTGCGATTCTTTCGCTACTTTATGCCTAGGTTCTCTGGAGAATTCATAGCATTCTTATCATTATCGCGAATTACAGGATGGGGCTCCCATTGTGTAGAGAAGTTATTGGAATGGTCCCATGAGCAACAGATGCAATGTGCTATATTAGACCCAAAGAAACCGCTCTCTCTTGAGTCTCCACGAGCTGGGTAGCAGCATGTCAACCAGGCCGAAATCTTTTGTCAGTCTTCCCAATCATGAAGATATACAGAGTCAAGTCACTTATCGTTGAATAGATCACCATCCCGACCTATCTGATCGGGTAAAGATACCACTAGTCTACTTTCAGAATCAAGCCTTATTTACACCGTAAATCGCGTGAAACTTACTCACATCTTAATGCACGACCCATTAAAATAAAAGTGCATTCCAAGCAGTAGGTAAGCCATGGCGGGGTCGTGGTCCATAGCCGGCAGCATCTTCCGCCATGCTTTCCGGAACACCCGCGTTCTCGCCTTACGCAGGGTCTTTTGCAGTTGAAGTCCAGCTGTGTTAGGATTGTGCTACTTTTCTATGGCTTACCGGCTTGCCCAAAGGGCGGTGAAGGGAAGATATGTCCGAGGTGGAGAAATGCGAGAGCGCTATGGAGAGCCCTACGACTGTTCTTGGACGCTGGCAAATAAGAGAGCAGCAATTGCCCATCAAGAGAGTACTCTGCTCTGCTTCTCTGCTCTGCTTATATGATATACCACGACAGGAGATCTCCAATCCAGCGAGGCCCGATGTTTTGGGTCGTTCGCCGCAACGAGGAAAAAGACTTTCATGTGGCCGGATAGGTGCTATGTCGCCAGTGTGGCTCTCGAGAGCAGTACGTACCATATCATACCATACCATGCTCTCATATCACAACACCACCAGCACTATGTTGAATATCTCAAGGGAGTTGGCGTCCGACGGTTATCGCACAACCACCCATCAGTCGTTGGCGGATGGGATCCTGGCCCAGCGCTTCTCTTTCTCCGTCGTCTTTCCCTCTAGACCTATCTCCGACGCCCAGGAACGGATGCAGATCTGTGAGGCCCAGAATATTCCCCCTGGCGGATAGCGCCAACGAATCAAGTTGGGTCGAAATCCAAAGGGCATTGCGCGCTATCGGGTCCTGGCGTGCCCCGGCGTCATTGTGCCCTGTTTGATGCATGGCTATCAGGCTATCGTCGAATGCTCTCGCGCTGAATAGGCCTCGTTTCCCCATACTTCGTGTTTTCCAAACCTGACCCCGCCGTCGTTGTCCCGGCTTTGGAAAATTATACTGTAGAAGAGTTCATGGACAACCCGGCGCGGCTGAGGTTTTCATCGAGAAGAGGTTCGAAATTTGTAATTCCCGGCTGAGCCCCGGTTTGCTTTTGATTGCGGGATCGGCACCGTGTCCTTCCGTACTTCTAAGGTGGCTTGAGTGGGTACCAAAACTAAATTCCTCCCACCACACGTCCATCTTCGATTTCTTCTCTCCTCCCTCCATCTTCCGTCAAGGTATATTTCAAGGTACCCTCGTGCATGTTTATTGAAGGACGCTTTCTCTACTCCCCATACCTCTACTCCGTATAGTCTGCCATCCATCGCTGCTTACCACCCCCATCATCGACCTCTACTATTGATAGGACCCGGTCTTAAACGCCAAGCGGCGCAGCTTCATCGCCATGGCTTCAGCATCCAATGTCAGCTTTGCCTCTCCTCTAGCAGACGCGAGCTATGCGAAGATCGTGGAGAATTCCCACATTGAAGGATTATTGGCGAGCATTTCGGAGCTCAGTGGTTGGACAATTGCCTTGACAATATTGGCAGTCCTCGTCGCATATGATCAATGTAAGCCCACTCTCTCCTTCTCAGCAATTAAAGACGCTGCGAAGTATATTTCGCTTTCTTTAGCAGTGGGCTGCATGCGCTCCCTCTTTACTTTGATCGGTAGCCTCTGTATGGTCTCACTTGTACAGTACTTCGGTGCCGCAATTGGTGACCAGTCAACATATACCCTATTTAAAAATTCCACCCTCGACGAGTATCTGCTAACACTTTTCAAAGGCAGTTATATGTGGCAGAAGGGCTCGATTGTTGGGCCAACGTTCAAGCTTCCGTTCATTGGGCCTTTCCTAGAATCCGTTAACCCCAAATTCGAAGAATACAAGGCAAAATGGGCCAGTGGGGAGTTGAGCTGCGTGTCGGTATTCCACAAGTGAGTGTCTGTCTCCTGTAACATGAATTAGACTAGTGCTGACTGTGCCAATCAGATTTGTTGTTATTGCCTCGACCCGTGATATGTCGCGGAAGGTGTTCAATTCTCCAGGATATGTCAAGCCATGTGTTGTCGATGCTGCCCACAAGCTCCTCGGAAAGACGAATTGGGTGTTCTTAGATGGAAAGGCGCACGTTGACTTTCGCAAAGGACTGAATGGCCTCTTTACGCGCCAAGCCCTCGAATTGTACTTGCCAGGACAGGATAAAGTCTACGACATTTACTTTGAAAAATTCCTGAAAGTCACAGAGGATGCTGAAGGACAACCAGTACCTTTCATGCCCGAGTTTCGCGAGATTATGTGCGCCGTTTCATGCCGGACCTTTGTAGGCCACTACATTTCCGATGAAGCCATCAAACAGATAGCGGATGACTACTTCCACATTACCGAAGCTCTGGAACTCGTGAACTTTCCCATCATGATCCCATTCACTAAAACCTGGTACGGCAAGAAAGCTGCGGATGCGGTGTTAGAAGAGTTTTCCAAATGTGCCGCCAAGAGCAAGGTACGAATGGCTGCCGGCGGTGAGATTACTTGTATCATGGATGGCTGGGTCAAGTCTCAACTTGCATCTGCTACTTATCGTGAACGACTTGAGAAAGGTCTCTCCATGGAGGGCGTTGAAAAGCCAACCCCCTATCTCAGAGACTTTAACGATTACGAAATCGCCCAGACGGTATTCACTTTTTTGTTCGCTTCCCAAGACGCTACGAGCAGTGCCGCTACTTGGCTATTCCAGATTATGGCACAACGACCCGACTGTCTGGATAAAATTCGTGATGAGAACTTGCGTGTACGAAATGGTGACCGATCAAAGAGAATTACAATGGATATGCTCGACGAGATGGTTTACACTCGTGGTGTAATCAGAGAGTTGTTGAGATATCGTCCTCCTGTCCTGATGGTTCCATATCTCGCGAAGAAGCCTTTCCCGATCACTCCTACTTATACTGTCCCCAAAGGTTAGTCTAACATCTATGAATTCATTAACGGTTCGTCACTGACAGTGCCTCCAGGTGCTATGATTATTCCAACAGTTTACCCTTCCTTGCGTGATCCCGAGATTTACGAGAATCCCGATGATTTCAACCCCGACAGATATGTTACTGGCGATGCTGAAGTCAAGGGAGCAAAGAACTTCTTGGTTTTCGGAACTGGCCCTCACTACTGTCTTGGACAAATTTATGCAATGAATAACTTGGCACTGATGATTGGAAAAGCCTCAATGTTCCTCGACTGGGTGCACCACCCAACACCACGGTCGGAAGAGATCAAGGTGTTCGCGACCATCTTTCCAATGGTAAGCAAGAAACAAACCAAGATTCGGAATTTGTGCTAACTTTCTTAGGATGACTGCCCGTTGACATTTACAAGGCGGCCCTGAGAGGTCATCTTTTGCTGCTTGTTAAACCGGCGAACAATAGAATTTTGTATTTGAGTGAGGCTCGCGCTTTGGCGATCTGATTTCGGTAGGAAAACAGACTTTAGCCATTGGGCATAACTGATGTTCCAAGTAGAGGTACTGCTATTAGACTTTCTGCGTGCTTGATGGAACTGCATAATCGTAAGACATAATGAAAAAAAAATCGAATAACTATTATCTTTCGTCTCATGTGACTTCCTCTAAAGAACGCCCTGGCTAGAGAGTATTGCTGCTGACAAGGTAAAGAGGGCTCTCTTTATGCATGGAGCTAGGGTGTAGAGGCTGCAAAGGTTGACAACACAGCCGACAGCTGGCAGGGCAAAGCAAGGTAAAATATTTTGTTCTTCAGGCTGTCGCTTTGAAATGATGCGATTAGGCAGACTAGAAGAGATTCGTAATTATGCATATTTTGATAGCTCCCTATACTTGTTGAAGTTGATGCTTGCGACTCAGTAGTACGTAGTCCTTCCACACTAGGATGTAGGGCCCAGCTAGGCAACCTCAAAATTTAGTTAGGAAGACCGCGAGGGGGGGAATAAGCATCTCTTCTCATCTTTTAGTCTTCCATATCAGTGGCTAATGATTTCCGACGAAGGAGACTGGGGAATTGATGGGATTGGAGTACCGGTGGCTCAAAGACCTTCTTGCTAGGATTCAAGTCGATCGGTTGGGATAGATCGTCGCGTTAAGGAAGGGGGGGTGTACGGGCGGATATATAGCGAGCGTAAGTGAAAAGGGAGAAGAGGTTTAGTATGGTATGTACTAGAGGAGATGATACAGTAAGAATGAGAATGGAACGGGGTAAAAATAGTAGCCATATTCCATCATACAGATTCGTTATTAGTGCAAGGACGGAGTGATATTTGATACCCAGTGTAGATCTATGCCATGAGTTAAGCCTCGTGGCAGCGATAGCATGCCGGACCCAGATGAGGTTCGGTGTGAATAGCGAGGGTATCATGGGTTCGGAGTTGGGCTTGGAATCCCGGAGCTGGATGCGGAGTTGAGATGTGTAAGCAGCGAAGGCCAAAGGAAAAACTCCTTTGCTTTAACAAGGCACTTGAGAGACTCGGAGTTGAGATGTGTCAGCAGCGAAGGCCAAAGGAAAAACTCCTTTGCTTTGACAAGGCACTTGAGAGACTCGGAGTTCTTTATTTTATTTATTGATTGCGCAATTGTTTCTGTTGGAGCCTGCTGCTGCAAAGTGCCCCGCTCGAAAACTGTGATTTTCAATCAAGGTATCCCGTCCTTGGGGACTCATACCACCACCGCGGCTCCCCAGCTAAGTACAGGATTCGCAACCCTACGCGGGTTGACCATTTTTCGTTAAGCGCTTTTGAGGGCTTGGCAAGAGAGCTTCCTTACTAGCTAGATAGTATATAGCCTCGACTTACAAGCTCATAAGACTAAGCCCAAAGATAACCCCTAGCTAACAAGGGAGTGTGAGCCTTACAATGTGACTGAGGAGTCATCCGGTCGGTGTGAAGTTATGGTGTTGCTTACAGAGCTAAATCCCCACTATGCTCCGTACGGAACGGATATCGCTTATGGGGCTCATTCGGGGCTAGTTTTGGGCTTGGATATCGGTGTTGGGGATTAGCTAGGTGGCTGATGTTTATGTGAGAGTGGTGAAGGTCGGAGTAACTTAAGGGCGTGAGGGGTTGAGACTTGCGAGAGGCTTTGCGTATGACTGTTTCCTAAAGTCTATATATGAGAGGTTGATTCCTCCTAATAAGTAAGGCTATCTCACCTTTTCCCTACACTTCACAACACAGGCAGAAACTTGAATCTTGTAAAAAGCTTTGAAACAGATACTTTAATACTTTAACTTCAGCTCCAAATCAAAACAACTGCACTTACAAGACTTCTACTTACAAAGTCAACATGCCAAACGGAATTCCTGCCTATCGTCAAAGTTGTGAGTTTTCTCCAACCAAATAGTAGATCCCTCCTTATTAACAAGACCAAGATTTCCCAAACGACGAGCCACCCACTCTGTTCCATCCCGCGTCTCCCAAATTCAAGCCTACCAATCCCTCGACCACATTGAAGGAAAGCGACACAGCCTCTATAGCAAGCACATCCACCTTCGCTTCAACAATGGGTCTCCTCAAAGACTCTGTAAAGAGCAAGCTACCCTTCTCCTATAAGGAGTACCGAGCTCGCAAGGACGCCGCCGCACAATCGGCAGCGACCCCCGAGAAGCAAGAATCGAAGCCCATGGAACGGGCCTTGAAGGATTCCAAGGCACAAAAGCCACGACCAGATTATGCAGGTGAGGATGGATACCTATTCATTTTGATATTGCAAAAAAACAGCGCTGATGTTTGAGATAGCGAGGCGACGAACGGCGGAGGCTTACATGGTGTATGCGGTGACGAAGTAGAGCTTCAGTGTTCATGCTATCTGCTTGGGAATTGTGTTGCCATGTTACCATGTTGCGACTGAGCGATGAAATTTTTTAAGGATAAATACCAGGATGGAGTTTGCGTGCTTGGGATCTTTTGGGATACTTGAAAGGAAAATCTTTTGCTGGGCTCGACTTTGGAGGATAAACTTGTGTGCAGATTATTTTCATTTAATATAAATTAGTGAATTGAAATCTAGATTATTATCGTTAACTAGAGCTTGTGTTAGTTGATGGGGTATCGTACTAGGTACTCATCTCTTCTCATTGTTCGAGAGTGTGAACGCGTTGGGACAATGACTGTTGCTAACATTTGAAAAGCAAGATGTCTCCGCGATTATAATTATCTCCTTCCTCGAATTTTGAAATTAAATTCATATTCGCAACACTACCTCTGGACTCTGTGCTTGATCCGAACTCAAATCCAAGCACAAATTGTGATGGGGTATACGCGACCAACACACGCTAAAAGCTGTACTCAGTCTCCTCCTTGGTAACCACCATGCTCGGGCTATCATCGAGACTTTCTTCGTCAAATCCCGCCCCAGCAGTGGCAAGGAGATCTTCTACAATCCGTTTACTCGCTTCTCGTGCTAGAAGACATCAGCATTTGACATCATTGCGGTATTGCTCATCATACCTGGAGTTTGGAGAAGTCTTGATTGGGGGAGCGAAAATTGAATTGTCTTGGGTGGGCTCATGCCGAGTTCGCGGTAGACTCCCTCTGCATCCTCATCGCTGTCGCTTTCCCAGGTTATTTCGTCCTTCTTGACCGGTTTACCGAATATATTTTTAGGACCAGCCTTAGGTTGAGGATTAACACTAACCCCAGGAGTGCGAGGTGCGTTTGGCTTGGTAAATTGCTGTCTAATGGGCGAACTAAAAATCTCCGAGCGGAGTTGCGGTGCAGCTACTGGTGGAGAAGACATTGGTGATGTGGTATCTCGCCACGACGGCTTATTTGCTGGAGTTTTATGCTCTTTGCGAGCCGTGTGGGGCGTCTGTTGGATAACATAGTTTTTATCTAAGACCCTGTGGAGTAATGGACCAGTCTTTTTAACGGACTGTCGATTCGCAGATTGTAAATAGCTTGCTTGCCCAAGTGGAGACGACACAGGTGTCATTGACATATCTGGGATGCGTGATTTGGTACCAGGGGTTGTTGGTGGTATCTCTGTGGCATCCTCCTCATTCTCATCGTCCCCTGTTCCCTTGAGCTGCTGCTTTAGAGCTTCGTAGGAGGAACTGTAGTCTGCGAATTTTGCTTTATCGGACGAAGAAGTGGTAGGCCTAGCTCGAGGAGTGCTACCGCTGATATCTGAATCGCCATCATCAAGAAGTGAATCGGCAATTTGTTCATAAGATGCATGCTCTTCGCTGACAGTTCTCAAAGTATCATCTTCAGCCTGAGATGTAGAAGTCGTGTATGTACTAGCCTCATGCGACTGGGCGTATGATACTTCTTCTTCCTCCGGGTCCTTCTCCCCTATAGACGATAAAGATACGCCTGCACTGGCCTCGAAAAATTGTTTCCAAAACTACCCGGCGATTAGGAACATTCTTCTTGAACAGGACATCCGCGAACCTTCGAACCCTCCCATACAGCAGTTGAATGCTCCCCATATTGTTCCACAATTGGCAAAATGCTAGATGTTACGATTCGGTGGGCTCTGCTGAAGTTGTGGTCAATTTCTGATAAGGGGTTAGAAATATTTTTGGGGTTAGATCGGTGAGCCTAACCTTGCAATGTCAGCGTGATGGATTGCTCAAGTTTTTCAAGCTCTTCCGTAAGTGACAATGGCTTAGCTGTCGAGGTAGGAAGACGAGACATTGCTAAAGAGATTTTGCGGGGTTGTATCGATTTGAGAGGTGGTTGTTGGGGGGGTGGTTGTCATAGTCGACGCGTTGTGATGATCGGCTAAAATGCGGGCCGAAACTCGCTTATTAAAAAAAATTAGGTATCAGGCACAAAAAAGAGTTTTGCAAGTTCCTACAATTTTGCGAATGAGGAAAAATACTAAGATTATAGAATTATCAAAAAAGTATGGCAGACAATGCTGAATGATCACTACGAGGGTCGAACTCGCGACCTTGGCGTTTCGATATTCGAATATTAGCACCACGCTCTAACCAACTGAGCTAAGCGATCTTGTTACTGGCCGGTCGTGGCCTGTTTGATGGAAATTTAGTTTTTTATTTAGGTATATTTATTCAATGTAAAGTTACTACCATAGCCGCCTTGATCGGTTGAGGGGCCAGCCCCACCGCCCTAGAAATGCAAGGCATTTTTGTCACTAGTGAGGCCAAATAACAAACAGGCGAAATTTGAAATCCGATCTTATGTTGTTACGGAGACACAAACCTTTCTTATCTGTGATACTCAAGCTCAACAGCCTTTGTAGTCCCTCATCGACCAGTTATTTCCGCATAAGAAGCATCTCTAATTAAGACTAAGGTGAAATATGTCCATTGAGCCTTCTAGACGAAAATTTGTCATGAAGTTGTATTCCCCCTCTTCTACATTAGTAAAGGGGATGGATGACATACCCAGTAGTGCTCCTAGCCCGAGCTAATAGTGCTGTACCAACGACGCACTTGAAGTGGTTGCAATATTTACACAATATAGAAGAGCAACCGCTCTTTATATCTACAAATCTAGGTGGATACTAGTCTGCTCGCATTATTTTAGAAATGTTAAGGAAGTGTCACGAGGCTAGAGTTTAGCCTCAAGCTAAACACTAGTCTCTTTGATTAGCTTACACATATACTTAGCTAAAGAAGCTATATCTTAAGAAAGTATTCTTCTTCTATTACACACTTAACATTCAACAATGGTAACAACTTTATAAAATATTTAAAACTCCCATAAGTTTATTATAATGTCCTTAAAAAGAGGTGATAGGTAAAGTTGATGAATCTTTTAACTTAAAAAAGAAACTCTACTTTACTAAAACCCTACTAACGACGAAGCCAAGTTTCGCTACGCCTTTAATAACTAATTATAAATTTGCTTTATCATAATTATTATTAACTTTTTAATTAAATTACAACTTGGCTTACGAGATGTAATACGCCCAATACTGGAGCAAAAACACCGATACTACGAATATGCATATAACGAGCAAATTCAAGGATATACCGACCCAAAAATATTGAATCGTTTGCGGAACAACATACTGATAGCCTACCTCAAAAATTTCAGCAATATGACAAACAACAACATCTAAAATCAACTTGTCAACGGCGATCTCTATTCAGACAATCATCGTTTATTGCTGTCAAAGCTATCGAATTCAAAACGTCGAAACTCAAATTTTCTGCCGTATCACAATGTACCGATTTGAAACACTTAAGGACGATTCGACTTTCAATGGCCCGGTCCAATCGAGTTTTGAAACAATTCTCTACAAAAAGAGCATCATCTTCTAAGCAAGGACCTAGTGATGAAGGAGTTATCCCAGAGTAGCCACGGAAGATAACAAGGATTAGCAAAGCCTCTGACAGGTGCTCTCTAAATAGGAGAAAGTGTTCCCGCGTACCTAATATGAATTTATGCCTGCCCTGCACTGGTTTTAGCTTCCAGTATAGCTGTGACCGTGTGACTTTGAAGCGTGGTGTCAAGTCAGGGAGGAAGGGAGCTAGGTTCAAGAAGCCTACTGATGACATAATACGACAACTCAAGGAACAGATAACAAAACAAGTGCAGTGCATGAATAATACGAGACAATCCAAATAAGCTATTTAGAGAGCCCAGAAGATGTACCGGAGGGCTTGTGAGAGGCGACCCGTGTGCTGGAAAAAGAGAAAGCAGATGCTGACAATAGACGACGAAGGAGATAGCGATGAGGGGAGTATAGGGGAGGAGGGAGAAAAAGAGGGCGATGGGAAGGGCGAGGGAGACATTAGGAATTGAGAGGAAAGAGATAGAGATCAGCCCAAGTTATACCATTTGAAATCGGCACCGGCTATAAAATCATGTTCGTTGTGGACTTAATCTATTACGTATGGCAACAATCTCATACCAGCAACTTCAGCAGCTGTCTGTAGTCAAAGGTGAGCTCGAGTTTCAGGCGAACGAACATCGGCACATGGGCTGCTAGTCTGTGTCGGGGGACTGACAACGATTTTGCATAATAGGGTTTTTGTGGTTGCCTATTCGTATATAGTAGCAATAGAGACGTCTACCAATTGTTTGAATATCACTGTCTTGTTACCTTCAACCACGCACAGTTCCCTAGACCGCTCCTTTCCAATCTCGTCATTTAAAAGTGCATGTTTAGGTCTCGGCACTTGTTCTAATACAATATCCTCCTTTGTTTTTTAATTTCGTTGGATCTACTAGATTGCAATATCTTCATGCTTGCTTTGAATAAGTGCTCTCTTGGCTGCTCCCCCCATACCTGTCCTTTGATTGTTCCCTAAATTCGACTGTTGCAATGTTACTCATAATCGTCTACACTTTATTTACATAAGATCTGACATCTGGGACAGTGGGCGAGCGCTCAAGCGAAAGGACTATCCAAGGGGCGAATGACAGAGGCCTTGAAGCACCTTTAGTGCATCCGAAAGTGCGCTGAAACAAGTAATGGAGACTTCGGGGTGCTCAAGTCAAATAGGAAGAATTCCTGGCCTCTACGGTGAATAATAGCGCGAACTTCTACAGGTGGTATGAATTAGAGAAGTGCAAAGTTTGATATCTGGGTAATAGGACAACCTCTTGCTTTTGATTTAGATATTTTAACTAGATCTGGCCAGCTGGTGTGATTTGTCCAGAATGAACCGAGTGGCCTGAATGCCCCGATTGTACGGATTGGACTGACTGAACAGCCCCCCTATCTCCTCCAGTGCCTCTGGTCTTCATCTTTTTAAAACAAGCGAACTCGCTCTTGCTGCCTTCCCTCAGTTTTTTCAGTACTGACCTCATTTCTGGTAATTCACTTTGTAGCTTCTGCCTAGCCTCATTATCTGTCCCTTTATCTAATTCCTGATATATTTGACTTTGAGTCTCGCCCGCTCGATCTGTGGTATATTGACTTAATGACTGTGCCACAAACTCGACGTCGAGAGTGGCCTGCATAAGCTCAGAAAGAGTATAGCGTTGTCGGATTTTGAAAGCTTCGAGGAGCTCACGTGAAATTTGTTCAAGTAGATACGAGAGCACTTGAGAGGTTAGGGATGAGGCCGTGGTTGACACTTGCGTGTGCACAAGCACAAGACTCAGAAGGGCTTCATAGACGTATGACCGAACTTCTCTGGGTTTCTGGTTAGGTGCTGGGCCCCAGTCTGGGGCCGAGATGCCACGATGGATGATGGACCGCAGTTGTTCAACGGCTGGTCGGGTATACGACTGAAACAACCGGGCATCAATTTGACCAAGAACATCACGGATAGTCTTTGTTTCATCGGTGAGCTTCACCGAAAATGCATTTTCAAATTGCGTTGTCAAATTGGGGACTACGTCCACTCGAAGAGCCTGGAGGTTGCTCAAAGTCAAGAGCATACGCACATTCTATTACCATTAGCTTAAATACAACCAATTTTAGAACAACTACTCACCCGATCGCTGGCATTAACAGTGCCTGCACCAATACTGGTAGCAATGACCATTGCTACAGGACTTGCCAGACCATCACCATCAGTTGTCCAGTCATCCTCAGCCTTCTTGACAGCCTTTTCAGCATTCTCCACCATTCCACTTAAGGATTTGTACAGAGTGGTCACAAACTGGCTTCGCACTATCTGAAGAAGCTTTGCCGCTGGTGGTAGAACTACGTTGGCAGATTTTGTCGTGGCCTCGGAAATGTAGAGTATTTTCTGCATGCCAGTCAATATCGAACTTTCGAATGCCCCAAAATATGCTGGTATTCTGGTTAAATCTCGTTTCTCAGGGGACCGTCTCCAATCTTCCAGCACTTTGATGTTCTCTGCATCCTTATTCCACGCAGCACAGATAGCATTCACACAACGCTCTCGAGTGCCAGCTACAAATGCTTTTAGCCGCTCCAATGCAGCGCCATCGCCTTGTCCTACAGGCGACACTGCACCCATTTCGCTTGCACCAGTTCCCACAAGAACTAACAATTTTCCAAGATAGTGCACGCCGCTCAGTGAATTGGACCATGGCGGCCAAAATGCATACTTTTCCCATGCTTCTCCACGCTTTGGAGAAGGAGGAGGTAAATCGTTAGGGTTCAAATTAAATCGGGGGTCACGAGGCGTCAACTGGCCTCCGGGAGGTTGCGGGGTTCGTGGAGTTGGTGGCAGCGGGGAGAATAAAGCAGAAATATCCTCGATAGGTGGATCAGCAAAGAATGCAAACACACTCTCTCTGATCATGTCTATGAGCTCGACAGTCCCTTTTTGAAGTTCTAGTGTCCCTTGAGCTGAGAGTCTGTGATGCTTAACAGATTCACCATTGATTCCGGTAGGGAGCGTTTTCTGTGCCTTTCCATCCAAGAATCCCTGAATAGTTTGCCAGAACTCAACTACCTCGCCTAGAATTCCCTGAGCAGAAAGCATACTACTTAAAAACGCATAAATTTTTTCCCAGAGCTCGATAATTTCGGACGAATCGACTGATGTAGGCTTGTCCTCTGCAGATTGTCTACCGAGTGATCTCAAGTGAGATGCGATGATCTGGGTTGTCGGCTTCTCTGCATTGGCCAAACGTCGTCGCATGATCTCAAGTTCAACCTTGGAGCGGTCTGAAGTTGTTTGGATTTTGTTCTTGAGGTGGTCATACCGACTTAGCAGCCAAACCCAGATTGGATTGTCTGTAACACCAATCTCAAGCAGAAAGCCAATTAATTCCATATGCTGATCTTGTTGGCCGCCAATCACCCCGTCCGCTCTTGACGGGCCTTGCATCAGAATAAGTCGCCGCCAGACATCACGCTTAAACTCTTCGATTTGATTTTCTACGTCGTGCCAAACTCGAGCTGCTAGTAATATCTGGTATATCTGGGAATCGGTAGGCGGTGCAGAATCTAGAGAATCGGATATCTTCTTTGCATCGTCCGCAAATCGCTTAGCTTTTGTATGTTCCTCGACTATACTTTCATAGTCTTTCCGCTTGATACTTTCGGTGATCATAGCGCCAACTTCGTACAGATCCTTATATTGTTCGACAGTAGTTGTCATGACTTTTAAACTATCTTCTTTCTCACGTCCACCCAAAGCAGGACCCCAGACCTCCTCTGCCTTCGCTGAGACGTCTAATAGAGGTGTCTTAATCCCTAAAACTCCGTATTCGCTTTCCTTCATCAAGGCGTTCTTCTTTACTGCATCCGGAGGGCCTAGTACTATTGCGGCTTGATTTTCGCTGCCCGTTCTAAAGCTGTTCCGGCTAGCATGGCGCGAATGGGGCCTTGCTCTTGGGGCCTGTGGAGGCTCGGCCCCACGATACTTCATCTCAGTATAGACATTATCGATAGTAGCTTTTGCACGAACGAAGCGCTCGAAATTAGATTCGACAAGAACTTTTAACGAGGCAGATTTTTGGTCAATTGACTTGGAAAGAACATCGAGGCCATCGAGAAGAGATTGGGTGGAGGCAGTAGAGTGTACTTGCGATAGGAAGAGTGCCGGCGAAAATGTGGTGGAAGAGAGGAGAAATCTGTTTCCTGATTTAACATTAGCATGGTAGTTTTGAGGCTTGATCATAGACTTTACGTAGGCGATGATCATCTTGTACTGGTAGGCCAAGCTGGCGTAGTATTCTGACAACGCTGTCTGTCGTCCCTAAGGGATCAGGTTCATCTCTCTGAACCAGATTCTCAACGCCGTTGTCAGTCTTCTGAGATCCTGGGAGATAGCTTCTTCTGTCGGTCGCCGCACGTTCCAGAGCTGAATATCTTGATTTGGATCTCCTCGCGACGGCATTGCGAGTGGGTTTCACATGCTCCTCCTCATCGGACGCGTCGCTGTTGTCCTTCTCTGGCGGCCATTCTACAGGATATGGCGTTGATAGCTGGTAGTGGTCCAAGATTTTCCGCTCGTACTCTGTCATATTGTGCAGAGTTTAGTAGATCTCCATGACATGTCCCTTACTTTGGTTCACTCATCAGAGAAATAAGAACTGGGCGTGAAGCTGTGGCTGTGGTGCTGTTGCAGGGGGCGAGCGGAAGATAGAAACTCCATTCAGCGGCATGTAGTATGTAAATTCACGTGACTAGATTTACCCGCTCCGACTCGGACCGAAGCTCGCCTTTCATCGTCTGGGAAAGGAACTCGAAATCAAGAACTTGCTCCCCGACGAAATACTTATCTCTCCTTTCTGCACCCCGTTGCCAGAATTTACTCTTGCATATCTACGCAATTGTGTCTTGGCTACTCCACCATTCAAAATGTTAGCAGTTCGCTCTTTTGCTGCTCCAGCGCGCCGGCAGTGCTTCCAAGCATCTACTCGTGCTTGGGCACCATCCGCTTTGCAAGTACGCACCCGACCTCGAATAGAACCAGCATGCCAAGTTCAAAGTGCAATTGCTAACTGGCTTTCAAATATAGGCCCGTCGATCCTATGCGACTGCAGAGAAGGAGAAGGTTGCCAAATTTCATGGCCAGAAAGGTTCCGATGTAGGATTTTCCCACCTGCGACACCAAGCTCTTGACGACCAAGAGATCCCTCGAGGTCCATCAATTAACCCAATTGAACTTGCTAGAACAAAATATTTCAAGCGCGGCAGCTGATACTTTCTTAGGGCCTCTATACAGTTAGTTTGATTGAAGGCGATGGCATTGGACCAGAGATCTCCCAGTCTGTGAAGGATATATTTAAAGCTGCCAACGTATGGGACACCCAACTGGCTGTGAAGGATATACTAACACATGATAGGCACCTATAAAGTGGGAACCTGTAGATGTTACACCTCAATTGAAGGATGGAAAGACAGTTATTCCTTCGGAGACAATCGTGAGCATCGAAAGAAATAAAGTTGCTCTGAAGGGCCCTCTTGCTGTGAGCGCATATCTCCCTTATTTCTTTTCAGGTGTTAATAAGCTTAGACTCCAATTGGCAAAGGCCATGTCTCCCTAAACTTGACACTACGACGAACCTTCAACCTCTTCGCAAACGTTCGCCCTTGCCGCTCTATTGCTGGTTACAAAACGCCCTATGACAATGTCGATACCGTCCTTATTCGAGAGAACACCGAGGGCGAATACTCTGGCATCGAGCATGTTGTAGTAGATGGCGTTGTTCAAAGTATTAAGCTCATTACCCGCGAAGCCAGTGAGCGTGTACTACGTTTCGCCTTTCAATATGCTGAGGATATCGGAAGAAACAAGGTTCGTGCTGTGCACAAGGCTACAATTATGAAGATGAGTGACGGTCTCTTCTTGGGCACAGCCAGGCGGGTTGCCAAAGACTTTCCCAAGATCGAGTTTGATGAAGAACTTTTGGACAACACTTGTCTAAAGATTGTCACGGACCCAACGCCATATAATGACAAGGTTCTCGTCATGCCTAATCTTTATGGTGACATTCTTTCGGATATGTGTGCTGGTCTGATCGGTGGTCTTGGCCTCACTCCTTCTGGTAACATTGGAGACGAATGCTCAATCTTCGAGGCTGTTCACGGATCCGCACCCGACATTGCTGGTAAGGCTCTTGCAAACCCCACTGCTCTGCTACTCAGCTCGATCATGATGTTGAGACACATGGGCCTAAATGACCATGCATCTCGAATTGAGAAAGCCATCTTCGACACCCTAGCGGAAGGAAAGGCATTGACGGGTGATCTGGGTGGAAAGGCAAAGACACACGAGTACGCGGGTGCAATTATCAAGCGTCTGTAAATATATTCTCTAGCATTGGCGGGCGTGTAGATTGTACTGTAAAATGGATAGATAGCATGGCAATTCCCTAGAAATGGAAAAATGCCCAAGTCCTCCTATTCGAACTCGGGATTCACAAAAAAAGAGGGGGTGTTGGCAGCTATAAAAGATTTTCGTGACTCTCTTCGTTCTGTTCATAAGACTTGTGGAATAATAATGACCCAAACGGAAATTCAATCAAAATTTATTGGTGTAGCATAGATCACGTGTTACACACTCTTTCGCTCAGACCTGGCACCACCTCGCTGTCAACTCATCTTACCGGGGTTTATGTCTGCGCTCAACTCTCCACATGGATATCGCAATCAATTTTTGGACTACTGCAATATCTATTCTCTCAGGGCTTAGCTTTATCTTCTTGTTCTGAGTTCTAACCCCTCAAAGTCGTGTGGGAACAGCCCCTTTTTCAATGTTGCCTGAAAGACAATCTTATTGACCCTCTCTCAAGTGGAATCTTGCTAGCCCTCATCTGGCTCTTAAGTATTCAACTAACTGAAAAGCCCTCAAGGTGTCGAGTGTACCCACAATGATGGGATCCCTGGCAAATCTCTTCATGCCCGCGACGGGTGGGGAAGTTAGGGGGCATAAATATGACCCTGTTGCGCCTTCTGAGGATGAGATCCATCCTCAACGTCTAGAAGAGGGCCGGCCAATTGGGAATATCGACGAAAACACGCAGGCTTTGATAGAGGAACAAGCAAGGAAAGCAAAGAGAAGCCGAATCTTGAAAATTGTTTCTGCCATCATGATTGCTATTGTTATACTATTGATCACATCTTGGGCTACATAGTACGTCTAGAACCCTCACCCTTGCCAACTTATGAACAGCAAATCCCTTTTTCTAGATCCTAAGTCAAAAGATTCGAAGACACACCTTTGTTGTTTGCTATTACTTACTTTTTTTAGCGGCTACTCATATAATACTTCATGTGATACTGTCGATGGCGGTTACAAATGTCAGCCTGAGATCTCACACTTCTGGGGTCAATATTCGCCATATTTCGCAGTAGAATCGGACATTGCCACGGAAGTACCAGACAAGTGTACAATCACATTTGCTCAAATCCTTTCACGCCATGGGGCTCGGGATCCGACGTCCTCGAGAACCGACGCTTACGCTGAATTGATGAATCGGATCCATGCCCAAGCAACATCGTACAGCAAAGACTACGCTTTTATAAAAAGTTACAGCTACACTTTGGGAGCCGACCAGCTTTCTGTTTTTGGTCAACAACAATTGGTAAACTCTGGTATCAAGTACTATGCGCGGTATCAGTCCCTAGCTAGAGATGCTACTCCCTTTGTCCGCTCTTCTGGTCAGGATCGAGTGGTAGAATCTGCTCAGAACTGGACGCAAGGCTTCCATGATGCTCGGCTTAAAGACACCAATGCAGTTCCAGATAGTGGCTATCCCTATCCCATAACCATTATCAGCGAAGGGACCGGTTCTAACAATACTCTCGATCACGGCCTCTGTACTGAATTTGAAACCGGGTCAGATTCTAATATTGGTTCGGACGCTCAAGCAACCTGGGCCTCAATTTTCACGCCCTCCATCAACGCTCGGCTAAATGAGAACCTTCCTAGCGTAAACTTCACCAACCAAGAAGTTCTCTACATGATGGATCTCTGCCCCTACAATACAGTTGCCGATATAAAGGGCACAATATCTCCTTTCTGCGCCCTATTCACAGAATCAGAATGGAAGTCGTATGACTATTACCAATCACTTGGCAAATACTACGGATATTCTTTGGGTAATCCTTTAGGTGCTACTCAGGGCGTTGGGTTTGTCAATGAGCTTATTGCTCGTATGACGAATGCCCCTGTTAATGATCACACGTCCACAAATTCAACACTAGATGGAAACGAAGCAACATTCCCGGTTGGCAATAACACGAGTCTCTATGCTGATTTCAGTCATGACAACGATATTACGGGAATTCTCAGCGCCATGGGCTTGTACAATTCAACATATCCGTTGTCGAACGACACGGTAGAGAGTACGGAGCAATCGAATGGCTACTCAGCGAGCTGGACTGTGCCATTTGCTGCAAGGGCGTATTTTGAGAAGATGCAATGCGAGGGGGTGAGTGAAGAGTTAGTGAGGGTAGTGGTTAATGATAGGGTGATGCCACTCGAAACTTGTGGAGGCGATACATTGGGGAGGTGTACGTTAAGTGCTTTTGTGGACAGTCTCAGCTTTGCTAGGAACGGTGGAGATTGGGCAAAGTGTTTCATATAGGCTTAAGGCGAAGATGGAGTTGGCATTTGGGGCAGATGGTAATAGAGAATATTTTCCATCCAGGAAGGATGATCTGCATTGTAATTGCGAAAAATGGGAAACTGGCTGCGGGAGGGAATACGGTTATGAAGGACATCTTGGTTTGATACTAAGCCGACTTTATATAATATTGCATGTAAAACAAATTTCAAGTATTGGTATGCCATACTCAATCTACAGATAGATAGAATTAGGAAGAGTTAACCCTTGTCTACAGTATCACTCCAATAGTCAGAAGTAAAGAAACATGAAGACAAGCCCATTACTTTACGGAATCCACAAATACGTTGCTTATTTCAATTCAAACCCTTAAGGCATTTAAAAGGTTCGAGATGGAATCTAGATAATTTTAGAGACAATTATTACCTCTACGAATATCAATGTTGAAAAAGAGGCTGTGCCCTTACCCGTACGTTAAGAAACTCTGTCAACAGAGGAGGAGAAGGTGTATAATTGAGCGTATGGATAATAAATAACCTTTTGTGCAGAAAAAACATATTCTAACTGCTCATAAAGGCCGTGACTGGATGCAAAGATATTGCATAAATAAAGTACATACTATTAATTACACTCACTGGTGACTTTATACACGCCTACTGACTTTCGGCCTGCTGGCGAGGCCCCTCTATCCCGCGCCTTCTCGATGTACATTGGCACAAAGGCGATGTCCCCATAACCCTCTATAATCTATGAACTCCTAGTCGATACAGCAAAGGCTGTAGACAAATCAATATTGGTATACACCCCTGGTATGCGCCCCTCTATCCATTCCCACCCGCTAGAAATATGCAAAACCACTACATGCAGCGCCGTCCCTATAACAAGTATGCTGCTCCTCCAAATAAACACATCCCAATGCCTCCATATAACAGCATATTGGGGTCAATGCGATGGATGAATGAAAGATCATCATCTTGACTGTGTTGCCAAGTATCCTTGTTGAGAGGTGCATTTACCTCTTGGTAGTATGCGCCCTCTGCCCTCTTCGCTTTGGTACCCGTCGATGTCGCCGTTGTAGTAGGGCTCAGGGTGACAGTTGGGAGCATTTGAGGTGGGTTGAAAGCAAGATACATGGGATTCCTAGGGGAGCCGTCGAACTGGTATAAGTCTAGGCGGGTCGCTTTGGAGTAGGGATCAATGTACACGTCGAATTTCTGCATATGTTAGAACTGAGCATGTAAAATTGGCATATATGAATGGACCTGAAAGGTTTCTGACTGATTGTATCGCATATATGTAGAGGCGCTACTTGTGCATGGGTCTGATTGAAGTTGTCTCCCATCAATGGAGAATGGCGACAAGGTCAATGAGCCGTCCGTATTTTGAGTAAATGACCCATGCTGAAATTGCATAATAGCTTGGGGACATTGTGGTTTTGTTGCTGCTCCTCCTTTAGCATTTGAACCATTGTCTGTCGTGGAAAGCCTGACGTACGGTTCGCAACTGCTCGGTAATAGGCCTCTTCATAGTACCCATCTAGCGTGAACGAGTATGATATTCCAGTGTGGGTGGGCTCAATGAAACTGTCCTTCACAGGATTGTAGAAGCCCTATATCTCAAATCAGTCTCCACGCCACCTATGGCCATTGCTGCCAACCCGTTCTCCCCCGCACTGAGAATAGCAACATACTGGTCCGGTCAAAACCTTCGCGGATTTGGTCGACCATGTTCCCACGAGTGAGGTACTGATTTGCGCCGAACATATGAATATTAAAGAGGAGGTTACGATCAGGAGCGATGATAGCGAGGGTGAGGCCATGGTTAGGTTGAACGAACGTGTGGTGAAGAAAGAAACAGAATCGCAAGCAAGACCTGAAAGAAGTCGGTTCAATGACAAAGGAACGTCATCTACAGTACCAACGGTACGAGTAGTAGCATGCAGTCAAATACACAATTTCCAGCCACAGTTGGTGCCACAGATGGCGAACAAAGAAGATCCCTGCAGCCGATCCCGGAGCCGATCGAGTTAAAATTCCGACTTTGATACTGTATACTAACAGCCTTCGGAGTCGATTGTCTTCAAATGATAATACAGCGGTTCCGACTTAATCGAGTTCGAACCCAAGATTCACTACTAACTTAAGTAGATATGGTCGTTTGTATCGCCATAAATACGGCCGTTACGAGTAATAGGAAAGGGCCATTAGTGTTTTGATCCCCACATCAACCCCGCTGAACTCACTTCTCGATATTATAACCTCTTGGTCCAAACTGCATCGTGGATGCTTTTCAGATCTTGCAGGCAGAACGGAAATTAACGTCGGCACTTGTAATACTGAGAGATGATTGAGAACGCTATCACGGAGCCTAGCCCCTTGAGAGAAATGGCATCCACGGCTGTCATCAAGGCGGCCAAGAAAGAGTTGAGAGCTGCCATGAAGCAGAGGCTCTCGATAATCCCGCCTGCTTTGATTCATGCTCAAAGTATGCTTACTAAACCTGGGGTCTCATTGCAGTCTGGGAATTCTCATCACTGACAAGTGTATAGGTACTGCTTTGTTCAAGAGCATCACCAACTTCAAACCTTACCTAGAAGCTAAACGCATTGGCGTTTACTTATCCATGCCCCACGGGGAAATTCAAACCCACACCATCGTTCGTCACGCTCTTGGGGCAGGAAAACAGGTTTTTGTACCTTATCTACACAAAGTCCCGAGCCCCTCCCCGGGAAGCCCACGGTCTGTAATGGAGATGGTGGATTTGCGTTCTCTTGAGGATTACTATTCGCTGAAACGGGACGCCTGGGGAATACCAACCATTGATGATGCCACAATTCACCAGCGAGAACATGTGTTGAAGGATGCAATAAAGGGGAACGAGTCGCTAGACATTATTTTGATGCCAGGTGTAGCGTTCGATGTCGACCCAAAAACGGGATTTATCAGGCGCTTGGGTCATGGAAAGGGATTCTATGACTACTTCTTGCACCGCTATGGGCAAAGTCGGGGTTCACAGGTGGAGGAGCCTTCAATGGGTCCAAGAACAGATGTATTGTTGTACGGTCTAGCCCTGGCGGAACAGTTTCTGGAAGCTGAGACGGGGCTCTCGGTACCTGTCGGAGAACATGATAGCCTTCTTCATGGTCTGGTGCTCGGTGATGGGAAACTTGTGCAAGGTCCTATCAAACGGGAATAGCATTCCAGAAATAACGAACCATATTGCCATCCGAAATCTTGCTGAACATGTGCCTGGCCATTTTCTTGACTCCCACGATGCCTTTTCTCCCTTGTAAAAGCCAACTCCAGCACGACCAACGCCTTCCTTTTGGTATATACCGCCTAACCAGCCAAGCTCTGAATCAACGATACATTATCCCCTTTCAACAAGATTTGACCTAGAAAAAAATCAGCTTGTTCCCAAATCGCGGTCGAGCATCCTCACCTAATGATCTCCGGCTCTCCTCAGCAGTTTTCGTCGCTTGCTTGACCTCCACCGCGTCGTCAATCACCAGGTTCATAAATTCGTCGAAACCCTATTATAGATATGACCATTAGCGATGGTCGCCTCGTACAAGCCCATTCTTATACTCACTCTAATTTTGCCTTCAATTCTGATTGCAAGCTGCTCGTAGAGCCATATCTGGACTGTCGAATGCTGTTGCAGAAGTTTGAATATAAAGTTGATTGGTGGGAGAAGGACCTTGCGTCCACCGCCGCCGCCTCGATTCATGTTGGATCGGTGCAAATGGAACACAAATGCGATTGCAGGGAAATTATTGACGTCGCGTGGCTGCGTGCGGCTCACAAGTAGAGGAGGTATTAGTGGTTGCTTCTTGGGTTGTTGTCGCTTTCTTTGTTTGACAAGGCTGCGAAGGAAAGAAAGCTGCAACCTCGCTAGCGCGGCTCTTTGGCGCAGAGCGCATCGGCTCACCACAACATTCAATCAATCATTCAATCGTTCAATCTTCTTCCCACTTCCCTCCCCCTCGTCCAGTTCAGCTAACTACCCCGCTCCAGCCCGCGTGTGATATTATTTCTTCTATTTACAACCTCAAGCAAGCCACCATAGACTACACCACTTTATGTCAACGCTATTGCATGCCTCTTCTGAGCGCCTGATTGTCTTCTATCCCACCATCTGCCCCACCATCCTCATCTCGACATGGTAGCGATGGCTTCAAGTACCAGCGGCTCAACGGCTGCCTTTGCCCCGGTGTTGGCAGCCATGAAAACTATGCGCGATGGTCAGAGGGAGCAGAAGAAAGCAGCACACCAGTTTTTACAGGACTTTCAGAAGTCGGTAAGTCATGATCATCCACTTCCATGTTGCGCGCGTTATGCTGATAATTTTTGGCAGACGGAAGCATGGCAGATTACGATCGGAATTTTACAGTCTCCTGCTGACGCCGAGACGAAGCTATTTGCAGCAACGACCTTGAGGGGAAAGGTAGAACTCGGCCGTTGAGAATGAGTCCATTTTGTGCTGACTTGCTAGATTACATATGATGTCAACCAAATCCCCGCCGATGCGTTACCAGCGCTCCGAAACCAAGTTCTCGAGCTTTTGAAAGTCTACGCGGCAGGACCACGCCCGATTCGAATCCAGCTATGTGTGTGTTTGGCGATCCTGGCAATACAAATGACGGGTTGGAAGGATGTGGTACCAACAATTGTACAGACGCTGGGTAGCGATGCCGAGAGCCACTCCTGTATTCTGGATTTCTTAAAAGTGCTCCCCGAGGAGGTCACCGAAGGACGCAAGATCAATTTGACTGTATGTGGGCCGAAAAACACCATTCTACGAACATCTGCAACGACGTTGGGTCGACGAGAGAATAGCTGTATCAGAGTCTAATGCGTCATATTAGGAAGATGAGCTGCAACAGAGAACACAGGAACTGTTGGGAGACAATGCCAGTTTGGTCGTTCAACTTTTAATCACATACGCCCAATCATCAGGTACGCTTCAACATCCTTCCATCCATTAGTTCTATTTTAAAACTTTCTCTCTAGCCACCGCTGCGACAAATCCACAGCTCCTCGAAGTTATCACGTCCTGGCTTCGTGAAGTGCCCGTAGCTGATGTTGTAAACTCGCCTCTCTTGGACGTTGTCTTCAATGCTTTGGACACAGATCGATCGTTTGAGGCGGGAACTGATTGTCTGTGTGCTATCTTTAAAGAGACACGCGAAGTGGATGAGTATATGCCTTCTATCCAGGTCCTCCTACCCCGTGTAATTGCATTACGGCCTCGTATCACCCAAGCCGCTGAACAGGAAGACACGGAGCTCTTTAAAGGCATCACCCGAATATTTGCCGAAGCAGGTGAGGCTTGGGTTGTCCTGATTGCAAGAGAGCCCGCCGTCTTCCGGCCACTTGTTGAAGCCGTCTTGGAATGTGCCGCCAGAGATATGGACAGAGATTCCATTGCTTTAACCTTCGTTTTCTGGTACGAACTGAAGCTTTACCTCATCCTTGAGAGATACATACAAGCGCGCGTGCAATATGTGGATGTATACTCGAAACTCGTGGACGTGATGCTGAAGCAACTCGAGTATCCAACTCCGGATAGCAACCAGACAGACTTATTTGACGGAGACAGGGAAGCCGAAGAAAAATTCCGGGAGTTTAGGCACCATATGGGCGATGTCTTGAAGGATTGTTGTGAGATCATGGGTGTCACGGAATGTCTCTCGAAGGTTTTGGTTTGTATCAAAGCGTGGATGGCTTCGTATGCCAGTCTGGCGACCACAGCCTCCGTGCCCCACTGGCAACAACTGGAGGCACCCCTATTCAGTATGCGAGCAATGGGAAGAATGGTAGACAAAGACGAGGACATTATCTTACCACAAATCATGCCCATGATTGTTCAAATACCTCACCACGAAAAGCTACGCTTCGCAACAATCATGGTTCTTGGCCGATATACAGAATGGACCTCTAATCACCCAGAGCTACTGGAATCCCAATTCACTTATATAGTTTCATCATTTGAGACTGACTCCAAAGAAATTGTTAGAGCTGCGGCAATGGCCATGAAGTTTTTCTGCACCGACTGCAAGCATCTGCTAAGCAGTCAGGTGGTGCAACTCCAGAACTTCTACAATTCGACTCTTGATAAGCTACCTGGGATAAGCCAGGAAGAGTTAACCGAAGGCGTAGCATCTGTTGTTGCAGTGCAGCCACCGGCACAGATTTATGAGCTTCTGAAGCTTTATTGCAATCCTTTGATGGAGAGACTAATGACGTTAGCTAGGCAGGCCGATGATAATGATGGCAAACTGGCTGTCGCCGGTATGTATCCACTTCGTCTCGCGGTCGTATGTTTACTAATGCTTAAAACAACAGATCACCTGAACCTGATTACCTTTTTCGTCCAAATTGTCACCCCGTACGTGGAGCCAGGCCAGGAAAACCCAGCTGTGAAATACTGCCAAGACATATTCCCTATCCTCGCCGAAATTCTCAACACCTTCATCACTTGCACTCCCATCTGCGAACGAGTTTGTCGCAACTGGCGTTACATGGTGATTTCGTACCGTACAGCCATGGCTCCATTGTTGCCCCAGATGGCTAACACCCTCGCTAATGGATTTGCCTTATCGAAGCAAGGTTGCTTTCTTTGGGTAACGGCTGCTATTCTTCGAGAGTTTTCTGAAGATCGAGAGCATGTGGACGAGGGCATCACCAATGACATATACACCTTTTTCGAGAGCCAAGCGACAGCAATGTTACAAATCATGAACGATCTACCGCCACAGGATGTTCCAGATGTCATAGAAGACTTCTATCGTCTACTGCTAGATGCGCTTCTATATTACCCTCATAAGTTGATTCGCTCATCCCTGTTCTCGCATATTTTCCAGGCTGGTGTCTCGGCACTGGGATTAGAGCAGCGCGAGCCTCTTAACGCTGTTCTGCATTACATTAGAGATGTCATTGGCTATGGTGGCGATAATCCACCCAGTTCCAGCTCTAGTCCAAACCCTCTCGAGATCCAGCATATCGTGCAAGAGCTTATACTAGCAAATGGGGAAAATCTGGTGAAGCAAATAATGGCAGGTATGATGATCACATTCCCAGACGACTGTTTCACAGATGGCAGCGGTGCGCTCCTGGGCTTGTTTGAATTGATGCCTCAGCAAACGGCAAACTGGGTGGATAAAACTGTCCGTATGCTTCCTGCTGGGACTATCCGGGAGCCTGAAATCGACCGCTTGATGACTGGAATCCGAGAACGGTTAGCTCTTGGGCAAGAGGGTCATCGAAAAGTCCGCAGCCTTCTGCAGGATTTCACAAACAGCTATCGGCGACGTTATATCGCGCCTCGAGATGGCCTAGGAAGGCTTGAGGCAGAGAGATTTCATTTCAATGCCTGATCGTCATTCCTCTCTACGAGACATTTTTCTGCATCGCCCCTTGGTTTTTGAGTTACATGGCATAGCGTGGAGGTGGGATCGATTTCGTAGTATCTGCTCAGAGCTTAGTCGTAGGCGTGGCAGGAGCAGACATGGCAAGCAAGCCAGATGGAATGTACAGTGGATATGATAAATGTGTGTGTGACTTGACTTGAAGACAGGCAGTCCTTTACCGCATCTATAGGACGATTGCGTACTCTCTGGTTATATAGTCAACTGGACCGGAGTGGGGTGTAGGCCATCTTATAAGCGATCAGAAGCATGGGGCAAACGAAGAACAATTAATTCAATTGGGATTTCCTGAGAATATCGACAGGTGGTGGATGGTATTTTAATGGTGGGTGTAGACCGATTGACGGATGAGAGATGGGTCAGCAACTTATGGTTATCAGCAGAGAAAGCCGATGAAAGGTAAGAGTTACACCATGATAGCAGGCCCGGAAAATACTAGCTTTGTGCAAAAGTGACGAATGAGACGAAGTCTGTGATAGGGCCCCAAACCAAATTGAAGTATCGCAAAGTCCAGCGAATCAATGCCCTATAATCGCATAGCCCATATTCAAGTCAATGCATTGCATTGTAAGATATTAGTAGTAGAAATTTCCCAGCAGGTCAAATCATCTACTTTCTAGTTTTAATTTGTTCATTATTCTTCCCGTCCCTGACGTCCATGCCGATACTATACGTGTATATACAGTGCGCAATGGCAAGCACATATCTGCCGCTAAGTAAAAGGAGTTGCGAGAACATCAAGGCACTCGAAGATTACCAAATTTCCTCCGTCCCTGTCACAACTGTCCTTGCAATTCTATGCCGAAATGCAAAGCTAGAGCATGCCTACCCCTTCCGTAATATGTGCTACTGCACTAAAATATACGTAGCAAACACCCGTACAGGTTTATCTAGAGCCAAGAAAGCAGGTAGAGCAAGCTTATACCCGTCATTCCAGAACTCGTGTTATCATCCAGGGAAAGCAAACACCTCAGTTCGATACTCTATTTTGCAAAATAAGGTCTGAGCAAAAGCGGAGCTCGTAGCATCGAGAGTTGAGGTAATTGAAGGTATGATTTACTTGAGCATTGAGCACATCGTTGTCTGTTGGATAGTTAGAAAAGACCCCACCACACAATCGATATCGTGATATTATTTAGGCTTACATCTGAGTTGCAAAGTTTCGAAATAATCCTGTATGGGTCCTTCTGCCTTTGTAGCTAGCATACCGTCCTCTCGGGTGTACATCTTTGGCAAAACGCCTCGCAGGTTTAGTATCATGGCAAGCATACTCGTCAGTCTGTCTCCTTGCTGCGAGAAATGCGATGCACTCTTTTCCAGAGGCCAGCCTGTGTTGAGAGGAGCTTGCTCCCAGTACTTGAAAAGCCAGGTAGACTTTTCAATACAGTTTAACAGAAGCATCGCAACAAGGAAAGTCTCAAAAGTATTGCTGTCTTGCTTTTTCAGAAGGCGCCGTTCCAAGTCCAAAAGCAGCTGCTTGCAGATGGAATTGGCCTTCTTCTCAGTTGCAGCGTTAAGCTGTGAGACTAGAATATCGTAGTTATCTTTGTTGTGAACTTGGTCGATGGCCGGGCCATGGCCAGGTGGTGCATCAATATCGACTCGTTCTGAGATAATCCACTTCTCGCCATCAATAAGCATGTGGACAATAGTCCAAAGATCCAAGGCGCGCTCTAGAAGATCATCATTTTTCAAATGGACTAAATCCTGAGCAGTGCGGAGAGTGGTGCGCATGAAGTTAGATACTTCTTGCTCGAAGACTATGCTTGCCGTCTTTTTCATATACGAGTAGACTTTTCCTGCGAGGTCGGCGTTCTCACTATCCAGGAGGCGGTATGTCTTCGTTGTAAAATCGCCACTGAGGCCCGGGTCAATGTTGCCCTCCACACTAACCTCTTGACCTACAAGAGCATTGAAGGTTGCAAAGAGTTTTGAATTCGGGAGTTGCGAGAATTCGAGCTGGTATGGCGAGCTGTGGAAAACAGCCTGGCTCTTGGCTCGACTCACATCTCGGTAAGCGAGAACACTGTGAAGGCCAGCAGAATAAACCTCCAAGTCCTCTGCAAGGCGAGTTCGAATACATGGTACCTTCCACACACGAGCCTGATCCACTGACTTACAGGTGGAACATGGTGTATCCTCAGAGCAAGGCTTCTTTAGCATTCGGCATCGGATGCAAGCACCGAGTCTTCGAACATTTTGGACCTCCTTGCGACGCTCAGCATTGAATTTGCCTCGCACCTTGGGTTTACGGGGCTTGGTGCCATCGCCAAACTCGGTGGTAAATTCGGTGGTCATAGCTGTGGTCATCGATGGGTTCATTGCAATGCGAGCAAACTCTCTAGCCTTGGGCGCCTCCAATTCCACACCCTCCATACTCGTTGGTTCCACGCTTTCTTCGGCATATGTATTTATACCGGGGTTCATTTCTGCTGTAACACCATTAGTTATACCATTATTCATACCAGCATTCATGCCAGTATTCATGCCGGGGTTCATGTTAGCCTGCATGCTAGTATTTGTGCCAGAACCATCGATCATAGGCCAGGTGAGCTCTTGCTCGGCTTGGCCAGCGTTTGAGAAGTTTTCCGACATGAACGCGTTCGCCTCACGCAATTGTTGTTCAATCGATTTAGTGCTCAAATTTCCTTGTCTGTTGGTATCGTCCCCTAGAAGTTGCGGGTCAACCATTGATGGCTGGAAACGAGCTGCTGCTGCTGCTGCCGCAATGCTGGTCGCAGCCATCGCCAAGTTGGGGGTTGTGGCTCGTGAGTGAGGCGTATGATGAAAGCTGGAGCGGGGTAAAGAGGGCTGACTCTCACGGCGCCTGACTTGTTGATTGGCATCTATTGAGATTAGCATGATTCTATAACGATAAAAACAATAGCTAACTTCTCTTCTCCTTCGTAGCGCGTTGCTCGTAGGCTTTCGGCGGGTTCTCCCAGGTATATGACTCTTGAAGCTCCAAACGATCCCCATGAGGCGGTTCAGACGCTCTATTACCAGTGTCCGCGCTCCTATTGTTGGCTGGGCGATCATCATGATGCTCCCTAAGGTTGACTTGTCGCGATACTTCAGCCAGGGTTTCAAGGGGTGTCCAGTTGCCTGTCCCAATGGGGAGCGCGACAGAAGGGCCATTCATCGGAACCATCCCATTATGACCATTGATGCCATTCAGACTCGGTAGGTTGTTCAATTGCATCAAAGCCTCCTGTCTGTCGGAGAGAGACAGCGCGGGACATTTTCTCACAAGGTGGAGTTGCAGGCCATCAATCCGACCCTTGGGGAACTTCTCGCCACAGTGTTTGCAGGTGTGCTCATATCGATTACTGGAGTCCTGAAGCTTTGCGCCTCGCTCGAAGTGCTCGAGGATTAATGCTAATCATTCTATCAGCAAAGTCTAGTCAGAGGATGGTAGAGGAGGGAGGAGGGGAGAGTCGTCGCGTTACGACAGCACCGTAGCAAGAAGGGTATGTCCTGGTGGGACGCGAAGGAACTTACGATTCGGTTTGCGACCCATCTTGTGAAATGGATCTGCCAGCGGGCCACAGCAGATGAACAGCTCTCCGAAGGTGATTATATGTTTGCTGAAGATCGATGGAATTGGTCTTGAAGCTTTGTGCCGATTCTATGTTAATGGTTAGGCGGTGAAATAAACGGTGAAGCGGCGCGGAAGAATGAAGATCCGTGTCATCGGCATGCTTGGCCTATCTGTTTAGCGTGAGATTTAGCACGCATCAACATGTATAATGATGCCGAGGATGCTCTTGCTTTAGGTTTGGATTGTGGGAGACTCTGCACTGAAGTCTTTTGAATGGGCATCTTGTGTCAGACTCTCCCATTCCTATCCTGCCTTGAGATCCACGCCTTTGTTTATTATATTATCTTATACACCTAAGCGTTAGCGAGGCCCGATGAAAACCCAAGAGTAACAAAAACCTAAAGAGTACAGCAGCCCACTCCCGCCTGTTCGAACTAAAGGTCACGAGATGACCAATAAACACGGTGATCTCAGCACTTGTAGCCGAAAATTGATTATTTTGAAAATTTTCGGTTTGGGTGTTTTGATTTAAACAACCCCCACCCCACCCCACTCCCATCAGCCTGGACAAGCCAACTCACCTTCTTGTTTCCTATATAAGAATCATCCGACAAATCTACAATTCCAAATTACGAAAATGGATTCGCCATGGAATGCCGGGCTGTACACCCCGTCATCAGCCTGCGAACTCGCCCCACACCCTCCTCTTGGCCCCGATGTTTGTAGCCCATGCATCTCGCTAGATTGCTCCCCTTTCCAGCTTCGCTAACTGATAACTGTAGCGATTTGCCACTGAAAGCTCAGAAGTCATTCGATTCACCCAGATCTTAGCATCTGTTCCCTACGACCCTGAAATGTGGCTCAACCGGGGCAACTGTCTACGTCTTCTAGGCTTCCCGGAGCTGGCCCTTGGAGACGTCTACAAAGCCCGCCTCTTGGTTGAGGCGGGCTTGCTCGAGACGCCATCCGTTCTAGGTGATGAAGTACGCCAAACCTACCGTGAGAAAACTTACAAGCTACATACCACCGATCCCGCGTGGATGAAATGGGCTGACTCGGTTTCGACGCCTGAATTGCTCGCCCAAACCGTCAAGAGACTGCTGATGAGGTTGGAGTTGCAAATCTGGACGGAACTCATGGAAGGGCTGATGGCAACCAATTGCTGTGGTGATTATGTTCGCATGAGTCGTGAGGCGCAGAAGAAGTTTCCGGACGATGCGTTCTTTCCCAGCGAGGTGTCGAATGCCGATGCGTGGTATGGTCAACGCGAGACTATACTAAAAGCAAGCATGGAAAGAGGGGAGATGAATGAGGAGTCAATGATGACTATGTTATTAAACGGGGGGGTGTTCCCTACCCCATATCCTTTTATGACGAGGGATTTCTTAATCAGGGATGAAGCCGTTTTCAAGGAAATCGAAGAAGACTTCCAAAAGGTTTCGACTAATTGTAAGGTAGTGAGGAGTACGATTCGCAATACGCCTGCTGGAAAGGGGGAGGAGGCCACAACGGAAGATGATTGCATTGGCGTAATTGCAACTCAGGACATAACCGCAGGCGACGTTATCTTAACCGACACTCCGTCTGCTGTCTCTGTAGGTGTAGATGCTGATGCGAGTGGCTGCCCGACTTGTTGCGCCCGTCCGATCAAGAATTTCTGGAATCCTTGTTGCCCTGTCCTTTATTGCTCACAGATTTGCGCTGATATTGCCTTGAAGACATTCCACCCCTCAATTTGTGGGAAGGATTTCGGTTATCTTTATGCGGCTGCCGAAAAAGCGACCGCCACCACCGATTTCTCCCTCGATGCTCTCTTGCTCATGAGAATCTTGGCACTAAGTCTCGAAGAAAACGCAGATCATCCGTTGAAGAGTCAACTGTTGGTGAGACTTACGCCTGCTTACGGGTTCAAGGACCCAAAACTTATTATCTTCAACTTTGAAGATCACATCCAAGTGCCGATTTCCATCCTTCAAACCTTCGGCGTCAATATTTTTACAAATCCATTGTATGATACCTGGGTCCTACATACCATGAGGTGTAGAGTGCAAAATAACAAGCACGGTCAAACATTATCGGATTGGCCTGGAACGGCCATTAGCGGTCTCTATAGTATGTTGAATCATAGCTGTGACCCAAACGTCGATTGGAGACATGATCTGGGAAGTAGCGAGGTCACTTTGTTTGCGACAAGGGATTGCAAGAAAGGAGAAGAACTCCATATCAGTTATATTGGGCCTCAAGGCAATAGCATGCCTGTCGTTATGAGAAGACGGAAATTATTAGGCTGGTTTGGCATGGATTGTAGGTGTGAGAAGTGTGTAGCAGAAGCAGCAGCAACACCAAATAATGCTCGGGCCTCGCTCTTAGAGTTAACTAGCTCGGGCTCTAATTTTGCTAGTTAGTGTTTGATCAAATAATCTTAGCTTGGGAATGAAAAGTGAGTATACTTGATAAATTCCAACCGAAGCTCCCGGTGGTTCGGTGAACTGTTATCGGCAAGTTTTTACCTTCGATGATTTTGAAGTTGTCTTATTGCCTTCTGTTCTTAAGCTCTTGTTCAGCTGGAGAACTACCCCGCATTTTCATATATCTCTTCAGATCGTCTGTTCTGGGTTTTTTATTTGTGATTCATATATCCGAAAGTGAATTGACTCCTGCTTCCATTTTGTAAAATTGAACGAACATATGGAGAAGCGATATATTAGAAGAATCGTTGTCGATTAAAAGTAGAGCAGTACTCTGGAATAGTTAGCAAGTATCTACGGATGGGGTACCAAGTTACGGGTTTTCCCTCTTATCTTGGCCCTCCTCCCGTGGCTCCATCAATATTCAAAATATTGGCAGGCTATACGTCAGTCGCCCTCAATACTATTGTATCTGCAAGCTAGCCATTCCTCTAGGGTTGATTGAGAGATATCTTCAAGTGACCTCTCCGCATCATCCGTAAATTACTACATAACGGCCCCTTTTATGACCCACTATATCTACAAACTCTCATAGTCACACTTTAAGCCTTATAATCTAATGAGGTATGTGGGGTCTCTTCCGATCTGCTGGCATGAAGTCTGCAGTAAGAGGGGTTATTAGGGTTCAAGATAAGTAGCCGATTTTTCGGCAATTATGCCAAAACTAACTTGCAACCCGGAAGTAAACATCACAATAGGATTTTAGAAGATCAATTAATAATAGTATGTACCATAGCTTCGATGGATTTCACGCATGTAGAAATGGGGAGGGCTAAATGTCACACATTTAAAGTTGTAGATAATACTATATTTCGGTCTTCCTCGCCAATATCGGCCACTTATTTTGGTCCTTTGTAGAGGGTGAACTAACTATTTATAAAAAACCTCCTCTAGAGATTTGTATTTCTACAAACAATTTCCGCGCTCACAAAGACTCCCCAGCTTTCGTCTCTCATCTCCCATCCTTTCCAAGCCTCAGCCATCTTTGCTAACCCTTCGTCTATCGCCCCAGCCGCTACAGCCTTCCTATACCATTCTAACGGTTTGCGCTCCAGCATCCCCCCCATGCTCTCTACCCACATCTTCTTCTCAGCGGGCTCGCTGTAGCACCACACGCTAGCACCGGTTTGAATCCTATCCCTTGGCCACCCTGCGTGCAAGCCAGCTCCAGTAATCTCGCCCCCAGCCCCGGCGTCGACCCCTTGCCCACAATTGCAGCTTGCAGCTCCTGCCACTGCTTGATCCCAGGAAGGAGAGGATAGAAGATGTCACCATTCCGAGCAGTCACTTCTCTCGCCGCCACGATCCCGCCGCCACGTTTGGCGGCTGCCTTCATGATCCTGAGTGCGCCCACCGGGTCAGGGAGATGGGTCAGGACTTGGTGGCAATGCACCACGTCGAAGGATCCGATCTGGTTCCCAAGGACCTGGTTTAGGGTCTCGAGATCGCCAGATTTGAAGACGGTGTTCTCAGCCACCCCGCGCTCCCGAGCAAGGGCTTCGGCTTTGTCAATAAACAACTTGCCCGGGTCGATACCGGTGAACTGGGCATGGGGGAAACGAGATGCAAGGTCCGTCGTGATAGACCCGGGTCCGCAGCCTATGTCGAGGAAGGTGAAGTTAGGTGGCAAGGACTGCAGATGTGGAAGCAAGTATGCACAACGTGTTGCTACTGTGCGGAGGGAGTAGCGATCTAGTGAGGACTTGTTATATCCAGTCGTGAAGGTAGTAGACACCTGTGGAGATGGTTCGGTAGTCATGGTCTTGGGTATGGTTTTTATAGGTGCGTACTCTAAAATTGTTTGAGCTGCAGAAGGGGATGTTTTTATCAAGTGAGAGAGTTTATACTTTACATCAATATATATATGAAATCTTTAGGGAAAGAGAGGAACTGGCTATGGCTGCCTTTAGTTCGGTACTCCGTCCACGTTTAGCTTTGAGTTCGGTACTCCGTATACGCTTAGTCAGGCAGCATTACACTCACTCTTGGACTCGATGATTTAGGAACCATCATCGTAAGCTCGGCTTCTTCTCTCTCCTCCTAACCATGGCCCATCTAAGTCAGGTGGACGCAATCATGCGTGCCATTAACTCCATCAAGCTTGAATTTCATTAATTACTTAGTCTCGTAATGGTGTTTGATAGGCTGTGCGGTTCAGGTCTTCGAATGAAATGATGCAGACAATGGAGGAGGTAGTGACTCTTAGTAGTACTTAGTAGGATGACAACACAATGTTACGGGATCGAGCCGCCTATAGAGCTAGTGGGAAAGTGAGAAGTAAGGAAGTAGTCATGGATAGAGGAGGAGTAGGAGGCGAAGAGGCTCTCGTAGTTCATACATGTTTCTTACCATCCCGGAAAAGAGGCCGAGGTTGCCACAAGGAAAGCAGGCCGTTATATATGATAATATTATTTCTATAATTTACATCCCAATTTCCCGTCCCAAGAGCTAAAGTAGCATGGAATCCTGAAACATGCCTCTCAATTGCTCTAGTTTCTTTCGAAGAGCATCGACTCGAGTTCTCAGATCATCGGCAACAATATCCAATGCTGATCCTGTTTTACTTTCTGTACTTTCCTTCTGCGAAGCCACCGACTCCAAACCCCCATACTTGCATGAGCTTACGTTTGCCAGGGCGTCAGACCCACGATTCTGACTTCGTGCGATGGACGATAGGTTGATCTGAAACATCTTGTCGATGCGGTCGACGAGGTGAGAGATGATTTGAACTAAAAGCACAACTTGCAATTCTGAAGAGGAGGAGAGCGAGAAAGTTCCGACCCGAAGGTCGAGTAGGTGAGGGTGTTCCTGGGTCTGAGCCTGCTGTGTCTGCAAGGGCCTCCAATGTCTCTGCTGCTCTTGCTCTAGCAGTGAACACACGAGCTGATCATATAGTTGGAGTAGCTGTAGATAGCAAGCAAGGGAGAGAAGGACAGTCATGCTGTCAAAATGACTTGGGTCCGGAGCACTTCGGTCTCGACCTCCAGGATCTGGTGTTGCTCGCTCGCTCGGCAAAGTGGAAATGTCGGCTTGGTTTAAGTCCATCATTGGGCTCATATTTTGCGAGAACATAGAGTTCAGGCCTGGGCAATGGGACCCGAAATATTCCGTGCTTGGTATGGTAGGATCCGCTCCCTGCTTCAACGGCTTCCGGAGGATGTCAATGAAGTCTTGAGAGCTTCTCAGGATGGCATCAACACCAAGCTCTTTCCGATAGCCTTCTGTTGTCGTACTACCTGTCTGCATGGGTGTCGTCGTCCCTGTTCCCGAGGGAATGTTTAAGGAAGGACTGCAGAACGGTGGAGAGGGGTATAGCGAGGGAGGATCATCTGTTAGAGAAGAGGTCGATGCCAATAGGTCTCCGCGTTCCTGGAAGAGACTAAAACATAGTCTAGACAACTGCTGACTGCATTCTCTCATGGTCACATTGCTGGCTGAGAGGTCATCCATGGTAAAACCAATCAGGAAGTCTTTGACAGGGAAAAAACTTCCATTGCTGGTGGGCGGATGGCTGCTCCCATTTGGTATCTCTAGCGGTTGAGATTTTCCCGGAGGATTGATACCTGGCATGATGTTCGTGTTTTGAGGCAATGGCTCAAAGGAGGAATCTGAAAGTAAGGAAGAGGGCTCGAAATATTGATTTGCCATTAGTCTGTCGATGTTGGCAGTTGGCTGTAAGCAATTGTTCGGATCGTTAGACTCCCCAGTCTTGGGCCGCAGCCAAGCGTCGTCTATACTAGCAGTGTCAAAGTGATTTGGTTGGATCTCGCCTAAAATGTTACATTAATTCAAGTCCGCTTGTAAACGTATGATGATAGCGTTACCTTCAGGATCCATGTTATTGATGCTTGATGGATTTCCTCCCTCTTCTTGCAACCCCTTGGTGCTCCCATTGCTAACATCTTCGTATCGATACCACCCTGCTTCTTTTAGAGCATTCCACAAGTTCTCCGCAGTTGCCTGCGAAATCAACTCCGTTGCACTCGACACAGCTTCACTTCTTGCTTTCCCTCTGGCTGGTTTTTGGACGGTTTTCCTGCGCTTTTTTGGCGCATGATCGGATGCCATACCTGCACTATCGCCGTTGGAGGGCTCCTCTGAAGCTGCACGGCGTTCAACCGTACTGGATGGGAAAGCTGGATCTTGTCGCCTGCGTTCTTTTGGTCTTCCCATACGCCGTGGGGTTCTTGCAATGCATTTGCTACCGCTCTACCCCATAGCAACAAGTCAGATGATCGCTGGAGGAAATCATGGAGCAGGAGGATGGTTTACTTACAGCTAAGCATCGAGTGCAAGCCCTGACAGAGTCCCGCAAGCAACGCAGTTTCTGGGCATGGCACCGAGTGCATGCTTGAAGCTTCGTGGATTTCCCTTTTTCTTCGTCTGCTTGCTTCGGAACTATGTCCTCAGTGGTCTTGCCCAGGTTCTGATCTTCCATCATGAAGTCCAGATCGAAGTCCGACATCAACACGTAGCACAAGAATAGCGATTCAGAGAGGTGCAGCAAGAAGAGTCAAGGCGCCCACTCCTCGAGGGTCTAGGTGTATATCATCACCATGGCTGCCACTCGGCAAACCAGATTCCAGGCTTGAAGCCGGAATCTGACTATGCGTGTGAATCCTCCCCAAGCCACGCCTCGATAGTGCAGCAGCGCCACCTACAAATATGAGGTGCAAGATGAAAAGGGCAAAGAGGAACGGAGAGGGCCAAGTTGATTCCAGAAAGGATCAGAGGGGGTTCTTCCGTGGAGAGCGGCCCTCTAGCACTTCCGTTTCCCCCACTTGCCCAATGAGGACTAGCGACGAGTCACGACGAGCGATGGCATCACGTGGTCACACCCTCTGGCCCGAAGGGGGCAAGGAGGCGTACTCAACAGTACTCAGAGCTGAGGCGTAGTCAGCAACGGCATCGTTATTGTGTGGTGCAAATGTCGCCGATGGATCAGATCAGCCCAACCGTTTAGCGTCGCTAAAGCTGTATAACTCACCTGGGAGGCAATTTCGTGCCTCGGACGCACCTAACGCCGCTAGGCGCGCAACACCTCTCCTCGTAGAGTTGGAATACAGCTTTTCGAAAGGGGTGGTATTTTGTCTTGGATTATCTGCAGCCTCTGGGATTTGAGCCCTCGGTGGCCCCGGGGAATGAGCTCTCGCTTATGAGAAAGGGGAGCGATCCGACGCCACTAGCCAAGATCTTTGGACCCAGCTCTTGGTGCATCGACATGATATAAAACATATTTTCTCAAGTGGGATGCACGTCCGCCTACTCGTCATACTCCTAGCGCCCCGAAAGCCCATGCATATCCCATGCAATACTGTGGAGGATGTCTTTAGGCGATGCCGATGCATGGCATACATTAGCTATTTGCGGCTAAAGGTTAAGTGGCCGAACTCCAACAAGGGTTGATAGGAGATAATGCAACCAGGCGTTCCTTGGAAGTGTGCTCGTTGTTGGCTGACGGTACGCATCACCCTTCCATCCCGGTCTCTACTCGTACTCAAGCCATTCCTCAGCTCATGTCCTTTATGGGCTTTCGGTAGGTTGGTAAATTCTCCATGGGTCTAGGATGGCTTTCACGTGGACCTCTCCCTTCTCGCTCGGGAACTTTCCATATTAACTAGCTGGGCCCGAATCCGCACTTTAGCTTGTCGGCGAGCGTTTGTATTTTCTCAAATAAAAGTAGCCGATGTAGGCGTCGTTCCAAAAGTCTATTGCTCTAGAATGTCTTTGAATATGTTCCATTTCCGAAGCCCTCTCGAGAAGGAGCAGATATATGCGTCACTCCTCAATAGAATGAGCTGGTAAAGGCCAACTTAACCTAAACGCATCACTTCATCTCTTGTTTGATATCAATTTCAGGGCAAATCACCCATCATCTCCTGACAATGCCATCTGCCGCTTTACCACCAGTTCCCCACACCCAAACTGCAATTATAGCCACTGCACCAGGAACCCTCATCGTTTCTCATGATGTAGCTGTGCCTGAGATTGGCGAACATATGATACTCGTTAGAGTACAGGCTGTAGCTATAAACCCATCTGATGCAAAAATGGTCGACTACTCATGTACCGTTGGAGCCATTTCAGGCTACGATTTCGCCGGGACTGTTGCTGCCATTGGCTCGAAAGTTACCAAAGAGTTTACCATTGGTGATAGGGTGTGTGGGTATGTTCCTCCCATCCTCTCTCTGGTCCATATCCCAACACTAAACTTTGCATAGCGGTGTGCACGGGATGTCCGCACTTGGTCCCGAAAACGGAGCATTCGCCCAATTCTGTGCCGCATACCCTGACCTGACTATGAAGATTCCCGATTCGATGACGTTCGAAGCGGCAGCCTCTCTGGGAACAGGACTATCGACTGCCGGACTAGGCCTTTTCAAATCCCTGCAGATTCCTGCATCTTTGGACAAACCAGTTGAAGATCCCTTCTTCGTCCTCGTGTATGGTGGAAGCACCGCAACTGGAACGATTGCCATCCAAATTCTCAAACTGTAAGATGATTGTCCCTTGTCTCTTTTCCGATTCATAACCCTGGTTGGCTGTCATACTTACACGCTGTCCATCAAAGTTGTGGTCTTCGTCCAATCACCACTTGCTCTCCCAAGAACTTCTCCCTTGTGAAGTCCTATGGTGCGGAAGAAGCCTTCGATTACAACTCACCTACATGCGCCGAGGACATTCGCGCCTACACCAAAAACACTCTCCAGTACGCCTTTGACTGCATCACTGAGGATGACACAATGAAGATCTGCTATGGAGCAATTGGACGGGCTGGGGGGAGATACACTGCCGTCGAACCATTTCCCATGCGGCACAAAACTCGTAAAGCAATTCAGGATGATTGGATTTTGGCGTTGACCATCTATGGGAAGAAGGTGAAGCTCGATGGCGTATTTGCGCGTGATGCTCGTCCAGAGGATTATGAGTTTGGCACAACCTTTTTCCCACAAGTGGAAAAATTGTTGCAGGCGGGAAGTTTGAGAAGCCACCCGTTGAAAATCGGCACGGGTGGCTTCGATGGGGTGCTCGAGGGCGTCAAGGTTATCAGACATAAAGCAATGTCCGGTCAGAAAATGGTTTATAGACTCTCGTGAAAGAGAGGCTTGAGTTAAAAGATAGAAATGATCGACCGACAGTTTGTATATGGAAAAGTAGCACGATGTTGGACAATGTTTTATCATTTGCACATGTGTTTTGCTGCACTGTGACGAATATTGTTGTACTTAACTATTCCAACACGACTTGAAATTAGGCTTCATACACTACTGTAAAGCAGCGATCAAGTTGTGTAACACCGAGTGGAAGGTTCGAGGAGCCTCTCCTTAGTTCGGATACCTTTGGGCCCAGTGACAATGCAGTTCGAACGCAAGGGGAACTAGCCAGGTACCCGGAATTAGTTGCAGAATCTTGCAATCACCCACAGAGGTTTTGGCTAATATCTATTATCGGACAATACAATATTAATCAACTGTAAGAATGAAGATCAAGCTTGAGAAGTTTCTGGAAAAGGTTGGTGTGATGCATGCTGGCTTGTATATTTAATTAAACTGAATCACAATTCTATCGGGCGTCGTAATTCACCGAAGGCCGAATGTATGGCAGTTTCATTCACCTTGACTGAGTTGGGTCTGCCCGCGCCTATCCCGCTTATCAAATAAAAGGCCAGTAGGCTACTCCTTGCAAATCTATTTCGACAATCTTTTCTCTTGGATGAACCCTTGAAACAAAAAGGTTAGCTTCTGGCCTGTTAGAGATCTCCTGGAACTTACAGCTGAATCCAAAGGCAGCCAGCATAAATCCTACCATTAGCATAAAAGCCCGCTGGAGAGCATCGTCATACGCCAATCTAACAATCACCTGCATATCCGGATCTAGAGACTTGATATAATCCAAACTCTCCCTCACTCGCTTCATAATCTCATCAATCTCAGCAGATCCATGGAGCCGAACTGCCAAAGATGATTTGAGAACTTGTTGGAGGAAAGTGGAGATCAAAGCTAGTCCGACGGTTGTGCCGAGAGAGCGGAAGAGATACGAGACAGAAGTGACGACCGCTTGGTCTTCCTGCCCTACATTGGAGATGAGAGCTACAAGAGTGGTTGTAAGGGCCGACCCATTGCCGAGACCACTATGCAGTATTCGGTTAGATTTTGGGGGCTATGGAGAGAGGGCATGTGGGTCACCTACCCAATAATCAGACCGAAGTTGATGCCCGTAGAGCTTTTCATCAAGAACCCCGTAGAGGCTAGGATAAAAAAACCGCCAGCAACCACAAAGGCGTATGAGACCACACAGAGCCAGTAATACTATTACGGTTAGTCGGGATAGCCGAAATTTGGAGACGAGCTCCAACCCACCTTCCCCGTCTTCCGTAGCACAACACCCGCGAAGAAAGCTCCGAGCACAGAACCTAGGATTCCGGGAAGCAGTCGAACCCCAGCATCAAAGGCACTGAGATCATCGATTGCTTGGTAAAACAAGGGGATGTAAAACACAGCTCCGAACCTGTGCAGATCCGTCAGTGAGCACAAGCCATGCTTCTGGCGGTGAACAGGGAGAAATTACCACCCGGCCAAGCTGAAAAAGCTACAAAGAAATAATGGAAGCAGGCTAGTGTCATGTTAGTATAGCTATCATAACGACAGAAATGGCCGGCTTACTTTCGGTCAAACATGATACGCGGTGGCGCAAACGGCTCAGCAGCATATTTGCGCTCGACCAAGAGAAACACCGCAAAAAGTGGCTGAAAGAGTGAAGTTTCTAGGATCGTAATGGGTGAAGTCCACGATACACTACTGCCATTATGGAGCCCAAGGAGAAGAAAAAAGAGGGAAGATATCAGAAACGTGGCCCCATAGAAGTCGACTCTTCGAAGTTTACTCCGCCAGTGTGATGTGTCCGTTTCTGGCAGATCCAACACCAGGTAAATGGAGACGAAGGACAGAATGCTCATGGGGATCTGCCCAAGAAAAGCCCTGAGAGATATTAGCCAGGGAAAATAGATCTATCGAAAGAAGTTGCAACTCCATACCATCGCCATCCTATGGAGTCAGCGATGATACCACCAAGAGGAGCCCCAGCGCTGGCACCGGTGGCGAATATCAAATTGATCACTGCTTGCCATGTGCCCCGCTCTCGAAGTGGAACAATATCACTAAGTATAATAGTCGACATTGTGTTTCCTGCACCTCCGATTCCCGTGAGCGCCTGGGTTCAGTGTAAGCATGCCTCTTGTCGCTATAACCATCGAAAATCTTACTCTTGACATAATAAGCCAATTCATACTGGGAGCAAGTCCACAGCCCAGACTCCCAACTGCGAACAATACGTACGAAAAAAGGATCACTGGTTTGCGACCGAAAATATCGCTCAGCTTTCCATAAAGTGGCTGGAAGCTTGTTTGCGTCAAGAGGTATCTTTAATGCCCGGACTATCAGTTATACTTCTCATATCAGGATAAATAGCCTGACGAATTCATTCGCTCTAGAGTGTTATTACTCACGAGGTAGCCAACCAAGAAGAGTTTTTCAAAGAATTGAAATCACTTCCGATGGTCCCGTAGCTCGACGCAATAATTGTCTGATCACAAGATGCTAGGAAAATCTAAGTTTGTGTCAGAGATGGAGTGAGAGAAAGACCGAGGGATCTTTCAGGGCTACTAACACCACTGGCTAGGGCGAAAATAATATACTTCAACTGTTTCCTAACTTCGGGCAGGCCCTCATAGTCAGGCTTTGCAAGGCTATCATCCTCATCGTTGTCGTCGTCAGCATCACCTGAATCGATAGGATGCTTATTCGGCTTCACTTGATTTTTGACGGTAATCGTGGAAGAGCTCGTTGAAGAGGAGGAGGCAATGAGGGGAGTGGTTTCCGACGGCTCGTCGGGGACAGTCATCGTGCAGAATAATAGCAGAAATCAAGCGTGGGACTTAGAGGGTAAAATGGACTATTTGGCAAGGACGAAAGGCAACAGCCGAGCATGTAAGGACACAAGCCAAAAGATCATATGCAGTAGAGGATGGATTTTTCTCCTCTCCATCCTCAAAACTTCACCGTATATCGCGACTTACAATTGCTGCAACGGACGTTTCGGCCCAGAGCATCGGGAACCAAGAACCAAGATGGAGACTTTACGAAAGCCTCAGACAGAAGCATGCAAGAAATGACCGAACATCAGCAGTCGACATAAAGGGAACATAGTATCCTTCATATTTGCCGAAAGAGGCCGATACGCACACCGGCCTTGGCCCCTGCAGCTGCATCTCGTTGGGCTCTACGGAGCAGATGAGATGATGGACCATGGTGCCATCGTGGTCGACAATTACACTTCATCGGCCGCTTTCAAGAAACCAAAGCCTCATTAGTCAAGCTGAGATCGCCATGCACCAGCGGTGTGCGCATGCACAAATAATATTTATCCATACGAACTATCGGGGAAGCATGATGGATTCGGCCGGTATCCCCGATGGTGGCGGCGAGCATCGAGCTGGAGGAGGCGTGAGAATAACGTCCGGAGAATTCCCACATGCCTTGGGGGAGCGGAGAGAGCGAAGGCCAGGGGAAAGAAAAGGAGGGAAGGGAGACCAGCTGAGGAAGGACGAATGTAAGAGATGAGATCTTCCTCGGGTGAAGGTCCGCGGTCAAATCCTCAAGCCACGAAGAGGAATGCCGGGAAGCTGCATGACATATAAAATCGCCGAAAGAAAGAGGAGGAAGTAAGAAGGAGAGCGAGTAAGAAAGGAAGAAAGCAGGAGGGGAACGGGAACGGATGGCTGGAGAGTTGCGGCTGAGAACTCAAGCCGCGCTAGTTCGTCCAACCTTGCCCGATCGAGTCACGGGCTGGTAATCGTGATCCGCACGGGACCGGAACCCAAAGCGTCCGTTCGGACTAAGCGAGCAACAAGACGTGCCTGCTCGATCTGGAAGAAAAGGCGTCGTAGCAACGGCTTTTCCGTGGGGGCTTCCTTCGCGTCCTTCACTTCTCCAGACGAAGATGGTTTCGGCCGTGGTGAGATCGGGAGCTGTAGGGCGGAATTGCACCGACTCGAACTGCTCGGAACCATTTGGTGGCCAGCCGGGCGTACAGGATTGCTTGCGATCAAACCGACACCACCGCGTCGGTTGGACTTGTCAAGCGCGCTACAAACATCCCACGCATGCGACACGTGAATCCCGTCCGTGGTGCAGCTTGAGTTCTCGTCTACTGGGGGGGTGTGTGCCAGAAGGGTGTGGCCTTAGGCAGCATGTATATCCAACGTGACAAAGGAAACGGAGGGCGCGACTTCCTCTTCCTCTTCCACTCCCTCTTCCTCTCTCGCTCCCTCTTCTTCTTCCAACAACTCTTTCCTTCCATTCCCTTCCCTTCCCTACTATTCCTGGCCATTCCCCTCCCTTCTCATAGTACTTCTCAATCCCCGCTTCTACTCCCCAACCTCATCATCGGCATCGCATCGCATCGCATCGCATTTGTTCCTGGTTGGCCAACGCGATTTGGCGAATGTGACCGTACAAAGGCAAAGGCCCCGATCTTTTGTTCGCCCGAGCTATCCTTCGGAGCAATAATCAGCGCGACGGACAACAACTCGCAATGGCCAGCGAGCCTGAAGATACATTAACTCCTCCAGACTCCCTGGATCCCAAGCACTCGAGCGATGTAAACACGGTCCCCAATATGTCTACCAACGGAAGCACCGATCGAACCTCCAAGGAAGTGCCACCGGTGGCCTCGTCGACCACGGCTGGGACTCCGGTAGAGGATTCGGCCAACGAGGTTCCTCCTGTAGACCCGGTAGCTGGAGTACATCCTCCTCGGACTGCCCTCCAAACGTTCCTTGTCCTGCTCGCTATTTGTGTTGCCGTTTTCCTTGCGGCCATCGACACCGTCATCCTCACAACTGCCCTCCCCACCATCGCCTCCGAGTTTGATGCCTCGGATAGTGGATTTGCATGGATCGGTGCTTGTTTCCTTCTCGCAAATGCTGCTTCGATGCCTTTTTGGGGCAAGATCAGCGACATCTTTGGCCGGAAGCCTATCTTGCTCATTGCCAATGTGGTCTTCATGATCGGAAGTCTTATCTCGGCCTTGTCGAAAAACCTGACCATGTTGCTTGTTGGGCGAGCAGTCCAGGGACTTGGTGCGGGCGGGCTAAGCGTTCTCGCCAATGTTGTGGTCAGCGATCTCTTCAGTCAGCGCCAGCGTGGCCTCTATCTAGCCATGATTGGGACTGTCTGGTCTTTTGCGACAGCCGTGGGACCAGTGGTTGGTGGTGTATTCGCAGAGGATGTTTCGTGGAGATGGTGCTTTTGGATCAATCGTAAGAACCCTTCCCAACACTGCTGATTGCGAGAATCCCAGGTGGCTAACTAGATGAAGTTCCTTGCGATGGCCTTTCCCTTGTCCTGCTAACACTATTCCTTCATGTGAACAACCCCAGGACGCCATTGATAGAAGGCCTCAAGGCCATCGATTGGCTTGGAGTTGTGACCGTGACAGGTGGAACCGTGATGCTACTCATTGGTCTCGAATTCGGCGGAGTGACATTTCCTTGGGATTCTGCGACTGTGATCTGCCTAATTATTTTTGGCTGTCTCACACTCGTCATTTTCCTGTTTACGCAATGGAGATTCGCCAAATACCCACTGATGCCACTCCGAATCTTCAGAAACAAGTCCAACGCTGCGATTTTTGGCGTAGTCTTCTCACACGGGGTTGCCTATATCTCCATGGCTTATTTCCTACCTTTCTATTTCCAAGCAGCTCTTGGATACTCTCCAATCATGTCTGGTGTTTGGGCACTCATAATGGCTGTCGTCATGGCAATGATGACTATCGGGGCCGGGTTCTTCATGGTTATGACCGGCCGTTACCTAGAGCTCATCTGGTTTGGTTGTGCATTTATGACTCTGGGGTTTGGGCTCTTCATAAATTTCCCACCTGAACGAAGTTACGCGCGTATGGTATTGTTCCAGGTTGTGATATCCCTCGGTGTTGGGCCTCTCTTCCAAGCCCCTCTCCTGGCACTGCAAGCCAACCTCAGGCAGGAAGATATCGCGACTGGCACGGCTACGCTGGGCTTCCTCCGAATGTTGGCTGCGGGAATCAGTGTAGTGGTGGGACAGGTCATATATCAGAGCGACATTCAAAAGAAAACAGCCACGTTCATTGCTGCAGGTATCCCGACAGAACTGGCCACTAAGCTTACACATGGCTCCAGTGTTTCAACAACATTCATCATCCAAAGCTTGACGAATGTCCAACAGCTCGTGGTCAAAACTGCTATCACAGATAGTCTGAGCAGGATTTGGATTTTTTATACTGTCATCTCGTTCCTAGGGCTCTTGGCATGCATTGGTATCCAGAAGAAGGTGTTGAGCAGAGACCATGTTGAGGCTAAGACGGGATTGCACCAGGAGAAAGGCGCAGAGGGCGAGATGGAGAAGAGGGATGAAGCTGGCGAGGTAGCTTGAGGTGTAAAAGATTTGACTAATTAGCGATTCGCTCGATAAGATTCTCTTAGCATTGCGATCGATGTTTTCGTACTACCTACCCTGTACAACTAATAACGTTAATTGAGGATGAAAAATGGGATAAGATTTTTTCGTGGAATTGCTGGGAAAGCGATCAAATCAAGTTGAATGAAACTCGATTTAGGTGAGATGATGTTTGATGTGAAGAAACGGTGAGAGAAAGGGAGGTGAAGATGAGCGATGTCGTTGAAACTAACTAATGACTAAGAATTTAACCGTCGGGGTGATCCCGAGCACTAGGAAACTTTTACCGAGCCGTGTTTAATTCCCCGAGGCTTGGCCCTTGGCCAACTTCAAGCCCTGTAAGGTCGATTCGCACAAAGTCTCCAAACACTGCTATGTCAAAATTTTGTCCCTTCGAGCTTGAGCCAACACAGTACTAAGATTTTTGTTTCATATCTTGACAACGTCGAATCTAGATCCAATGGCTCAAGCCCCGTATACACACTAATGAATTTCACGACCCCAACCACCTCTGGTTGTTTCCAGTCCTCTATCTGAATACTATCGGAGAGACCATAATGTACATGCACCGGTAAACATCCTAGATATTTAAGGCAGTATATACTGCAGGGTCATAGTGCATGAGGGGCTCATGGAAATAGAGCAAGTTCAAACGAAGAGAGAACTTATTCATATAACTCGCCTAGGTATATGATGTATAGGATAAAACTTCTATTATTCATACAAAGAGTAAATAAAAACTTCAAGAATAACTTTATTGGAACAGTTCAACCTTCCGGCCCAAAATCCAATCTAGCCTGCCAGTCTGACTTGAGATATTCAAGCAAATTCACCTCAGAACTTCAACTCCGGCTCGAACCTAACCAAAACAATTTTCTAACCTGCGACGTCACCAAGAAACCACATCCCAACAGAACTAATCACCTCTTCGATGCCAATGCGTTCCCATCATCCCTTGAAATTGTCAAATCGTGACTCGCAAACAAATATCCAAACCCCATCTTCTTGATAACCCCCAACCACTTCAACGTGGGCATCGTCTCCCAGTTCTCCGCCTTCATGTCATCCACCCAGTCAAACGAATCCCGAACCTTGAGCTTGATATCGCTACTGAAGGCCTTGAATCTCACCCCCGGTTGAGTTTCAGATCTCTGGCTCGCGGCAGCAATCTCGATTTCCTTTGCAACCGAATCGGCGGGGATGAGATCGAAGTCCCCGTCCATCCCATCACGCGAGGGGAGGATGCGGATCTTTTTCGCAACGGTTAGGAAATCATCCCGGACTTGAGCAAGCATGTCGCTGTTGGCTTCTGCGCCGGGAAGAAATCGGTATATGCTGATGGGAATGCCGAGCTGACGGGCTGCGTTCTCAAGATACAGCTCGCTGGCCCACTTCGTAGCAACGTAGCCATCGGAGCCATCCGTTGGAGGAGGGAACTTCGCTACCGATGCCTCTTGTAGATTATTCTCGCCTTGGTCGGAAGCAAGATGGAGAACCCCACCGGAAGAGACGAAGTGAAGCGGGATCCTGCGTGGCGTCGCGAGCTTGACGAGTTCCTGGGTAGATGTGACGTTGATCTTACGAAGCTGATGGTAGTTGTCCCAAAAGGCACGTTTAGCACCACAATGAATGATGACATCCACAGAGGAAGCCAGTGCCGTAAATTCAGTATCCGAAAGACCAAGTAGTGGAGCGGCGAAGTCGCCAGTATGGATCACGATATTATCAGAAGCTGGAAGTCTCTCAGCGGCTGAATTGTCGTCTTTTGGTCGGACTGCAACACAATGGATTTGACGGACATTGTTGTCGGAAAGAAGGAAGCCGAGAACTCGTTTTCCAATGAAGCCGGTTGCGCCCGTTAGGAGAACCACCTTGTTTTCATTTGCCACGGGGGTTTGTTCCACTTGACCCAGATTTGATTTTGCATCAGAGGCCAAGGAAAGCTCTTCCTCCCAATTGATGACCCGAACGGCAACCGAGGTTTCGATCTTCGACGCCATGTCCCCGAGGGTGTTGTTGTCAAACATATCTTGTAGGGTCAGGGTAACATCAAAAACTGTCCGGATCCGAGCTTGTAATTCAACCAAAAACATGGAATTGCCTCCGACGGCAAAGAAACCAGTGTTTCGGTTAAAGGTGTAGAAACTAGTTATTTCCTTCGAGAGGACTTCATCCCAAACTTGCTTGAGCCGAAGCTCGGTTTCGCTTAGATCGACTAGCGGCTCCTCGGATCTTTGGGGCAGAGGAAGGGCTTTGATGCCTCGTCGATCGACCTTCCCGTGACTATTGAGGGGTAGATTGTCAAGTGGGATTGCCATGACTGGTATCATATATTGCGGCAATGGAAGCTTGGATAACAATGTTTGCAAGAATTGGTCGGGCTTCGCTTCTTGCTGCGAGAAGACAACATGTGCGACCAGGAATGGTGGATCTCCGCGAACCGAAACTATCGCAGACACCAGAGCACCCTTTGATTCTTGAACAATGGTACTCTCGATGTCTTTCAGCTCGATACGAAGGCCTCGCAGTTTGAATTGCAAGTCTCCGCCGATTCGTCCATGAAACTGGAGGCTCCCATCTTTCTGAAGTTGGCCTTTATCACCACTTCGATACATGGTAGTCCATCCGTGAGAAATAAAATGTTGCGGTGCAAAAGAATTCGGGAGAAACTTTTCTTTTGTCATCTTTTCCTCGCCAATATATCCCAAAGCAGGACCAGCTCCACCAATAACGACTTCGCCACACATGCCTATAGGAAGGGGTTTGAGATTCTCATCAACGATGTACAAAGCCGTGTTCGGCATTGGACGCCCTAGAGTTGTAGGACCAGCACTGGGTTTATTGTAAGAAATCTCATCTAGAGTGCAAGTTAAGCTGGTCTCTGCGGGTCCGTATGCGTTTATGAGGCGCAACTGAGGCTTTCGTAGAGAGCGGAAAGACTCCAAGACATCATCTGTAAGAACCTCGCCGCCGGTAAAGGCTATTTTCCACTGCGGGGAAGAAGTTAAGTGAGACCTCCCGTATCGAATCCAGCTCGAGTACTCGGATGGGGTTGCCTTAGTGTATGTGATATTTTCATTCTCGATCAGTTTGGCAATCTCGAGAGAATCCCCGCGCAGATGTTTTGGAACGATGTATAGAGTCCCACCATTGGACAAGCAGATGAAGATTTGGTGTAGTGACATATCGAAGCTGAAGGCGCTCTGCTGGAGTACAGTCTCTGATCCGAAATGGATTGTCTTGGCGTGTGCGTGTCCTTCAATGACATTTCGCAGTCCTAGGTGCGACAATATCATGCCTTTAGGAACGCCAGTCGAGCCGGAGGTGTAAAGAATCGCCGCGCCTGAATTCGCCTTTGCGAGATTCTCCACAGGCTTTTGGGAAGAGAAGGGGAGCTCTGAGACATTGAGTATCTTCGCATTCGCCGCTTGGAGAGCTGGTGCGCTTTGGATGGTCTCATTGTGGGCCAGAATGGCAGTGGCTTGGCAGTTCTTGACATTGGCTGCTAGCCTAAGTAGAGGATTTTTCAGATCTAGAGGGACGTAAACTGCTCCAACCCGCATGATTGCGAACATGGAGCAGATCCAGTCGGAAGTAGGTTCTTGAAAGACGGCCACCTTCGAGCCGACAGTGACAGCAGCGGCTAGAAGTGCTGTAGAAATGGCGTTGACCCTTTCCATCAGTTGCTTGTATGTCATAACAGTGCCAAATCCATCCTTGACCGCAATCTTCTCCTGGTGTTGTTGTGCAATTACGTCAATGCGATGAGGTAGAGTTTCTGGCCACTGCGACTCCATGATAGGGCCCTGACCAATTTCCAATGCCTGCTTCACGTCGACTTCCTTGAAAAGTTTCGGCTCCTCAACAGAAAGACCAGTATCCGACTCTGCAAACGCCTCGAGCAAATTAGTGTAGCTATTCAGCAGCAATTCAGTATCGCTCTGAGAGTAGAGATAGTCCTGGGTTTTGAGGATGACTAGAGGACCGGCTGAGCTTTCAGTGATATCCAGAGAAATATCATATGCAGATTTTCCGGACTCGATTCCCTGGACTTGGAGTTTGCAGTTGGCAAATGTTGGGTTTTCTTTTGCTCCTTGGCGATAATCGAAGAAGGCTTGGAAAAATGGGTTGTACGATGCTGATCTTGGCACATTAAGCTTGTCCAAGAGCAGATCGAATGGAACTTGAGAATTTAAGAGTGCTCCAAATGCTGTATTCCGGGCCTCCTGAACAGCTTGGCTGAAGGTTTGGTGAGGTTGCAGCCTAAATCGCAAGGGTAGCATGTTCAGGAAAAGGCCAATACTTCCAATAGTTTCACTGGCATTTCTATTGGCGTCAGCAATTCCAATGACAAGGTCCTCCGTTTCAAGAAATCGGAAAAGCATGATTTTCAGGGTCGCGAGGTAGAAGTGGAAATTGGTGGTTTTGTTCTCAATGCCCTTTGCATGGATCCGGGTAGCTAACTTAGTGGGGAGGCGGGTTATAGCAGTATTTAAGGAGTAGTACTCCATGGGGCGACGGGTAGTGGTAGCCATGGGAAAAAGCGGTAGTACTGCAGGCACTTCTTGGTATTGGCTCTGCCAAAATTCCAATTGCTTGTCCATCGCACCATTTTTTATGGCATCCTGCTGAGTAGCAGCAAAGTCAGGATATTGGAGAACTTTGTTGAGCAATGGCTTCCGGTTGTAGGCCGTCTCAAGGTCAGCTAAGAAAATTTGGAAACTGACTCCATCCATAATGATATGGTGATGTCCAAAGATGATGAAGTGCGAGGTAGAAGATTTGGTGAGCAACAGCACCCTCATGGTGTCCCCATCCTCGATCTTATAGACGTACTTCTTCATTTTTTCAAATTCGGAAGCAGCCTCCTCGTCACTAGAAATTGATTTTCGTTCTAGGTGAAGCTTAGTGGTTTCTAAAACACTTTGCGAACCAGAAACAAAGCTACTCCTTAAGGCTTCATGCTTTTGACCGACAGCGGCGACGGCGCGTTCAAGATCGGGAATGCGGAGACTACCAGTAAGACGGTGGTAGAATGTGACGTTGAATGTTGTCTGGTCTTCAACATAAAGCTTGAGGAACCAGAATCTTGATTGACTGAACACAAAAGTTAGCCAACGCCCGTCAAATCTGACTTGATACAAAAAGGTGACCAAGAAGGGAGATCAAACACAAACGCTTGAGGCACTCTGTGGGGGGTTGATACAAGTGAAAATGTGGTTTTAAGGTACTACTTTGGCTTTTACAGAGACCAAACGACGAAGCATAAGTGTACTAGGGGGTATAAATCTTCGATCAAAGATAATTGAATTGAAATCAAAATAGCTAATTAGCTAACCTTGAAGATAATCTCTCAGTCCTCTCTATAGTCAGCCGAGGTTTAGACGGCTCCACATCCCCCGCATCCGAGACTGAAGTCGAGCTATTTGAATCCTCACCATCTTTGGTACGAGACGTTACACTTGATGGCGGAGGGGAATTCGAAATCGGTGTTGATGTAGTTGATGCAGCGGAAGCCTTAGCAGGCTTTGGGGTATCCGCTAGAGTCTTTGCAGGCGCGGGCTTGGCTGTAGTTGCTTCTTTCTTAGCACCCAAATTTGGAAGCAAATTCTCAGGAAGCTTGTCTAATGCAAGGAGACACAAGTCAGCGACAGAGGCACCACCCAGTACCTTCAGAACTGGCATGTCAGTGCTGAGTTCCTTGAGGAACCACGATCGGACTTCTACAGCAACCAGTGAATCGACGCCAAGTTCAACCAGAGGGACCGCCTTGTCGACGCCGTCGACTGGAAGCTGCAGAATGATCTGCATTTTCAATGCGAAACAAGCTAGAGTGGGTTTATCAGTCTATGTTGATATTGAAAAATCAATACTAGAAAGTGACGTACTCTGAAGAATATCTAGCGCTTCAGCTTTAGTAGTAGCTCCTTGAAGCTGAAGTTTCACTGCAACATTGCCCCTCTTTCCCTCATTCTTTGTAGCTTGCCCCTTTTCTTGGACTGCAAGGTGAGAGAATCTGGGGTTTGAATGCCAAGTCATGGCGGGAGCATCTTTGTCTCTGTTAATGGCCAGACCTAATCGGTTTATTAGCACTCATTTTCAGTAAAGGCCTCAACATATGTCTTGATAGCCCACTACTTTCTCAAGCAATGCCCGAGAAATGACATAAAATTTGAGGCGAAAGAAAGTCAAAAAGCAAAAGAAATGGCGGAAGGGAAAGAGGAGCTCACCTGTAATCAACTCTGGATTCCGGTCAGAATCAGGCCGCCCAGCCATAATAGCCTCCGCAAAGATATGATGCAAATCTGTCTCTGAAACAGCCATCATCCCATGTTTCGCTAACCTCTTGTCCACCTCTTGATGGCCCCTTTCAAGATACCCAACTCCAACCACCCTCCCAATATCCATCACCGAGCCCGCCAACCCACGGCTCTTTCTTTGGTGCGCAATGGCCGTCATATACATATTCGCTGCCGAGTAATTTGACTGCCCATCATTGCCAATGACACAGGCTAGAGACGAGAACAGGATGAAGAAATCGAGCGGTGAATTTCCGAAGAGCTCATTGAGAATGTTTGTACCGTCGACCTTCGGTTTTATAGAATCTTCCATATTCTCTAGGCTCATGTCGAGGAAAAAGCCATCTCTCATCAGCATTGCAGCGTTAGCTACACCAGCAATCGGCGGAAGAGTTTTCTTGCATGTTTCGTAGGCCGATTGAACAGATTCTCTATCGGTGACGTCCCTAATTTTAATATTAGCAATGGAAAAGAGGTGTTGAGGAAGACGACGCTTACATGGCAAGGACTTTGATGACACATCCAGTAGACTCGACTGTTTTGATCCAATCAGGGTCAACCTTAGGATTTCTGCTTGTCATTATGATTGTGCCAGCCCCATTTTTTGCCATCCACATGCAAATAGACCGGCCCACATCTCCAGTCAGTCCGACAAGGAAATAGGATTTATCTTTCGAGAAAAGAGTCTTTGGATCGATCGCCCTGATCGTGATGGGAATTTCCTCGGTTGAATTCCAGTTAACAACAGAATAAGGGTCTTTTGGCACAGACTGGTTTGCTATCTCCGCTAGAGAAGCTTCATGCACTGGTGCGGTGGATTCCTTGACACTGGATAGTACTTGGGGAAGGCAAAAATTGACGAGCTCGGCGATATTAAGAGGCGTTGAATATGATTGTAGTAACGCTTCCTTGCTGAAAAGATCTGAAAGCGACTCATGCTTACAAGTGGGTGCAAGGAGAGCAGAAATTCGAGAACCCAAGCTATCTTCAGCTGAAAAATCCACAAAACATGCGGGTCTGGCACGAAGTACCCTCTTGATCTCGCTGTTTGATGCTCGAGGGTGGAGAAAGACATATCCTGGTGTCTGATTTTCCAGATCTGACGTGATGAACTGAATTTTCTGTTCGGATACATGTCTATTGAAAATTGAAGCCATCAAAGGGGTTGGTTCCCTCACCGCCAGGGTTGCCCCCTTTGAAACCGAAGCGAAGAGTGCGTTAGCAGCTAATTCTCCAGCAGTTGAGATAAGGAACTCGGGTTCCTGTCCGAGAGGAATATTGCATGGAACCACCCAGTCTTTGGAGCAGTACATGATAGACCCATTTGTTTCTGAAAATGCTAGAACTTGTTCACCTGTCTTAGTGTTTGAGCCAACACCGATGAAGAGATTGACATTAGCTGCGACTTTGATTGCTGAGAGGGAAGAATGGGTCACTTTGATGGGAATGATATCAGATGATGCAGTTGAAGGTGGTGACTCGGCGCCTTTTGCGATCTGGTAAGAACCGTCATGAAATTCTATTACCAGTGTTGAATGTTTAGGAGAATCATTCTTTTTGATTATACGTCTCGAACAATTGAGGCGGTCATTCATCGCAGGCTGTTGGACGACTCTTGGAATGAAGACTTTTCCATTCTCAAGCGAAAGCTCTGGCTCCAAAGTCCACATCAAATCATTAAGTGTGTCTTCTCTTTCCCATGTATTCAGTGCACAGAATTGAAGAAGCAATTCAGCGATTTGATGCACAGGAAGTTTCTCGCTGGGAGAAATGTCGAGGAATTGAATTTTGACATGGGGGAGTTCGTAGGCGACTGACCGCCAAAAACCAACTGACATAGCTGAGTATGGATTCTCAGCCTTTCGGCCTCGAGTGATCCAGAGAACGTTTCGAGCTTGATCAAAGAAGCGCTTCATGCTCTCCCACCTGCTGGGGGTCAAATTCTGGAAAACTGGGTCATCCAAGTCTGCCAAGCTAACAATGGCGTTAACTGGAGGAATTCCTTCTTCATCAATGTCGTCTATGGAGTCGATCGTCGTGATTTGACTGCAGGTCTGGCTCATGAGCCCTGTGAAGTCTTCAACAAAGTTAGAGGTTTCAAGATTGCAACCGCCGAGAATAAGGAGGTCGTCGAGGTTGAATTGTGATCCGAGCGATAAGAGGGGTCGTCTAAGGTAATTGATGCGATCATCTACAGCCTGAGAGACTATAATCGAAAATGGGAAAACCAAGGTATCTTTATTAGGCGTGATAGTATCAATCCCGGAGAAGCCAGCTCGGCGTAGAATAGAGTTCCACTTGTGTGTTGGGAGACAAGAGGACATTCCATCAGGCAGAGCTCCGAGTGTGAAGTTGAACCGAGTTGCTTCAGTGCTGGTAATGTCGGCTAAAAGAAGATAGCCACCTGGTGTGAGAAGAGATCTAACATTTTTCAAGGTAGCCTCGAGATCCTTGGTCGTCTGGAAAGCGAGAGACGCTACGATGAGATCGTAAGTGTTGCTAGAAAATCCTTGGCCTGACGGACTGCTCTCAATATCAAGTGTCTTGAAAGATATTTTGCTGCCGTATGACTTGAACAAAGGCTGAGCTGATTCGATGGATGCCGTTGACTTGTCGGTATAGGTATAAGAGGCAAATTTTTCGCCGAGTGCTTTCAACATATGTTCGGTCAATTGCCCTTCTTGTGCCCCTATGAAGCTCTCAGTAAAATGGCAATATCATCTTTGGAATCATGTAGAACTCACCAATCTCAAGAATACTCATTTGTGGATAGCGATGAGCTATCTGCTTAGCCACCTGTGCTAGGTGTTGGTGGTAGCGAGCGAAGCCCAGACCTGACTTGTAGTACTTGCTCAGCAAGTTATCTTTCACCATATGCTCAACAATAACACCGTCTCCTTGGATCGAAGTTGCCAAGTGATCACTAACAACGCACATAAGCTTTAAATCGGGAACGTCGTCTTCATATCTAATAAAAATGGTGTGTCAGTAAGATGCAATAGTGTGGTACTGTAAATGAGTTGGTGGAGAAGATAGTGAATGATAACATACTTATCAACAAGGGCTAAAATATCCTCTCGGGTATCGTTAGACCACGATTTTTTGAATGATGTCTGTTTTCCACTGCGTGCAAGTGCTAAAGTATTTGACATACTCTTCGCAAGACGAGCATATTGAGGACTAAACTTTTTCCACTCTTGAACCGGCATCTTCTTGTTCAGCTCCTGACTGAAAAAGTGGGCAACACGTTCGCAAGCAAGCGCCAGATCTAGCTCTTCGGGGGTGGCCGATCCAAGACCGACAACAGATTCTGCATCTGGTGCACCAAGTGACCATACTTCCTTGTAGTAAAACTTGCGGTCATCTGTTTTAGTGTTCCCCTTAAGTGCGACCAGTCTTAACCCCTCTACCTGCATGAATGCACGATTGTGCTCATCATAGATATCAACATCGCCAAAAATCTCCCCGGGTTTCTCATGACTCAATGTTGAGTTCCATGGCTGAGAAATAGCTTGCTCTGTATTCCAATCACAAAGAGCCGGGTTGATTGTAATGCGCTTGACACTTCGAGGAAGAAGGACTTTCCACAATCTGTCGTCCATAGGAAAGAACCAGGTTGCCATAACGCCATGGAATGCAATATCTAAAGTTGGAGGGTGCACCAGCAATTTACTTGCCGGGCCATTATCAGCTGGCCGATCGATCGAACCAGTGGCAAATCCAAGTTTTCTTTTGAGTGAGGACATTTGCCTGAATGCACCCTTGTAGCCAAAATCGAATTGAGCAAGATTGGCATAGAAACGATCGATATCAATGTCAGTCATATTAGGAAGTGGCTTCCCTGAAGATGGCAAGGTGTCAGGGGACGGCTCTCCGAGTATCACTTCAACACGACAGCTAGCCATGAGCTGTAAATGGCCCTTTTGCTTGTTCAGACAACCATAGACCATAAAATCAGCAGTGATGATATCCTTGGCATCTTCGGTTGTTGTGGTGGTAAGAGTGCAAAGTGTTTCTACACCTGTAGTGTCGGTGTCAAATGTGATCGCCCGACCGATATCAAGATCTTGAATCTCAATAAGGCGGATGGAATTCTCCCTCGCCAGAATTTTTCCTGCTTCCACTGCCATGGACACATACCCTGCTGCTGGAAAAACGATTTGGCCCTGGATTTGATGGCCATCTATCCACGGCATCTCTTTGGGTATAAGAAGATTGCGCCATCGAAGTTCCTTCTCTGTGCTGTACTCATCAACGACACCAAGCAGCTCATGGGGAGGATCCACTCGTTCGTTATATGCTCTTGCAGCACGCGAGTCGCAGTAATATACTCGGTCATGCTCCCAGCAGTAAGATGGCAGGTCAATTATGGCTTGTGGCTGAGCCTCGCCAGAGACGCAACGATCAAACTTAGTGAAATCAACTGCTGAAGGGCCAAGTTGGGTCCAAAGGAAGCCCAATGCATCCGAAAATGCGACGGTATCGTTGGTGTTTCGACTCAGAACTCCCGAGTACGGGGTGTCAGTTCCTGAAACTTCTTGCATGGTCTGACTTGCAGGACCCTTGAGAGCCGGATGAGGTCCCACTTCGAGAGCAACGCCATAGGGTGGCCCTTCTTTCATTGCGGCTTCCACGGCTTGTGAGAAAAGAACTGTACTGACCACTAGAAGATTAAAGAGTTAACCTTGTTCCTTTCATACGGCATAAACATTATCAAAATTGCTTTCTGAGCAAAAGATTGTGAACTCGAACGTGCACAATTCGCAATCAAATATTATAAACCGAGAGAAATAAAGATATATTAGAGGATTTGATTAACTTACTGTTGTCTCTCCAGTACACGCTCTTCAAATCATCTGTCATTCCCATCTTAGTTCCACCGCGAACACTTGAATACCAGATACAGTCAGGGTCTGGCTGTTGGACAGTGATGGCTACTTGCTCCAGCGATTTGACGTAAGGAGCTGATGGCGGAATCATGTGGTGCGAGTGATAAGCCGTATCCACTTTCAGGAGCCTTGCAAACTTTTTCTCGTCCTCAAGGACTAGCTTAGCTTGATCTATTCGGTCAATATCGCCAGAAAGGGTGACACTAGAGGATGAATTGCTAGCGGCAACGCTGATTCTGCCTTTGAAGTAAGGTAGATCGCAAAGCTCTTTAGCATCCTCTAGCGAGGTTCCCGCAGCTAGCATAGCACCCTTCATTCCATTTGCATTGGCTGCCAATTTTGCGTGCAGACCTCTGTAGTAAGCTATTTTAAGTGCATCAGTAGCAGAGAGGAAACCCTAGAATAATCAGTATGATAAGATTTAGGCGGAGACGGATTGTAATTTGGACTTACAGCAGCGTATGCAGCACCAATTTCTCCAGAAGAATGGCCTACGACGGAGGAGAATCTGATACCAGCACTTCTCAGGAGGTCAACCAACATTATCTGAACAGCAGTACAAAGCGGCTGAGCCAAAGCCGCCTCGCTAAGACGAGACTCCTTCCCGCTAGCCATAAGCTCTTCTGTAAGTCTCCAGTCTGGACCATCTGGAAGATCCGTGAGACACTTCTCAAGATGGTCAAACAAAGTTCGGACGTATGTTGAGGCCAGAATGAGGTTCTTCCCCATTGTAGCCCATTGAGCCCCTTGGCCTGTAAATACACCAAAGATTCTGCGAGAGCCGAGGGAGGAACGGAGTCCAATAGTTTTGTTTGCTTCTGAAAGATGCGCATCAAGCTTCGATATTAAATCGTCCACAGAGAGTGCTGAGATGGTGGTTTTGATAGGCAATGCTGACCTTCGAGTCTGTAGGGTCCACGCCAGATCTCGTAAATTAATCGACTTGTTATTTTTCAGGTGAGATGAGAAAGCTGTCATGTTGGCAGCGAGAGATTTTTCGGAGGTGGCAGAGAATGTGAAAGGAGTAAAGACAGAAGCCTCTGTGCGCGTTTCTTCAATTTTTGGGACATCGTAACTCTCGAGAATAGCATGGGAGTTGCTACCGCCAAAGCCTAATAAAAAATGAGGTTACTACTATAGTTAGAGATAATGGGTGATTTAAAGCTTACCAAAACTATTTACACTAGCTCTCCGAGGAACACCAGCAGGAAGCTCCGGCCAGGGCGTCGCAGAGGTTGGGATGAGAAGATTATTATAAAAAGGAGCAACTGTTGGACTGAGGCGTTCGAATAGAAGGTTGGGTGGAATGATCTTATTCTGTATTGCAAGGGACGCCTTCAATACACCCGCTAGACCTGCGGTACCTTCGGTATGTCCGATGACGGTCTTGATGCTTCCGACATGAAGTAATTCTTTCTCGTCAAATTGCAAATCTTCACCGAAAAATGATTTGCAAATTGCTTCAGCCTCGAGCGGGTCTCCAGCTGGTGTACCTTTTTGAAATCAGGTCAGATATGAGTCAAGAGCGGCCTAGAGTGGATACTGATCTAGGTTTGCAGTGTCCCAAACATCCGCACAGTCTCTGAAAGATTCAGGTTCTAAAGAAAGTAGGGAAGGAAGTGAGTATAGATAAACTGAACATACCTGTACCATGCGCTTCAAAATAATGTGGCCTATCCTCCTTTTTGCTTAAGTCAAGGCCAGCTCTGGAGTAAGCCTGTCGGATCATTGACACTTGAGCTAACGGATTCGGCATGGTGATACCCTTAGTGCGACCATCCTGATTTGTGCCCGTTTCCCGGATAATGCACTCAATATGGTCACCATCTTCCAAGGCGGTGCTCAATCTCTTGAGAACAACGGAAGCGAATCCCTCTCCACGAGCGTAACCATCTGCTGACGCATCCCACATGTGAGAACGTCCAGTAGGAGAAAGCATATTCAACTTGCTTTCACCTATGAAGATTTCTGCCAATTGAAGAATAATTAGCCTATATTCAGGTATATGAGACTGGATATAAAGGACACACCTGGCCCCAGAATCAAATCCGCTCCAGCTGCAACCGCGACACGTGACTCCCCACTTCTCAACGTCTGCACAGCTTGATGTAAGGCAATCATACTTGACGAGCAGGCAGTATCGATAGTCATTGATGGGCCATGCCAGTCGAAGAAATAAGAAATTCTGTTGGAGACGATTGCTCTTGAAGTTCCCGTAGCGAAATAGGTCGGCAAAGCACTTGGGACGAATTAGCGATATATTTTTAAAAGTGAAAACCAAGAGAGCGAAACGTTCTTCTGCAGCCCAAAATAAAGAGCAAAAAAGCGAAAAGAATAAAGAAATAGGGTGATTACTTGACATCGCGCAGAAGGTGCTCCAAGTATTCGACAGCCATCACGCCGACATAAAATGCCGTGTCTGAGCCTTGCAAAGACTCAATTGTCACGCCTGCATTTTCGAGGGATTCATATACGGTCTCTAGCAAAATTCGCTGCATAGGATCGATCGCATCTGCTTCAACGGGTTTGATGTTAAAGAACTGAGCATCGAACAAACGATGATCCTCGGACAGTAAGTAAGCATCTTGGACATTGGTGGTTCCATGATGAGAACCGACGGGGTGATAGAAGGCCTTGTAATTGTAACGATCGATCTTCCTCAAGACATCTCGAGGCTGCGAGAGAAGTTCCCAGAGCTTGGAAGGAGTGATAGCTTCTCCTGGAAATCTACATCCGCTCCCGATGATAGCAATTGGTTCGGGCGCCATGATAGATTGTCGACTTTTGAATAGGGAAATATGCCGCCAATTATCTATGTTAGTTTGGATCCGATTCTAGATATTAAGTTTGTTAAAGTCTGGCAGAAGGGTTGGAGGGGACAGAGGTAGGGGGTGGATTTGCTAGAACAGTTGAGGTTGGAAGATTGAGTTGGCGGATAGAGATGCCTTGAAGTAAATGGGTATATCCTCAATGTCAAAAAGGTCAGGCAGTTGGATGGAGCAGTAGGTATCGTGGCATTGGCTTCACAAACGAGGGAAACTCCGTGGCGATGCTGTAACTCTTTTGATATAATACAGTGCAAGCTTCAGCTAAATAGGTTGATAGGAATAAACCACGCCCATTGGAGTATATGGCCGACTGTGAAAAGCAAACACCGGGGAAAGGAAAAATGCTCCTCTCGGTCCAGCTCAAGCAAGCGACAAGTTCCCGACGACTTGGGCCGAATGAAATTGGGAATGTGGCTGTCATCTTGTCACTAAACAGGCACAAGCGCTGCGAGGAAATGATACGAAAGTGCTGTTAGAGAAAAAGATCCGAGTATTGTGGCGAGCTGAGAGCGAGAAGTGAGAGGATGTAATTGTGGGATCCTTAGACCACCACTTTTCGGCAAAGCTGCGCCTTCGTTGATGGCGCAAAAAGATCCGAAGGAGGGAGTAGATGACCGGCGACTTTTTGGCCGAGGATGACTAATTTCAGAGTATGTACTCAACCTTATGAAGTACTTGGTATGAATTAGCTCTACCTTCTACCCTAACTAGGTAATATATATTGACCTGGCCGGTTTCACTGCACTTATGATACTCTTGGTGGCAGAAAGTTCGGCGTTGAGGGGCATGTTGTCCTCGTCTGAACGGAACTAGACGCGATTGTGCTACCGAACGATCGTAGACCCAAGGTATCACTTCGAAGGTCCCTAAGTAGATCAATCTAATTGACAACGGCGCTGACTTCGAGGAGCTCTATTGTGATATCAAATAATAATAGGATTTTGGAAAGGGGTATGGTCTGTAACCCAAGCAAAGGGGGCTAGGCACGGACATCTTGCCGCTAATTGCTATGTACGAAGGTACCGAAGTACCTCATATCAATCAATACACAAAGTCATCGTAGCATATTTGTGATTTCACCAAGTACATCTAAAAAGCTTTCTTTGATCTATCCTGCTTGGAATTTCCTGCCTCGCCACATCCCATTATGTTCTCTCCCCTCAATACAGCGGACCCTGCTTTATCAACATTCCTAAAGCATACTCCCCAAGCCTCGTCAACCTTCCTTTCTGTGCTTTAGTACACGGGTTGACCAGGTCGAAGTCGATCGCAGGACGATGCTTAGCCACAAGATTACTGAACGTGTCGAAGGCAGTGGTGCACTCCTCGTACAGCTCGGGGTCGAAGCTCAGCGGCTTGCGTGTTCCCACGCCATATGCGCCCCGGTCCCCATCAACATAACTCAATGCCATCCTTCCGTACGGCCCGTTGCCAATGTCGAGCGCCTGCACCACATAGTCTGCACCTTCTTCCGGAAAGTTGGGCGCAGCAACGTCGTCGGGGTCATTTGTGGCGATGTTTTTGATGCGGAATCGACAGCTCCCATCGAATGCGCATTTCCCCTTTGCGGTCTCGATCCAGTGATAGGAGTGGGAGTCGGATCTACAGCGGTGATGGTCGGCAGAAGCGTTAGCTGGAAGCCACCTGCAAAAGGCATCAGTTCCCGAGGGGTTGGGTGTGGTGGGGAGCGCGAGGAGCCTTACCAACCAAAGCTCAGATACCCCGTTGGCGTGCCGTACGTGAAGAAGTTGGACGTGAGAAATGTACTGTCGGCGACGTACGAGCTATCGGGGTTTGGTACGATGCCGACGGTTGTTCCATGGAATATAAAACTCTGGGCGGCCGAGAGGGTGGCACTGGCAAGCAGGCAAAGGAACTTGAGACACAGCATGTCGAAGAAGCGACAATTGGCACACGCTTTTCAGCAGACTTTTGCAAAAGAGAACTAAGTAGCACAGAGGGCGAAGGGCAACGGAACGACGGTGCCAGCTCGACTTTTCATCCTGCTATTTGACCTGGGGGGAGCTGGGTCAAAACGAGTAGGCGAAGTCTCTGGAGTAAAGATACTTGGAAAATGTCCGACGTTGTGGCACGGGAAAAGAGCCATGTTCCGTCTCGGAGATAGAGGACGATACACGCATCTCAGAGAACAAAGGGATGGTCGAGTGCCGAGGTCAAGTTTCTGATCGAAGAAGTCCGACCAGCTGGGCGCCTCCAATTCAGCCGCTCGACAAGCGACCTCAGCAGCATTTGGGGGCGCCAGCATTGTGTTCCGTTTCCGTTCCTCATCACCGAGTAACACCACCCACACATACTCCAAACCATATCCAAATGCACACCTCGGATCCGATGGCCGCGCCCTCAGAAGATGTCTCCAACGGACTCAAACCGATATGGGGTGTTTCTGTCCGCTCCGTCATTCCTCTCGACAATGTGCCCGAACCAAGTCAACCGCCATCTCAGTGGTTGTCGTCCGACTTCATGGCCCCTCTCGCTCCTCAGCAGCAGCAGCAGCAGCGGCTGCGTCGGCCACTAGCATCGCAGTCTCTGAAGGAATTGGGCATACGAGCATGCGGGACTTGTGTCAAGGCGAAGGTCAAATGTGTTCCGAATCTAGAGAATCCCATAGCAAAGTGCCAGCGGTAAATCTAAGCCCCCCCCCCCGCTCCCTGGCCCCATCTCAGACCGTCCTGCATTTGAACTCAGCCTCCAAATCAATACTGAGACTTGCTAGGTGCCAGCGCTTGCAGAAGGAATGTCTTCCATCTGTGGTAAATCAGCAGAAGCCCGTTAAGCGGACGTGAGTACCCAAACTAGTCAAGCTATTACCCCTCTGAGGGCTTGCCGTGCTGATGTTAGGCGGGTAGACGAGTCGCACAGCTCGAGAAGAAACTTAATAGCCTAGTGACATTGCTGGCTTCTCAGGGAGTGCCCCAAAGCTTATCCGATATTAGCAATGAGGGTCAGCCTGTATCATCGTCAACCTCTTCTGAGCCGTCCATGTCTATGACACCCTCCACTTCTGATCCCGTTTCTCCTGATATTGATGACAATGTAGCCTCGCCGCCTGACTTCAATCTTGACGACTCTGAAGCGGAATGCTTACTATGGGAGTTTCGCACGAGTTTGGCGTGCCAGTTCCCATTTGTTATCATTCCTCCACAGAAGACCTCCCTTGAGTTGCGCCAGGAGAGGCCGTTCTTATGGAAAGCTATCATTACTGCAGCTTCCCACAAGGACGGGATGCGCCAGATCGAGCTCGGGAAACGCTTAACCGAAGAGTTCATTACGCAACTACTTATGCATGCTAAGAAAAGCCTAGACATGCTACAAGGTCTCCTTGTCCATGTTGCATGGTCCGTCAACATTCTCTTTGCTTCTTTCTCTACCGACATGTTGGTTGAATTTCTGTGGGCTAACTGTGCATAGGTATCAGTACCACTTCATCGTGAATCCACAGGTTACAAATCTGCTTTATCTATCAAAGGCTCTAGTAACAAATCTTGGCCTGCAATGGATGCCAGCAGTAAAAGAAAGGCGGGGAGCTTTCTTAGAATCCATAGATGGAACTGCAAATCCAGCTCAAACAGCAATTCCAGAGACCAACTCATGTTTCCTCGAGGAATGGAGAGCTCTTGCTGGCGTTTTCTACTCGATATCTATGTATGTGCTACACCACTGTAGAAGATATACGAATCATGGGATATATGTGAACTGACTTGATGACAAGTGCAACATCTCGGTGCCAAAAGCTAGAACCTTTTCATCACACGCCCTACATAAAGGAATGCTGCGAATCCTTAGCAGCAATCAAAGAATACGAGAGTGATGTACTCCTGATGCATCTTGTGAGGCTTCAAAAGATAGCTTTGGATATCGATCAGACCTTCAAGGACCCTGTGTTCTTGCAGCTCAACAAGGGATCGGTGCAAATGCATATGAAGATGTTACAGGAAGAGCTTCAACGCTTCAGGTCTTCATTGCCCCCAGACCTCCAGCAAAATGGCATGTGCCCTTATCTCTGGCAGAGAAGCTGTTCCTGAGACCTTGAAGCTAATGAAATTGTATATCAGCTATTATCGTCACCAGCTACCAAATTGCAGAAATCTGCCTTTATGAATCAAGCCTGTACATGGACCAAGGATTCGACAAAACCCAACGCCTCAACCTTCTCTACGAATGCCTCATTAGCACTAAGAACTTCTTCAGCACCCATTTTGGACCCGACCGGCCCCTATCTTCTAACCTATCATTTGCATCCTGGACCCAGTTCGGACAAGCACTCATAGTCGGCTTCAAGCTCTGTTTCCTCCTGGCAGAGGGATGGGACCTGCCTCATGTTCGTGAGGAGCTACAACTGTGTCGAGTACTAGATTCGCAAATCAAAAAGGTTGAAGAGATTATTAGTACACAAGCACAACATATAGAGCAAAGCCAAGGACTTGATGGCCAGATTGAAAATTACGGAGATGGCCTTATCTTTTCGAGATATGTGCAGCAGATGCGTCAGGTTAAGGCTATGTATGAACATCAAGTGAATGGAGAGATATATGGGCTTGCAGTATGTGAGTGCTGGCTTTTTGAGGCTACTACTGACAGCTTTGCAGGGTGTTGATTATAATACTTCCTTAGGCACAGGCGTTCTGCAGAGAGATGACCTGTCAACTTTGTTCTGGCCTTTTGTGCCTGATAAATAACTGCGGTGATTTGATAACAGACCCTGACCAAGGTCGGTCCAATTCGCTGTAGCGCCTCAAAGTCGAGCTTCAGTCTCCTCTACACTCCACCAAGGTTTAACAAGACACCATAGAAAATGTCAAAAGCCCCACAGTTCCGACCTATAGCCAGGCGTTAAATGACGACGACCAAAAAGTTATGTTGTTATGGTGAAGAAATCAATCCAAAGTCATAGCTAGCGAAGTGAATCATCTTCCATTCACAAGAGGTTCATATTACAAAGGTTAAGAGTATTCGGCAACTCGGCAAACATTAAAACGAAATAAGGACTACTGAACAGATGTTACTGATGCTGCAGTCTTCGATGCAGCTTCTTTGGGTAAGATTTCAGGAATAATGAGTCTATGTTTTGTTAATAGTGTTTATGTAAATACGGGTCAAACTGTATGTTTTACGAGATATATATGGGGAGTTAAATCGTGAGGAGGCAATACGGATAATACTTTCTGTTCTGGGTGTTGGACTGGCGGAGTACATTATAATTATTTCCTTAACTTTGTTTTATAGTCCTGCTTTCGTTGATAAATTTGTTATTTGCGTTTGACGCTGGTGCAGGTCGGATGAAGAGTTGATGAGGACGGATCACTAGCGAGAAGATAAATCTTTTCTCCCATGTACAATCTATGCGGGGATCGCTCCTCTAAATCGACATACAGTAGAGTTTTGTCTTTTAATACCGAAATATTTGCAGATGTGTGGTTTTAGGAGACTTTGCCGTCCCGAGTTTGTCCAAAACTGTCAAAAGTGCATTTTTACAATTTATTGTAATTTCTAGGCACGCTATAAATGTCAAATCACAAGATAAACTACGAATCACTATTGCATAGATAGAAGAGGTTCACTGAAGATCCTCCAGCATAAACGTATATTAGTTATACTTCCTGCGTCGCATTCCTCATTGAACGTCCTCGCTTTCTCCTAAGTACACCTCGTAAGCTCTTCCCCCCTATTATCTCCTTTCCTCTCGATCTCTCATAGCCCCATCTTGCACTGCTCTAACCTCTCCGCAGTCGTGATCCTATCATTCTCCATCGCGCTTCTCCACCTCTCTAGCGCGAACGAGACCCTCCTTTCCCGCTCCAGTGGGGGAGGTGGAGATGGAGGAGGAGATGAAGGGGCGTCACCTCCCATCTTCTGGCTCGAGGTTGGGTTCTGCTCTTTGGCTTGATGGACATCGCCGTGCAACTTACATCGCGCACCAGCTTGATGCTTTGGAGAGAGTTTTTCCAGGGTAGCGCAGATGCAGATTTCGCCGTCGCCGTAGAGGGGGAAGTCTTCGTAACGAGGGCTGGGAACGGTGTGGGGGCTTTGTGTGGGCTTTATGGGGGTTGAGGGTTGGGTAAGTGGCTCTGGCTCTGGCTCATCCACCGGCTTGACGGCGATGGTGCTGTAAGCTAGAGAGTGTGGTGATTGTGTAATGGAGGATCTCTGCGCTTTACTGCAAGGAAATCAGATAGTATGACTGAGGGTTTGAGTGAGGGTATTTACTTTTCTTCTGGACTCTGAGTCGTTTCTCCCCTTGGGGGGCCATCACTATGAGAGAGAGTAGAGTGCTCGTGCTGGATTTCTACCTCACGCGGCATCGAATACGCAATGGTAATATTGTACTCTCTCACTTCTTCATTCCCTGGTCCGTTGTTTACAAGGTATGGTGTATGCTCTTCGTTCAAGTTTTCTCTGCTACTATATTGATTAGCTCACTAGTCGAGTATGAGACTCCTAGGCCTTAGGTACTTCTCTGCTGGTGGAATCTCGTCCGGCTCATCTGTGCCCTTTCCATATCGATGCATCGAAAAGCAATTTCCCATGTATAACAATTGCAATATGGTGCTGTCGTTCAAACCAGAATTGAGGAGGATTCAAGTCCCCGACTCAATAATTCTAGCCAGAACACACACACACGATCAGATTACCAAAGTGGGAGAAATCTCAGGCATGATTGTGGATCAATAACTCAAGCAGCGAACGACGACGGCAACATGAACGACAGCCAAAGACACTTCAAATTTGTCATTTAGAAATTGGGAATTGGGAAACGAGGCTGGGCTGTCTTGACATATATAGCAATTCAAAACGGGAGAGATTCCTGAATTCTTGGGGAGGGATATTGATCGCAAGGTAGGTCTGAGACGTATGACAACCCATGCTCTGTGCCGCTGCCTGGTACATCTAAAGAGACATATGCATATCGCCATATTGCCAAACCATGTGTTGGACCCGGATGCGCCTCCTGTCGGATGGATCACCGCAAAGCCCTGGAGGGAAGGCGGGGCATTTCTATTGTGCCCCAGGCGGCTTTTGTGTGTGGGGGTCTGGTTTGGGGTATTTACAGAACGAGAAAAGGATCCATGTGAACAGGGAAGCGAGCGAGGCGAGATCGGGGAAGGTGGACTATCACATCTAATAGGTGTAGCGAAGGGCCCCACCTATCCTTCTCTATTGCAGGACTTAGCAGCACAAGTACAAACACAGCTGGATGCATTGCCGTGGGGTAAGGTTGAGACCCTGCCTTGATGGTTTCTTACGTAGGACTGCGTGTTGCCTTGCAGCTATACCATGGAGACTTCACTGTTGGCTTTCCCACCCTGCTTCGATCTGAGAGTAATAATCACAGCTTCTATTCATCTATACGCTATAACGGCACACTTATTCTGCAAGAAAAGCTGCAACTATGGAGGCTGTACTTGTGAAGCAGTTTAATATACAAACTTCACTGCCTATTTGCCGCTTGATTTGGCAAGCCACCGCACAGATAATTTATACTGTATACAGGTCGCCACATCTAGACCCATAATATGCACGACATGGTATTCCGCAGCCTCGAAGAAGACAGGCATGCCTCCTGTGAAATCGTGGACCAACTTTCTGGGTCTCTTCTCATCCAATGGCTCCAGGTCACGAGACAAACTGGGACAGCCAGAAGTTGTTTTCCTCTCTAGTACTTTGCTAGAGACTGAAATAATTAGCCAAAGTCTGATAATTTCAGAGGTAGGATTTTTGAGTGGGAGGACTTTTGATATTTGCCACCCATGCTTCGGTGAAAGGATACGTCGATTGTGCATAAGGCTGATTTCTGTGACTAGGGTGGGGGTAGGGGTTGGCATGAGGCGATTCCTGAACATGGCTCTCTTGCCAATCGAGATAGCGTGAGAGATATTTTATTGGCTCGATTGGGTGAGGCCTTTCTGGAGAGGAAGTTGGGTTGGCCCCAGTAGAGACAGATAAGTGTCCGATCAAGACATGGGCGCTAATACAAAAACCTCTCAATAACCAACTAACTTTAAATGTATATATACACATATGCTAGAGATGGGATACATTAAATAACGTTGTGTTATTCGTACGCTTCAAAATATTCACTATTTCGGAATCTGTATTTGCTTCACTATTGGGTTTAAGATAGAGTTGCGTGATAAGTCTTATCAGACAGTTATTTCTCCCCCTTGGAAGTTGAGCCAGGCTCCAGCATTGTGATCTGGGTACCGATCGATCTAGCTCAAGGCAAGGATGACTAATTTGTGTCAAGCCGCTGAATACTGTTTTGTTTCAAGTCGATGGAGTGCCTGTCAATGACCGAGTACATTGGGCAGTTATCATTTTTCAAGCGAATGAAATATTGATTTGTTTGAGGTTGAGTATCAGCATTCGAAATGGTATAAATCTCGTCGATCTTTTCCAATTTAGGAATATTGATTTGTTTCAAGCCAACGGATAAAGATGGAAATTGTGAAATAGTATGAGCAGCCTCTTGTTCTTATGTGATCTATCTGATTTAACAATTTGCTGGAGCTATGGGCTGAGAACTCTATAATCGTTTTACAGTTGAAGAGGCGTGTGTAGGGGTGCAGCTATGATAGAAAACCAGTGTCTAGACTTCAGATGCTATCAGTAGATTTGTATCAGAGTTGTGACCAAAACTAACTGGATAGTCTTGCTTTTGTTTTAACGCTCACGAGATGCTAGTAAACTAGTCCTCCATATGTACTCACTTCTTTCACTCTTAACTAAGTAAGAGATTCTAGATTTCGTTATAATAAGTGCAGAAGAATAGTCGTTGCCTTGTATTCTAGAACGTGGAGTTTGAAAACTTGATACAGTATTCGGAGTTGAATATGAAGGAGGCTTGCAAAATCCTAGATCGCTCCTTTCTAATGGGAAGTAAATAATATGTCCGGACCGGATGTGCAATAAGAGGTATTACGTGAGTCTAGATGAACTGACCAGCAGCTTTGCACCAGACTTTAAACTTCGCCAATGCTTAGCTGTAGTCTGCTCCCATGTCAATCAAATGACACGGAAGGATATCTATTTACTAGGTCATGGGGGTTGCTAAAGACACATGAAAAGGGATGAAACATAGGTTTTAAGTGACTATAATTATTTAGTTATGTGTACAGATTAAAGACAACTCTGCATGCTTTGCAATGTGAACATAAAGTAAGTTTAAAACTGGAATTTTTGACATCCTTAAGTGTTTGATTCGTAACCTCTAGTGCATTCGTAATAATTTATACCAACTGTACGAAAAAAAGTCCCACCGGCTTTCTTGAAATTTCAGAAAGAGAAGTGAGGTTTGGGCTGGTTTCAAAAAAATGCGGGTTCTACCTTAAGGAGTGAAAGAAGAGACATGTAATAAATGAGGCGCTCGCTTCGGGACAGATACCAATTTGGGCATCGTAAAAGATTGGTACAAGAAGATAAAAAAATATATTCTGGCATTAATGCTTATACTTCGACCCTCTGAGCACAATAGATAAATTTCGAGCGTACTTCTAGGCCTTTTCGCTCTCCTCGGGATTTGAGCCTGTAGAAAACTCTTTCCTCATCGCCTCCTCGACAATAGCACCACACATTTTGGCATACGGATTCGTATGCACCGCGATCGCCTTGCTAACCTCATTTCCATACCTCCCTCCCATGAAGAAATCCCTTGAACTCGACTCTTCCAACACCTCCAACCGCTCTATACCATATGTCTCAAATGCCCGATCTAGTCGGTCGCTTCCTTTAGCTTTCACTAGCTTCGCGGCTGTATAGAATAAAGTAGCTCGTTGGGTGTGAGCTTGGGCAAGAAGTTTGGCTTGGGAGGGTGAGAGTGGAGAGGAGGGCGAAAATGGTGTTGCGAGTTTAATTGCTGTGTTTAGATCTGAGATTGCGTCTAAGGTTGGCTTTGTATTTAAATCTTGATTGTCTACAGCTTCCCTCCTTACAAGAGCTTGGTCGCCATATCGCCATCGAATGAGCTGGGCTCTATTGTTGAATGGAGATGCATAATTTGGATATTGTTGAATCAAGGACGAGAAAATATCATAGGCTTTCGTGAAAGATTTTCTTATCTTATTCTCATCGTTGGCCCCTGAAACCTGCTCGACCAAATGTATTGCTTCCAATTCCCGTGACTTTAGTATTGAAAGCAACTCCGGATCGGTAATATGGGGATCTGAAGGTAGTGTATCATCAATAAGGATTCCTGCCGAAGGGGCACTTTCCGGGTCGAAAATGTGGGAAAGTATATGAGAGTCGCTAGTACTAAGATGTTGAGGAGGCATGGCTTTCCTTTTTGAGGCGACGGCGTGAACACTATCAGATAAGGCACTGGATTATTTGAGAGACCAAGAAACTAAGATGGCAGCAGAGAGTTTACATCGGGAGGAATGAAAGGTGTACGAAGAGCAAGTCAAAAGAGATGGTCGTGCTTGGCACGTGAGGGGTGTTAAGCCGAGGGTTTATCCCGCAGATGTCAGCAAAGCCATTTTAAGCCGATCGTAGCAGCACTCATGTAGAAGAAGTTTGAAGCTTATGAAGCTTAGAATGCTAATCCCAGACCTACTTACTAATTTTAGGATATATCTTATGAGTGAAGCAATTCGCTATATACTAGCCAGGCTTGAATTTCTACACAAAGTATACGTTAGTAGAAACATAAAAGGATTTAGTCCTAATTCTAGACATTAGCTTATGGACTCTAGTTTACTTATTCAACTCCCCATTTTGTTCTTGTGTTTAGCGAACCTCGGAATGAATGTTAGTTATGGGAAAGGTATCTTCTGTGGGAGACTTCACTTTAGGTGTAGAACATCGCATCGTACTCATTATCGTGTGTTCGCACATCATTCGGCCTTACCCGCTTGCCGTCTTTTTTTGGTGAAGGGGAGTCTTTGTATTTTGCTTTAATACGATGAAGCCGCTCTACCATTCCGTGGTCTAGTTAAGAAATATTGTCATCCGACTTGAAGGTATTGCCGAGCTCCATTCGATTGTCAGAACGGGCAAAGTAGAGTGTTCGCATAGAGAGTATTGTGATCTCTTTTTGTACTAGAAGTGGATCTTGCTCATCGGCTTGCTACTTATGTAGATCCGGTCGCTCGGATGATCACCTTAAGTGATTGGATATTGATACTAGCACTGGACGGCCTACCTAAGCTCCGGGGGCCCGACAACAACTCTGCTGGAGCTAATGTTTAACCTGTACAGTAAAATACATCGAGCTTTCATTACATTTCGTGAATTTCATGGAAAATGCCCATTTTATCATCATTTGAATTACTAGTCAATCCAGTATGTAACTCTTCTTGCTTTGTCGGTTTATAGTGTCAAAGACAGTGGATGTGACAATATGGTTGCAAGCGGTCTCATGGATCAGCACTGATTTAAAGCTTTTACCTACATCTATCTGATACCTACCGGCTCTCTAGTGTGATTTTCCTGCCTATATTTCCTTACTAGATTTAGGAACTAGATATCCGAATAATAATGTGAGATTTGTGAGGAGGTGGTCTGCGTTTCGCCGACTATGTCACGATACTATCGTTACACTTTTAGAACTACAACCACTCCTTCCTGCTCTCAATTTGGCGATAAGAGATATAACCTGTTATAATATGCATAAGTCCGAAGAATTACATACCTCCATCCCCTTTGGTGGGGATGGCCGGAATGAGGGGTAGAAAAGTCTGATGGTACACCCGCCAATTGTGGCGGGGTGTGACCGTTCGAAGCTCCGCATCAGCTCATGGTCTGATCACAATATTTCCATCGCGAGAGCTATATGAATGGAGGAGAGTCTCTATTTTATCCTTTTAAAGTTAATTTACTAGCAGCTTTAAACAACTAAGATTGCACCCACAAAAAACAAGAACAATATTCGATATGGCAACTATTCCTACTACCCAGCGAGCCGCTGTCCGAGTTGGAACAGGACTTACTTCAAAAGCTCCTGTTGTTACCATTCCAGTCGAAAAACCAGGCCCAGACCAGATTCTGATAAAGATCAACTGGACGGGTGTTTGTGCTTCAGATAAATCTCTCTTACACGATGATTGGGCTCCTCTTGGTCTTTCCATGCTACCTAGCGCCAAAGGAATTGTAGGACACGAAGGCGCCGGAGTTGTAAGTATTTCTAAAGATTCTTCTCAGTACTACTTGCTTGTAACTTGGCAATTCTCTGTTTCCCATTCGTGGAGAGTCAAGTCTTACAGAAAGCCAAGATTTCACTCGATAAATAAACGAGCTTTATACTGACTTAGTTCAGGTTGTAGCAGTCGGAGAAAACTCTCACAACATGTGGAAGGTTGGTGACAGAGCTGGCATCAAATGGGTAGCTTCTACCTGCGGTACTTGCGAGTTTTGTACCAACGGCCAGGATGAACTACACTGTGAAAAGCAAACTAACGCTGGCTATTCTTCCCCTGGAACCTTTCAAGAATATGCTCTTTCAGACGCCCGCTATGCGTCTCGTATTCCAGAAGGTGTCACGGATGAAGAAGCTGGCCCAATCATGTGTGGGGGTATTACTGCCTATATCGGTTGCAAGCGAAGTGCAGTCAAACCAGGTCAATGGGTCGTCATTTCGGGCGCTGGCGGTGGACTTGGGCATCTTGCTGTCCAATATGCAAAGGCTATGGGAATGAGGGTTATTGCTATTGATGGTGGAGAAGACAAGGCAAAACTGTGCAAGAGTCTAGGAGCGGAGGTGTTTATCGACTTTCAGACTTGCAAAGATCCCGTAGCCGAGGTTAAGAAGATTACGACGTACGGAGCTCATGGTGTTATCGTGACTGCTGCAACAAAGGGGGGCTATGCGACTGCGCCTTATATGCTGAGACCTGGTGGAACCGTAGCAGTAAGTTTTGTCCAAACCATATCTAAAATGTGCTCACCATAACTAACCTCCAAAGGCTGTTGGTCTTCCAGCGGATCCCACCGTCGTGGCCGGCTGCTCTCCGCTTTACCTTATAATGAATAGACTCAACATTGCAGGATCCAAGACTGGAACGCTAAGTGAAGTTCAGGAATGCCTCGACTTCACAGCTAGAGGGCTGGTCCACCCAATACTGGTCAAAGGCACCCTTGATGATGTTGATAAATATGTCGACTTGATCACGCAAGGGAAAATGTCTGGAAGAGCCGTTCTAAAGGTCGCTGCATAGGTACTTGCATGCTTACGGCCTTTGTTTAAAAAAGAAAAAAAATAATTGAATCAAGATTAATCAAACCATTTTTCTGAACAGAACTTTCTAGCTTCAAATTATTTTTGAATTTGAGAAAAACTAACCAGATACTATTACTATGGATCCTCTTGCTTCTAATCAAGATCTATGAGATTCCCCAGACCTTACATTTTGACTGAGTATGAAGACTTTGATATAAATACCTCGGAGCTTAGTTCTACGGAACGTATCGATTAAACATTAACAAGTTTTGAATCTTAGCAGATATGAAGGACTAGATGTAGCGTTAGGAAACAGCCTTTTTAAAGTTGAAATAAGTACAATCAGCAGCTGCCAGTCCCAGCCAGTAACGTGTAAAACTCGCTTCTCCAGCGAAGCTCCACTCCTCTGTAAGCCAAAAACTGCCCCACTCTGTTAGAGGAATACACGGGAGCAAAAAGCAAAAAATAATTGATCAGACAGATGGAATTAAACCATCAACTCTTCAATCCATGAGAACATGGCGGTGCTGGGAATCGAACCCAGATTGAAACGGACCAGTGTGAGACTTCAGATATCTTCGGAACCACAACGTCACGTGCTACCATTACTGTTTTTCGTTAGTTGATTCTTTGCTGTGATTTCAGAGTGGAGATGCTTACCACCACACCACCTATGCTGATTGGTTGGAGATTGTTGTTCTTAATAAGGTATATGAAGGGAATCGACTTTAGTTTGTGGGTTATCGGATCTGGTCTCCACACACCCAAATTGATTTGATGTCGGGGGCGCTAACCTAAAGTTGTGGATTCAATGCCTTTAATAGCGCATTTATTTTTATAGAATCAATTTACTCCTTCGCCTATTCATTTAGACAAGAAACTAATGTCAAAATGAAGTGTGTGCAATTTGAGGAGACTGAGGATGATGGTAATGACCCCAATGTGAGGGAGGACAAGACCAGAGAGAATAAAAGGAATTTCTAAGATGAAATACGGCGATTATCCCTCACTTCTGGCGATGGTGGCTTACTTTATTTGACACGATGAAAAGAATAGAGGCAACTGAGGTCAAGGCAGATGATGGAATGAGCCGTAGGTATGTCAGTAAGGATAACAGTTCAACCCCGCTCCGCATCATGTTACGCAGATGTTTTGTTAACAAATCCAATAAGATTTCAATGCTACCCAAAAAGCAAAAGAGATAAGAAATTCCCTTGTGGCTTGCAGTTCCCCGGCCCCCGACGACCTGCGGCCTCAGTGAGGCACTAGCATTGCTCCGAGCTGTAGTGCTAACTTTTTGGGGCGCACGCTGTCTTATAGTCAATGGCAGATCTGTAGGACCTTCAAACTTGATGTTTCGGGTCTCCTTTGGTAGCACACGATGTTGATCAAAAATCAGGTAGCGCATTATCATTCTAACAATGAGATATAAAAGTTTATAATAGAGCTGGTCTCAAGGCTTATGAAGTTGAAAGAATAAGTGCTATCCACTAATTCTCAGGAGATGGCCCTCTTCGATCGCATGGATACCAAAGCGTTTTGACCGTTGTGGAAGTGTGGCTTAATATTGCTTTTCAAGATGAAGTGTGCTGTACTCCGTATTGTGTTAGGGGAGGGGGAGGGGGAGGGTAGGACGTCCCGACCCGCACTCAATCGGGATCGAAGCGGACTCGGAAACCTAGGAGAAAGGACAATTCTAGCCAACCTGTTAGGCGATATACCTAGTCTGCAAGGAAGGCTTCAAGCCGTGCGTGGGCTGGATGATGTGCATCAGCATACAATATAGTATTCTAGTAGCTGAACCGAGCACCTCTAATGCCACAAGTTGTAATGCGGCAATCATACCTAAGTTGTTATTAGATCGAACAAGGGGCTCGGGGAAGGACTCTCAAGGAGGGTTGAAATAGAGTTGATTGACAAAAGAGGGCTGAAGATGGGTCTCCGAGACTTTGTGGCACTTGAGGGTGCACTTTGACCTCTTCCGCTTGGTAGCTCACGGACGCTGCGTCGCGGATGCCGCCATATCACAAAGCCACCTGGAAAAGATCGGCGGATGGTCCCGGATACTTGGTTCATGTGTTCCTGGTTGAGAAATGAAGATGGATATCAGGCTGTTCATGAACCACTTCTAATGAAAAAGCCTTGCGGTTTAAGCCTTAGCATCGAAGTTTTCTTCTTGTTGCGGCTCTGTATTCCGGACTTACAACATTCAATCAGGACGAGACTCTGGAAGAATGGTTCTCGCTATTATTGCGTTGAATAAGCAATTGTGGCGGCTAAAATGGGAACGCCAATGATATCCTTCCAGTCTTCCTTTCGGGGACCCAGCCAGCCGTAAATGCTCTACTGCAGGAGGGGATGCTACCGTTGCTAGCTAGCTATAGTAGCAATAAAGCCGGGGCTCCCAATCAGGCCGTTGCTGCAAGCTGTCTCCTCCCAATGGACCGGAGACCTTGCCATTGGTGCTCCTGGTTTCTGGGAGTCCGGTAGATGGCTATAATTACTTACTCACCGGAGACCAAATCATGAAGCCTCCCCACCATGCCCACCCCATTTTCGGCCCTCTTCCATAGGTATAGCCAGTATAGCCAAGTGTCCACAACAAGCTATCCCCCTCAAAGACAAAGCTAGGTACGGTGCATACGATCTTCTCTCTTTAGTGCCTGTCGTTGTCGTAGGACAACAATACTTCCTACTGTGCCGTACCCCACAATGGTGGCTTGAAGTGTTTCTTATCTCATTCCTTTTGGCTGTTGGGCGCATGCATGCATGGCACATGTTGGCCGAGTTCTTGGACTGACGTTTCGTCTTGTCTAGCTTTCGTGTTTGATATTCCGGCTCACCATGGACTTGGGCTGGGGTAGTTTGGCAACCCTGCTGCCTTCCGCACGGGCATGCGCTCTTTAACCAACGTCCCTCATCTTCCGAGGACAATACAAAGACTTCCGGACTTTCTCTACCTACTGTTGTTTGGGATTAGCTATCTCATCTCGTTGTCCTGTCGCATCCTCGTGTTTTCTCGTCGCCATCACTCTCCATAATCCGTAAGCCGACCGCTCCAGCATTGCCAATCAATAAATGCATTATCCTGGTTTCGGGCCATTTATTACCGTCGACCAGCAAATGCCCTGACCGTATCGAGGCCGCAGGATCTGACAACAACCTTTGCCCCCTGACCGATCTCAATCGCCGGCCCAGTGCGATCTTGGTCTTCCCTTCAACGAACGAGTATCTCCACCTCAACCCGAGACCGACTTCTCGCTCATCTCGCCGATCTCGCCGTTAGGCTTTAGCAACTCTGCCCCATTCCCCCGCCAAGGCTGAAATAAGAGTCTCATTCGACTCATCTTTCCACAAGAGCTCTTTCACGAGATAGAGAGGGGCAAACACCGTCTACCGTGCAGTCCGTGCCATTGACGGCATTACTTCAGTACTACTTAGATCACCGCAGGTTTGGATCGAACGACGTCCATTGGACTCCGCCATCAAACCCCCAAAGCTCTTACGAATACGGACGATTTCCCGGATACCCTGTTGCTGCTCCATGCTTCCTTAAACTTGCAAATCTACCGTGATAGGCCCCGGACCATGTTGAAGGGCGCAGATTTGTTTGGAGCCCATCATTCGTTGTCTATCGTAGTGTTGCTCACAAGATTCTTGCGATAGTTCGAGATCTCGCCCCTCGTGTTTCTGGTCGGCTTCTCCTCGACTCGATATTTTTGATAAGCGCTCCGATCACTGAACAGGACCGTCTGGGTCGATCTTCCTCTTGGGGTGCAATACTGGAGCTAACCGGGGTTTTCTCGGACAACCTCGTCGCTGTCGAACAGGGTCCGCGAATTGTTTTGTACTCATAAGTCGCAACAAACTCTCCAACGGCGGCCTGATATCCCTCCGGCTTTTTGTTAGGAACCTTGCGTCGCGTGGCCCCTAGGATACGAAACATTTGTGTCGACTCTGGGAGACTTCTGCTCTTAGCCAATCAACTGTGTTGATACCGACCGTCTTAGGAGCCTTTTATACTTTCACTGAGGCCATGACTATTCTCGACGTTGGGGACCCGACAGACCTCAGCGATAGCCCTCAGCAACCTGCTCTGCTAGCCGTTGGTGCTGCTCAACAAAACCCCGATTCGCAAGAACTGACTTCGGCAAGCTCTTATGCAAATCTCAATTACCTCTTTGGCGTCCAGAATACCACAATGGATGCGCCCAAGCCGAACCGCAATCGGCGGAAGCCCGCCCAAGGAGGGGATCATGTGAAGCATCGCCGCACTAGATCAGGCTGTTACACCTGCAGGAGTCGCCGGGTCAAGTGCGACGAGGTACATCCCATCTGTGAAAGTAAGAAGCCCGACTCCACGCGGTTTGAATCTCCATCTAATTGATTTGTGTAGGATGCAAAAAAGGTGGTCGAGAGTGTGTCTATCCAGACCCGCCAAAATCCTCCAGGTCTGCCGGCAGTGGAGCGTCCAGAACTCGCAAGGCCAAAGCCCCCGAAGGGACGGATTCCTCATCCGACGAGAATGACGAAGAGGTGAAGTCAGAGCATCTAGAAGCGATCCTCGACGAAGACGAGAATGCAAAGGGTGCTGTCAATACCCAAGAAAAGGCTGGAATACATACAAGTAGCTTGAGCCAACCTTCGGCTGGAAATATAGACATTTTAAGGCAGGAATCTGAGACGCCTTCTTTGGTACAAGATAAAGGAGCTTCGCCGACACCATCGACTGAAGGCTCTACTGGTTTTGCAGCATACCAAGTCACAAAAAAAGGGAGAATATCACCAGTCTCTGAGCCTGTGGCCCTAAAGAGTGATTGGTCCCATCTACCACCAGATCTTCAATTCTATCTAGCATATTTTGTCGACAATATTACACAATATCACTACTCCTTGAAATGTATGTCTGGGGCCTTTCTGGGAACTTATTTTCTAGACGCAGCGCTCAGGAACGATGCTTTCCTCTATGCGCTGGTTGGGTTCTCGGCCTTTCAAAGAACACTGCACAATCCAGAAGGAAAACTCCAGGATTTTCTACAGTATTATAACAAGGCTGTGTCTTTACTCCTTCTCTCCCTAAAGAAAGGAGAAAGGCACAGCAATAGCACAATCTTAGCAATTCTACAACTGGCTACTATAGAGGTAATGACTAGCACCAACTTCGTTGTTTTCGCTCCTAGTTAACTTATGACAGGAATTTCTTGGCGACTGGATTAATCTGATCGGGCATCAAAAAGCAGCTTATGAGATTCTAACACAGCTATACACGCCGCAAACTGTCATGGAAACCGAATTAACTCGGGTAATATTAGGTTGGTATAGCCGATTTGATGTATTCGCGGGACTACTAGGTGGCTTCGAGACCGTCCTTTCCCGTGAATGGTTTCAGTATGCTTCTGAATTTTACCAGCACCAGATCAAAATGGAGCCAGAAAAGCTAAGCTGGAAGGTTGATGGCGCAATCGCGAACCATCGTCTTGTAGCTATGGATATGTCTCTTCTTTTTGCAAAGCAAGGAAAAGGCGAGATTTCGCAGGCGCACTTTGTTCAAGAAAACGAGCTCATCAGTCAAAGAATCGCAGAGTGGATAACCAAAATGGATCCTGCCTTGCAGGATCCCCGACATAGAGTTACAGAATTCACTAGTGCTCGGCCACGAGACCCAGCAGATATTGTAGTCCCTTACAAGCCAGGCACTCTTTTCAGTGGCCCTCTGTTCGTGATGAATGTGGCCATTATTGACTGGCATTCGTTCGACCTAATGCATAGGTACCAAACAGCACTGACCATGGGGAAGAGTCTTCCTGAAGAATTAACCTTAAGAGCCTTTCAAACGTGCGAACTGTTTGAAGCCGTGGAATTTTGGTCAGGAAGTCCGCCTGGTGCTATTATAGCATGCCAAGCAAGTCTGGGAATGGCAGCAATCTTTTTGCCCAGAGATGAAAGGCACGCCATGTGGTTACGTCGCAAACTTGCAGGCATAGAGTGCCATGGGTATGTAATTTGGAAGTCTTGCCCTGCAATTAACTGATTTGGCTGGAATAGGTACATATATCCGTACATCTTTCGAACGAAAATGTCCGATATTTTTCGAGATCGTTCTTGTATGCATTGGTGGCTGCCACACGACGAAGGATATCCTCCCATTATTCGTACCATACGCAAATTCGTCGAAGACCGGACAGCTCCTGCCACAAATGTTGTTACCAAAGATTTGCAGGACATGAAAACTATATTTGCATCTTTGAGACTTGATGATGACGACGACGCCGATATTGTACCAAAAGGCAAGAGTAAGGAGCCTAAAGCCGATCTTCCTCTTGGTGCCAACCAAGAACTATTATTTCCTGACATGTCAGGTGCAATAAGAGAGGGTGAGGGTGATGGGTTTGGACTCTACTCCAATGCAGGAAATGGCTTGTGGGTACAGAATCAAGAGGGAGAAGCTTTCAGGATTCCAGAGAAAGATTCTTTTCCTTAGGATTACTTGGTTGGAACATTCTAGAAGCAGGTTGCTTTTGTGACTATGCTCTCAGCCAGCAGGGTTTTGCCTTCAAGTCTTCAGACTCTAAAAGCCCATAACCTACGCCATAATAGCGACAAGGACAGTGACGTAGATGGACCTCAGAATATCCACATGGCGCCACCTCTTGTTCGCCGGCCGAGGGTTCTCCGCCAGCTCTTTCGCAATCTCACACGAAGAGGAGAGAAATACCGCAATGGGTTGAAATCTTAGAAAATCTCATTGGGCATGAAAATTAACTCTGCAATTACTTACGGATTAATTAAATGCTTTATAGTTGCTTAAGGAGTTGAATCCTTGCAATTGTTCACTGGATGAGAATTCACGAGCAAGGGGTATTTGGAACGCAATGTATGAAATATATACGCTTGATTAGGGCGCGCAAGATCTGTAATGAATAGAACATATATAGATCAGTAATCGAGTAAAGAAGGCACTCTTCACTTCAACCCCAGCTTCAAGACTCCGCTTCTAAATACGATAGTTGAGCTTAACAGAACGACAGTGGGAACTACAGAATAAAGCAACGAGAAAGGGAGCAGTTTCTTTAACACATTTTTATCAAAAAAATTTCACCTAATGGCAGCGTATACTAAGGTTAACAATAGAAACACTTAATCTATGTATAGAATACTTTTTTTTGCTACATACCCGACAATGAGGTTGGCGTGGAGTAAATTTAGGCTTGACGCTAGTCCGAAAACAGACTAAGGCCCTTGTTTGACCTCTCAACCTCACTGCCAAAGCCGTCCAAAGCAAATACAATTAAATTTCACCAGCCTTCTAAACAACTGAATAGGACACTCCATCGATCGCATTTCCCAAAAACCCCTCTGGTTCTAGTCTCACCACACACCAAATATGAATCGGCCAGGTATGCGTCAGAATGCTCCTTCTTCCCACAGGCTGCCCCGCTGCAAACCATTTGGCATACCTATGGGTCAGGCACAAGAGTTATCGCGAATGATTATTAGAGCATACCAAGGACACCATCAGTCATAGATAAGTCTTTAAGGGTGTAGCGACTGGCCAACATGCTTGGGGAGCCCTGAAGTCTTCGCATCGACAGGCAACGTCAATTGGCACGCGGCATTGGCGATAGGAAGAATGTCATGAGGTCTTTAGGAAACTATCTGTCGCAGTCGCCATCTTACCTTGGCTGGGCTCTGCCTCATAAAGCTGTGGTTGTGCCGGTTCTGTGGTGCTCAAGTGGGCAGTTTGCGATCAAAGCCTTGCTTTGCTTGACTCGCTCGCTCTGTATCTCCTTCAAGAATTTCCTGCTAACAATTTCTTCTAAAGCTGTTGGACCACAATCCCTTCGCGGCATACCGAACGGCTTCCCAAGCCAACAACAAATTCCTCCGAATAGAAGCGTATCGAACCGGCTACCACCTACTGGAAAGATGGGTACGGATATTCCGAAATTGCTAGAAAGCACAGTTTGTTCCTCAAGTCGCTGACGTATATATTACAGCAGGTAATGGAGCAGGTTGGGTATTCGGTGGGCCGATGGGAAGCGCAGCCATGGGGAACCCTCGGCCAAATAATGGTGGTTTGACGAGTTTTGCTCAAACGATAGGGGCTTCCTCTCAGCCAGCAACACCTCTTGATCTCTCGTCAGTAGTACCTTTTATTGCCTGTTGATATCTTGGCTGGATCTTGGAGCTAGATGCTACTAGAAAGCCCAGGATGGCGTAATTAGCATCCTATGCTCTTGCCAATAATTTTACCTTGGGTGTATAAGGGCTGACCTTGTTTTAGAGAGTTTCCTTCCTTATCCAATAACCAACCTCAGCCAAGCCAGTCAGCATGGGCAACCTCTGGAGCTCGGACTCTCGGTCCATCGCAGGCTGTACGATTACAACAATCTGCCCTCTCGCAGCAACAGCAATTGAATGCCCAACAGCAAACCCAACAACAACAAGATGACCTATTCAGCTCATCCTCGCAATTGCCAAGTAGCCAAGGTGGATTTCGATTTGGTAGTCAAAATGCTGTCGGACAATCTTCGCAGCCGACTGCCGTAGATGATTTCCCGCCTCTGAATCGTGGGAACAATGGTGATATTGGCCCGGATCGGGGGTCGAATATGATACCAAATCTTGGATTTGGGGCGCCATCTAATGGTATTGGCTTTGGGTCCGCTAATCCTTCTCAAACAAGTCGAAATAATGGGTTACTAAATGCACTTTCTGGAAGCAATAGGGTAATTTCCGGCAATCGCGTGGCTTCTCCTGCGAGTATATCAGGTGAAATCTGTGTTGCCCAATTGATATTAAATTACGCTAATATTTTCTGAGGCGTGTCTAATTCTAGATCGCCAATTGAGCCAAGTCGACAACAAAGCTTAAGTGGGGTGCCCGAAAACGATCCAGGTGTAAGAATATCCACTTTCACTTTCACGTCCCTGAAACCAGACTTAACGTTTTTAGGCATTTCAAAACCAGCCCTTTGTATCCTCCATAGCTCAACCTCCGAGAGAGACGAGCGCGACACGTTCCACCATGTCTCAACTTGAAGGAATATCGTCGCAACAGCCCGATACAGCTGTACCACGTTCGCAAACCCTTGATTCGTCCTCCCAAGGTGGCGTTCCAGAAGAGTCGGGTCCTGAAGTGCAAGATCCTTTGGCGAATATGAGTGAAATTGATAAATGGGGGCTCAAAGGCTTCTCGTATATGTTACAAAATTTCCCTGATTACGCTGCTCTGGTGGCTGGTTCTGATCTTGCAAGTCTTGGGTTTGATTTGAACTCAACAGAGTAAGTGAACCTGTTGATAACAAAGCGCATTATGGAGAATTCAGTGCTGATTTTATGTCTCTAGACATATATCTTCCCAAATCTACTCATTATGGGACAATGAACCACCTCGACCTTCTGTTCCACGATACACATTACCAGAGTGCTATACTGTTGGCAATGTCGCATCTCTAGAGTCCAAGATGACCAACTTCAACGATGAGGCATTGATCTTCATGTTCTACAGCAATCCAGGAGATGTTCAACAACTTCTTGCGGCACAGGAGCTGTATGTTTCTCTTCAATCATATCCTAGGAATGTCGCTAACCTTTGCTATTTCTAGCAACCAACGCAACTGGCGGTATCACAAGAAACACCAAATTTGGCTGACAAAAGACGATATGATGGTTCCTCAGGCACTTGGGAATGGCCAAGAACGTGGATACTACATCTTCTTTGATATTAGGCAATGGCAACGCCAACGTGTAAGGTTTAGCCTTCCTCCTCTATCACACCCACTAATTCGTTCTCAGCGGGAGTTCACTCTTGTCTACGACGACCTTGAAACGATTCCTACTATCCCTCGGAATGGTATGGCTTAGAGCTCCCACAAGAATTTTTTCAATGGCTCGAGGATTTTGGGATGAAATTTACTGCGGAGTCCAAAAATGTAGCTGGGCTTGGTGTATTTCGTTGATAATTGCTGGGAGACGGAGGGACCAGAGGCCATTGCTATATCGGCTAACATGAAGGCGTTTATTCACTCTCTGGCTCGCATGCATGGAGTAATTAAGGGGTCAGGAGGGTAGAACTGGCGCTTTGTGTGTAATTGTAGGCGTCCTTAGGACCCGGTGTGGTCTACTAGTGAATAACTGGGACCCATGATGCCAATGATCATCATGGGATTTCTATGAGCAGACGCAAACCATCCCTTAGGACTTTGCAACATTTAAATGCTCTACTACAACTTTCCAGTTGGGAAATTGCAGTCCTGTCCTGATAAGGTAGGTGTTTGCACGTGACCCAAGCGATCGTTGGCTTTGGAGTGCATGCTTGAAGTGAAGGACCCACGCGATCGCAAATCATCCAACACAACTCCACGGTTCAATGCCCCTTCATATTTTTGAGACCTCTTTTGGCTGTTGAGGGCTTGTAGAGTCTCCCAGTGTGATCTAGTCAACCATCTCTCTATCTTTCGTCGCCACCAGCAAAGAGTTGACATTACAACCCATCACCTACCTTCCGCTTTTCCACGCAACTAGGGCGTACACCATGGCAGACCAAACGATCAACCTCCCGCAACTGATACTCATACTGGTTCTCTCCGGGCTCGCAATACGGTATTTCTTCTTCGGGGGTAACAGCTCGACGACTGGTACAGCTGGGGGCCGGAGCGGGAATGGTGTGAATGGGACAAGAGCGCGGGAAGCGGACGTGGAAAGGATACAGCAGATGTTTCCGCAGGTACAGAGGAGGAGTATCATGTGGGATTTGCAAAGGAATGGGGGGAATGTGGTGGCAACGACGGAGAGGATTCTAAGTGGGAGGGGTTTGGAGGTGGTGAGTTTAGCTTTCTACCTAATTTCTGTCTGGATTGGTTGGCAGGACTTCTTTGAAAGAGAGAAAAGGCCTAGAGAGAGAGAGAGATAGTGCTAATTTGTTGGTAATGTAGCCTCCTCAATCGTTTCAACCGCCACTCCCGGTTCCTGCTTCGTCTCCTTCAGCGAACGCAGCGCCTAAACCTGCACAGCCTGCACAACCGGATTTAATAACGAGATATAATCTTAAAGCGAAATTGGAAGAGGAAGAGCGGAGTAGTAGGGAGGAATCGGGTGATGGGGTTGAGGCGAAGAAACAAGGCCAAGCATGGAGTACGAATAAAGCGGAAAGGCAGGCTCTATTGCAGAGGAGGAGAGAGGAGATGATCCTAAAGGCAAGGAGGAAGATGGAAGAGAAGGTTAAAGCGGAGGGGGCGTTAGGGAGTGGAGGTGGGGAACTGTGATTGTGGGATTGAGAGGTCGTGGATGGGGATGGTGTGTATAATTCCTGCGTAGAGTGTTTATTATGGGATGGTGCCTATTTTTAACATTCAAGCAACTTACAAGGAGTTCTTTAGAATTCTGATCTGAAATCCTGATTTGCGGTTTGCTGGTCCAGTGCCTGGCTGCCATATTGCTCCTTTGCCAAGAGATTGAAAGGGAAACTAATATCAAGGTGGACATCCATGGAATATTTTAGAATCTGGAAAGAGTGGCTTAGCAAAATATATGAAGTAACACATGAATGATGTTCCTCTTGTTTATAGTATTTTCACTTGCGCAAGGATTTTATTGCATATTTATATTGCTAAACAAGCTAGCCTACAGACTCCAAGCTTGATGATATACTAACATGGATTTGCTTTACTTCGACATAACGCTGATGTATCTGCTAAGAATCATTTTGCGGAAAACGGATTGTGTCTCTGATCATCGTATCTTATTGTCCATGCTCTTCTTTTTTCACTACTTGCTACTTTTGTCGAGATTGTTTCCAGAGTTAGGTTAGTCACTCATTTAGTCTAGCTAGGCTAGATAATTTCGTTGGCTACACAAGCTTGTACTCATGGAAGCTCATATCTTTGATCCCATGTCATAGGCGCGGATGGGCAGTTTAGTAATAATCCTAAGCCGGTCTGATTTCTGTTTGAGGACTAGACTATTCCCTATTCCGAGGCTGAGGATTGCCTATTTATATCTAACCTAAAATTATCTGGTGCTAGTGAATGGAAAAATGTGCACCTATGGACAAAGAACCCGCTGGCATTCACTTTGTTTAGACTCATTTTGAAGTGCCCTTCACACATTTCGGGTAAGAGAACTCGAATCCTTGTTTCAAGGCGACGGGTGAAATTTTAAGTCTTCAAGCTACTTGGTTCATTAAAGCTATTATGATAGAAGATAAATAAATTCCCCGAAGGAACTCTCCATTCCCCTCAAGTTAAAAATACTTACAAATCCATTTTAACTAATGCCTGAAATTCCTAGCTTCTCAACAATTAAGAAATCAACCTTTATTTTAATCTCTAAAATTGATACATAAGTGTAGTTTTCTTTGAGAGAGTATGCTTTAGCACTATTATTACTTAGCAAGTAGCCATTCTATTATTTTCTTCTTTATGCAGCAAGATCTTTGATCTCAAAGAACAACATGTTAAATTCTAAAGAATATGAACAACATAATAGAACAATTAGTAGCGTCCGCTCGAGGTAGATTAAAACAATGCGGAACATTGTAAACAACGCAAATATAAGCTTAGGTTACTCCTTCACATTTAAACTATATTCTCTACACACACTTCACGCACACAGTCAGTAAGCCACGAACTACATACCAAAATCATTAAACTTCAACTACACCAAACCCAAAAATCAACACTATGTCTTCCAGACAAAACGCCGATCACGAGCGTTATCTCCAAAGACCAGCCGGCCAAAACCTATTAGACCATTTGAGAATCTTTGGTGTTCCAGAGCATAAGCTCAGGGAAGAAGCCGAAAACTGTCTTGCGAATGGATATGGGGGTTTACCGGAGGCGATCAACAGAATTCGTACACGGTACCGGGCGGCCGGGGATGAACCAACAATCCGTGCAGCAACCGAGGCGATTAGGGCTAGAGAGTCTCGATATCAAGGCAGTCGAAACCTAAGCATGGCTGAAGCCGAGGCGGAGATGGATGAGTACGACCCTAACTGGCGCCCGATTGTCATCCGTTCCCTCATCGACTTTGGTTGTGCTAAATCATGTGTTGCCAGAGCTGCATACGAGATTTGGACTGGTCCTCGCTCACAACCTTTGATTGACGAGACAAAAGCTGCTGCCGCTCGCTATAGTGGGAGGTAATTAGATCGATGGGTAGTCTCTTCACTGCTTCCCACAGGTCGCCTCGTGAAATAAATCTGCGAATTAAGTTTACTACTGTATGGCTACTCTATGAGCAAGTTTGTCTTCATACCCTACCTAAGTTGGTATGCATTTGACATCTTGCTTCGACTACTTACTTCCGTCCGTTACATCTTCAAATCCCCGAAACGAAAAGAGGGAGAGTCGCCTTAGCATATTAGTAATTCATTCGTTCTCTTTGCAAGCCATGATGCAAGCCATCTTTGTCCTATTGCGATATTCGTGATTCTGAGAATATGCCTAGTTCCATTCGTCAAATACAGCTTCGAACGTCTTCTACTGCCTTTCATCTAACCCTTGTGCTCAATCTGTGATTCTGTGTCATCATGATCACCCCTCTAATATCTCAGAACTTCAAACCGAGTAATCACACATACCAAGTCAATTTCATATTGCATTTAATATCTTCGTTTTCTTGATGTGCTTACGAAGCCTAGTAATAAAGAGTAAGTTTATCGTTCCTTTCTTAATAGTAGCTTAAACCCACTTTCACACCCGCAGTTGAAAAGATTGAGTTTAAGATTTAAAGAGGAATCGAGGCTTAACTAAATGCCCCCTCCTTAATCATATTTAGACCTTCCAAATAATTTCCGGCGTTTAGACTAACGTCCATCCATGCGTGCCAAAAAAACCGAAAAAAAAGAATAGTTACTTTAACTTTGAGCATCTTAAAAACCCGTCACACCTTAATATCTTCTATTATTTTTATAAGTTATGTTCCGTAGCTAACTCCCGGATACCCTAAACCCCTCCTACTAGAAAATCACGTTCGCATCGTCGCCCTCACGCCTGATTGAATTGCAAAGAGTGTCTTTTTATAGCGTAATAGACTTCTTCTACCACAGCTTCTACTACCAAGCTTATACCATCCCCGATACTTATAAAGGAGTTATCCGAGCTCTCAGGCCTCACTACGATGCAGGCTCGTCATTAGCCTTGGTGGTTGCTGTGGCGTGCAGATTTCATTCAAGATCGCCACGCGGATCTGTACTTCCGTACCTCGGATCAAAGCGAGACGATTTTGGTTAGTACGAAACAACCCCGCAATATTTACGATGTAATTTCAATTATGAAGCCTTAGGCACGAAGGCCAATAGTGGCTGGAGGTACCGTGGTGCCTGGTGTGCCACACTCGGCATAGTAATGACTTTAGTGCCTGACAGATCTTTCATCCAAATTCGCATTCAGCATCGAACCTATGGTCTTTTGCCACACTTGCATGCTAGAGGTCCCTTCAGAACACTGCTAAGTGGCGGCTCGGCCAGCTCGTACCATGCCTACTACCATCAAGCTAGATCACCGGAAACCCATCACATACGAGTCGGTACAAGAGAGACTCAAATGTTGTCAACCAAGCAGCATATTTCAAGGCAGCGGAGGGGCTCTACCGAGAGCTCTGGGACCAGAGACAAGATGTGCGCGTCGGTCACGATCCCTCTTCCTCTGCGCTACTACTCGATGCATTGCGACTTCCCCTGATCCCCACCATCATTAAAACCGCTTTCCATATCCCAGCATTCCCACTCGAGCTCTTCATAAGCTCCCTCGAAAGACCTTTCGAAGCAGGTGTCTCAAGACAACATTGCCGTCTTCTTGGTCGAACGTATTACGAAATATCTTGCCTGTCTCCTTGTATAGGCTCGCAGCTCTGCTACATCGCGGAAGGTCTGAACCTTTTCCTCATTCCCACTTCATCCCTATTCAATCAAATCAACGATATTAACGTGTGTTCTTCGTGTAGCCTATTACCCGCGTTAGTATGAATTTACCGAATCTCGTGTATAGTACTGTACATATGATCTAGGCTTAACATAAATCACATCCCTTCTACTCAAGCCTAATAGTCTGCTCCCATAATTGATCTCTCCAAGTCCTCGTTGCTCCTCGGCATCGTCCTAATCGCATGTACAGTCTTCGGACAATACCTTTCAATCTCCTCCAATACACGCTGGCTAGGCCCTGACTCTGCGGATAAAGCCTGCAAATCCAAATACGCCCTCGCCAAATACAAAAGCGTAGTATGGAATGGCCTAACATATCTCAAACTCTTCCTCATATTTCTGACCTCGAGGGGAAGTTGATTTTTCACCGGACCCCAACGTCGGAGCCACGCCCATCCCGTCCAATTCCTCATTAGTCGAACCTCGCATAGTTTGAAAGCAAGCTCATAGGTATAGCTCCTCGTCAGGAACTCGATGTAGAGATTCCAGTTTTTATTGTCTACGTAAAAGCCTTGCCCAATCAGCGAATCAATCGTTGCAGTCATTTCGTTTATTTTGTTTTCCGCAAAGAGGGAGCGGAGATAAATCATCAGAGGTCGCGCCAAAGCTAGTTGATGAAGTGGCAAAATATTTCTCGCTTCTTTGCGAGACTTAGCGACCGAGTGTACGAGCAATAAATCCAAAGAGGTGTTTTTGGAAATTAAGGCAGACGCTTCGTCGTTGCCCTTGAGGGCTATTTTTTCAAAATTGTCTGAGAGAGAGGGCAACGGTGGAAGTGCTCGGCCTTCCTCTTCAACCTGGACCAAAGCAAAATTCCAGCATTCTTGTACGCCCTTGTAGTCATTTTGCTTTAGTTTGTTGTCCATGAGAGCTACCAAGATTTGGTTTGGAATCTTATCCCGCTCAGACTCCGGGAGAAATTGTTTAAACTCCGCAAACAATTTATCAACCGTCTCAAATTGGCGATATTGTGCAAGTACAGTCATGATGAACCGGTAGAACATCGTTACGTATGCAATGTCCAATGGAAGCCTACCATCAAGCCTTCTTGGGGTCATAGAAATTTCCTGAGGATCCATGGATGTGATCATCTCCCGGAAAACAGCTATCGCAGTTTTAAATGGTGGTTCTCCATCTCCTTTCTTCCATGCTTGTACGTCAGTAGTAACTTGTGCTTGTAAGACCATGAGATTGGTGCCTGCAGTCATCGCGATGTTTCGGTGACGCATTCGATTCCGCAACCAGAAGACCTTGTGAACCTCTCCATTTGCCAAATATCCACCCATGACGACCGCATAGTGAAAACTGAGAACCTGGATGCCAGCTTTAGGAAGAAGATACTTGAGCATATCATAGGCACGATCAGGTTGCTTGGCGATTGAAAGCGCTTGCATTGTTGCTGAGTATGTGTACTGGTCGTAGGGAATGTTTACTTCCGACATCCGCTGGAGTAGTCGATTAACGCTAGAAAGGTTGCGACTAAGAGCATGTGTAACTAAAAGATAATTCCACATGCGTGTCTTAGTTCCTTTGAGCTTCATTCCAAGAGCCTCCTCGCATATCTTTTCTGCTTGTTGAACTTCACCATATTGAATGTGTGCCATGACAAGGCAGTCAATCATAGCGGAACTCTTTTCGATGTTCAGAGACTCGGCCAAAGTATACAACTCAATAGTCCGTTCAAGATCTCCTCGAAGATTGCAGATTCCCATCATGATTCCAAAAGTATAATCGTCTGGTTGGAGGCTGCCGTCTGACATGATTCGTTCAAAGCATTCGTAGGCGTTATCAAAATCATGGACTTTTCCATAAGCACTGAGGAGGATGTGCCAGCACCTGATGGTCGGCCGCAGCTTGTAAACATCCGTTATTTGGCCGAAGCAGCTAATAACTTTATCTATTTCACCCCGCCGTGCATGCACATTGAGAACAGGACAAAAGTCATCAGCGTCTCTGAATATTGGCCCATCGTCTTTCTGGCTTGGTATGTAGCTTCCTCTCCTGAATTGGTTGCTGAATTGCTCAAAAAGATTGTGGACGGTATCAGCATCGCCTTTACGAGCGAATTCGTCCATGCATAGCTTGTATGCAGCTAGATCTGGCTTCGTGTATAATCTGAAAAAATCGTCCAGAACTTCCTGCATGCCCCTATAACTATGGTAATGACAACATATTGTTAGTATTGAATGGAGAGTAGGCCGTGAAAAAAATGCGCTTTTCGTCTCGCGAGCTTTCCGGAAACACTGAAGGGTGAGGCGGGTTTCCTTAAAACGTAGCAATACTTGAATGGCCTCGTCGTAAACCCGAGGCGTATCTGTGCCCCAATCCTCGAGGTTTTGCAGATAGACATGAACAGCCTCAGAGCTCAACGTTTTGGACTTTGTCAAAGCTCTCCGTCCAATCGCCAAGGCGAATAATTTGAGCTTAGAAGTGTCATCGGAAACACCAGCATTAGTTAGACCAACCGTCTTTTTAACAAATTCGCCCAAGTCGATAGCTATGGCGTTGATTTGGGGAAGAGTATCGAAAACTTCGTAAATGTTGAAATGGGCTAGTGGGTGTCCCTCCCGCCATTTTCGGCGTGTTGTCCAAAAATTGCAGGCTTCTAGCCACGACGACTTCTCTAGTAGGTATGCCAACAATTCTTGGCTACCGGCAGGAAAGTCTAACTTTTCTAGTGCCGAATTGTGGAGTTGCATTGCATCTAAAAGATTCCCTCTCCTTAGACATGACCGAATCCTAAAACGGTAGTCTTGGCTAAGAGGAACCTCTAGTGCCTCAAACAACTCTACAACCCTTCCTGCATCGACAGGACGATCTGATGTTGACATATAATCCAGAAGTTGGCGACGTAACAAGTCTTGGTCGGTACAATGTAACAAGCCATATTGCCCCCAGGCTTCTTCATAATCATGACTCCGTTCCAGTCCCAGCTTTTGGTACAACAATTGTAACCTTTCGTTTTGGGGAACTATCTCTGTTATAATATCTGTGTCTTTCTGAATTACTCCTGTATCACCCTGATTCCATACAATAAAGCCTGGAGCTCTTTCTGCATCCTCTTGGTTCATTCCTATTTTATTCGTCTCGGAAGTGGGTACGTTCAGCGTCGAAGAATGCCTCGTTGAAGAAGTATATTGTCGTTGACCAAAAGTACCTAGCCCAGCTTTTAACCACCGATCATCATGTTTCTCAGGTCCCCAATTGGAGTAGTTCCGTAAAAAGTTTAGAGTTGCAGCAGGGTATAAAAAGTCCAAAAGTATGCCCCTCGGATGCGTCTGTGTCTCTTCCGCAGGCCGCACAAAAACAGACCAAAGAGACGGAAGGTTAACGTCAACTGCACCATGGCCCCAGAATGTTGAATGAAGTGTACGACGACTCCTGAGCGGCTTTTTGGATGCTGGCATTAGGCGCCGAAGACTGCCTGATTCTAGACATCCTGCCGTACGCTCCAGCATTCCCTAGGTGCCTCCAATCGATGTTGTGAACCTTCCAGCTGGTAAAGGGGGTTCCTTGAGTAATCTCCTACACTGAAAATGGTTGATGGAAGGCCTGGATGAAGATATATTAGCTTTAGCTACTGATTCCAAGTTCATATGCGCGTTACCTCTGATAGACATGCTTTACAGCGAGAAGCCCAATGACATGACATGAAAGGAAGAGCTCCAAGTTGTACTTTGAATCAATGGCAAAGCTCATCTAAAGTCCGCTGTAGGGCCACAGAAGACAGAGTCGATTACCAATGGCAATGGTATCAACATCGACATTTGGACAAAAGGAGAGCTGTGCCGGAGTCTTCATCGACAACATTTCTTTAGCGTGTCGGACCCGGCGAACTTCAACAAGATGATCTGATTATTACCTAAGCAGACACTAGGATTAGGATTTCGATTTCGATTTCGACCCCACCAACACCACCAATTCCGATAATATACTTATTTGTATATTCAAATTCAACACGAAGGAGGATGGAAGTCACCAAATTCGTGGTCTCCGGCCGGGACAAGGCAAAGCTCGATGGTGACTACGGGACCTACCGGACTTCGCTGTCAAATCGAATTCACAACTTGCGCAGGAAGCTAGGCGTGGCCACGAAACCCCGCGCCAAGTACACTACAAAAGCTTCCATCACAGCAGAGGAGGTGGGCAAGAATCAAGAGTAAGTCAAATGTAGCTAGGAAAAGGTCGGTATACTGACGGTAACCCAGGTTCGTCCATCTCCTCCTGCTCACCTCGGAACGCGCATGGGCGCATGCGATGGGCATGAGAGAAGTACACTCTGCAGACAAGAAGGGCATTACGGGAGGCACACGATCACATATTATCTCGAGACTCCACAAAGCCACGGCGCATGCAAACGAGCTCTTCAATCTACTTACCGACCAAGAAGGTACTGGGGCTAGCGATGAAGATGTCCTCGAAGCACGCGCATACGTCGCCTCGCTCACAGGAGCCATGGAATTTGAGAAGCAGAGCTGGGAAAAATGTGTGAAGAGCTACGCAGAAGCAAGAATCATATATGGTGCTCTTGCAACGGCCACGAAGAATGATATATTCAAGGATTTGATTTCAGACCCGGTTGATCCAAGTATACGGTACGGTGCATATCAGATGAGGTTACCCCGGACCATTGCAATCCCTACCATCGCTCGGAAATTCTTCCCACGCTCAGATGAAAAATTGGTGGCACAGGTTGAGAATTTGGACCCTGATGTATTGAACGATCAACCTACGAAGCCCAGAGCCGAAACGGCGGATATAGGAGCGGTTCCCAAGACTATCAATTGGAGATCGCGGACGGTAGATTTGGAGGATGCAGCAATTGCAACGGCCCTAGCAGCCGTGAATAGTGCATCGGAGAAACTGAGTGAGGATTTAGCATCAGAGAAGGCAGCCACGCCAAGAGAGAAAGCTTCGGCTTATGACGATATTCTTATTGCAAGCCAAGATGCAGTAGATGCTACCAAGCATGCAATAGACGAATTAGTAGGAGAAGGCGTTGGTCAAGGGGATAGACGCATGCAAAGTTTACAGATCACGAGAACTGCTGTCAGCTATGAAACAGTTAGCTGGCGGATAGGACGAAATCGAGTTTTAGTTGGTGAACATGACGGAGCTATCCCCGACAGCTCTGTTGTCCCGCAAACCAAAAAGAAACACCAGAAGCCAGCGAAAAAGGAAGGAACTGGACATAAGCTAGCCCGTTTCCGGGAAAAGGCTGTCCTTTACGATTCTATTCTTCAAAGTCTTGATACTATCAAAGAACTTCCTGGCGTAGCTGCGGATTCGACATTTCTCGAGGAGTTGGAAGCAAAATACAACTACTTCTCAGCTTTAAAGTAAGTCCATGGACCCCAAAATATAATGACCGGACTGACCATGCTGAAGATGCCTCACGATCTCGCGTGCCCATTCTCTCCTCTCGAACCCCAAAAATGCCTTAGCCCTCCTATCTCGCGCCTCCCAAAAGTGCAACGTCGCCCACGCTTACCTCTCCTCGCAAATGGACACCTCCGAGTCCTCCACCCCACCTAACATAACTATCTCCCCTTTCGAAATCGACTTCTTGAAATCGCTCCTAGACGCCGAAGTCCAACGCCACCGCGCCCTCGTCGAGCTCTCCGTCCTCAACATCCCAAATCAGACGGCCACCCAGAACAACCCCCCTCTAATAGAGAACCTCAACGAATACCCCCACAACCTAACCCTCGAAAACCTAGTTACCTATCCACCGAAATTAGAGCCGATCCCCGTGAAGCCACTGTTCTTCGATGCAGCCTGGAACTACATCGAGTATCCGGGGCGAGAGATCCCCGAGGTGGTCGAGAAGCCGGCGGGCGGCGCACAGGAGACGGGCAAGGCTGCTACTGAGCAGGCTCCTCCACAGAAAAAAGGATGGTTTGGTTTCGGTAGGTAAAAGGATAGGGATTTTATAGAAGTGAGTATGCTGTTGATAGAATAGCAATGAGTGATACCCAAAAGTATCTTATAAACCCTTCACTTCGCATTCCTCCATTTGTTTCTCTACTTCTTTTCACTTTCTCTCATTGACCACGTCGTGATATCATGCGCCGCCACCCCTCTCAGTAAAGTCCCATCTCTCGAGTCTTGAGAGGGGAAGGAAGAAAAAGACATAGCTACCTAGTCTTTTCCGGGTAAACGTCGCTCTTCCTTTAACACCCCGTGTAGCTAATCCATGCCACTCCATTGGAGAAGCGGTATATTCGAGTGAACTATAGGTACCTAGATAACAACACACCCAATCTCACTCTCACCTGAAACTTATGCTTACATAAATTAAAGAGGCTTTGCTGCAGTCTGGTTAAGTTAGCCTAGGCCTACCCCCCTACTAGATGCGATGAGCTCGAGCATAGCAAAAGAAAGAAAATCTTAGTTCGCAAAAACGAGTAATTCAACCAAGGTCTCTGCAATAATATCATATATTGATATAGAATTGTCGTTCGTGTATTTGGTATCATCCCATAGTTCCAATCATCTAATCTCCCCTATTCCATATCCATCCATCCATACCTTAGCTGTGGTTTTCCCAAAAAATCGGTTTCCCGAATTCCTCTCTTCCTGTTTGTATATACAGATGCAACCAATATTTTTTCTTCTTTTGGTTTCTCTAACCCATAGCAATCTACACACCCATTCCGAAATCAATAACGCCGTATCATGCAACCATAAATACATGGATTCAGAAAAGCCAATCCGAATCTGCGTGGTATAATGTCAACCTCCAACATAAAATGTGCCGCCGTTCGTCCATCGTTGCCAGGGAAAAAAAGAAAGCTTCGTGCTCGGGAGTTCAGGGTGGTCTCGGTCTTCACCGCGGGGGTGGCCTCCTGGTTGAGCTTCCTGATGGAGGACTTTGATCCTCCAATTCTATACTCGAATCATCATGCGAATTCATCCTGAGCAAGCTTACTCTCGCTAAAGGACTGCGCCCACTCTTCTTCTGACCATTTGATAACGATCGTGGAATGGTTAGGGCGCCGCTCCCGAAAGTCTCTTCTAGTGGTGAGCCACTATCGGGAGAAGCTTCAGCTGAAGAGGCGCTAGGGCTTGCGTAGCTTTCAATGCGGCTCTGTGGTTCCTTGTCGTAATTTTCATAACCCAGCGATTCAACAGAGTCCTTGTAGCCACCTTTCCTTAACTCCGCTTCGGATATTTCATAGACATGACCTCGAGGGGGTCCATTGAAATAAGCGCCTCCAGCCAACTTCTGGCTGGCTTGCGCCATTGCATACTTCTTCCTATCCTCATCTCCCATTATACTTTCAACCCGGCGTGGCATATATATCGAAGCACTTGTGCCTGCCGAGAGGTTGCTGTCGAAGGAGTCCCTGCTGTACAACCCAGGGTTTCGCGGTCGAGTGCCGGAGCCCCCCGGTGCGGTGCTCACCAGAGAATCGTTACCTTGTTGATACCATCCTCCAGGAAGTCTCTCTGCGGCCGCAAATCGGCCTTCGATACGCTCTGGTGGTTGCAAAGGTATAACTGGACGGGCCAGTTGGCCATTGGCGTTTGCCTTGAACGTCTCCGGAACCACGTTCAGCTCATCTCCATCAGCCGTTCCCTTTTCAATAGCTTCTTGAGGACTTGTTGTGGAATCAGCAGCCCCCGCATCGGCACGTGGTCCTCCCCATGTCCTTTGGCCAGCCTTGCAAGCGTTAGCAAACGAGTCGGAAATAAAGGATGGGAAATACTCACAGTGAAGATCCCATACACCATGTAATACCAATTGAAGAAGGGGTTGATGATAAACATGAGAGGATAGAGCCAGATCTTGTATCGCTTTAGCTTAAACCCAAAGTAGATCATCATGAGCCAATTGAGACCCAGTGAGATGGCAATAAAGCCGACTGGCAGATTCGCAATCCTCTTCGAAGTTGTCACAATCGAAACCAACATGATGAAGAAAAGTAGTGCCGTCGTTCGGATGGTATTTTGCATGAACCGGACAATAGCCAAGATTGGGTATCGCTTCCAGATTCTGATATCAGTCAACATGCAGACTTCGTTTGTGATGAAACCCAAAAACCATCGGCGACGCTGTTTGATCAGAGACCGATAGGTCTGGACTGCTTCGGTCTTGCAGAAGGCTGATGTGCACATCTGAATCTGATACCGCTTCTTGGCTCCAATCATGAAAAGATGTGTCAACCACCGATCCTCGCCCAAATGGCACTTTCCGTAGTCAAAGAGATCTTCGCATTGTTCTGCCTTGTCTGCAAAGTAATATTTGGCCATTCTTCGGAAAGCCGAGAAACGTAGCATCGTCAGAGCCCCAGGCAAGCATGTGACGGATCCGCATCCCGATTCAACCGTCCGCTCAAAAAGCTGACCGTGGATGTACTCCATATCTTGTAGAAGAGTAATCAGGCTGTGCTTCTTCGTTGTCGACGTGATGACTCCAGTCATGGCTAACATATCCCTCGTGTTGCCGGGGCTCAGTTCCATATCGTAGACGAAGTTTTGGAGACACACTCGGTCCAAGATACAGTCGGAATCGATGAATAGGATGAAAAGGTTATCGTTTCGCTTCAGGTACTCGGAGTAGACCCTGTCGATAAGCTTGAAGGTCGCTTTCTGGCAATGCCTCTTTCCTCCATGGGCAAATCGGGAGACGGTGATTCGAGCGGTCCGGTAGGTGACATCAATACTCTTGGGGTATGTATCGAGGGAGAGCGGTACCCCTAATCTCTCGATCGTCTTCAAGTAGAGTTCGTCCTCCTGGTCACCATCGAACGAGAGGAAGACGTGGATACAAGATGGCGGGTAATCGCAGTCAACCACCGAATCAATAGCTGTAACCAAGATATCCGGGTCTTCCTTGAAGCAGGGCATCACAATGACGACTTTCGGGGCCGACTGCTCGTCCAAAACCTGCTTGATTCGCTTGGACCTTCCCAAGGTATGGGTGACCAGCTGGTAGACGCAAAAAAGCCATGGTATGGTCAACAAGCCCGCAAACGACCAGAATCCAAACCATTGGAGGAAGTCGACCATGGTTTGTGGGAAGTACTGAGTGACCTCGGAGGGTAGCGGGAGCGTCACAACCATAATGGGTAGGAAAATGCATCTAGGGGATGGGGCGTAAGTAGAGAGAGTTTCGTGGGCGGTGATCAAGCTTACCGTAAACATGTGAAGAAGAAGGCCACTAGAATAGCTATAACCCTCACAGTCCAATGCTCCGCTTTCTGGAAGACTTTAACTAAGCAATACATGAAGGCTGCCAGCCACAGGAACCACTCGAGGAAGGCGGCGACCATGACGGTGCCGACAATGGCCGTGTAAACAATCTATGGGAATTCCTGTCAGTATATGTACCCCCAGCGAGCATGTGACACATGTCGGGTTATGGAAATTCAATAGATCCCACTCACATCTTTCGCCGGCCATGTCGTGTCGTATTGAGCCATTGTGGGCGAAATATGTATAAAATTTCCAATGCGAGGGTGGATGTGGTAGAAAAAAGACGCAAACGCTGAGGTTATTTCGAGAGGTCCCGAGTAATGGCCTGGCTGCGTCGAATGACACCAGATACCGACAAAGAACGATCCTAGAAAGGATAGCTGCACAAAAATAGGTCAGCTTCGACCTCACATCTTTCTTTCAAGTGCCAGTAAACATGAGACGTACGGCCCGAGGTGGCTCGCAACAAATGCGTTCAGAGACAGGATTCACTCATGCCATATATCGACTGCGGTACGAGGGATGGGAGGCAGGCAAACGTACGGGCTTCGGTCACACAGCCCACGCGTCCCTCGGCGTCACCGTCGTTGTGTACAAAGCGTGGGCGAGGGTGCAAACGTGCGGCAGGCCGTTGAATCTGTACTTCGAGAGCCCCGGAACTGCTCAGGTCGGGAGGAACGAGTTGCGCAAGGAGTCGAATACCGCTTCAGAGAAGACACCACGGGGAGCAGCAGGTGATGGGCGGCGTCTGCCAGAAGTTGGAAGTTGGCAGCGTTATCGTTGGCGCTCGCGGAGAGGGGGAGGGATTCGGATTCAGTTCGGAGTTCGAAGCGATGTTCTTGATCTTGCCGTGAAACGAATGACACGGTGCAAGAGGCCGCCAGCCGTCGCAGAGGGAGTGACGCTGGTAATGATAGGAGGAAAGAAGAGTCAAACAAAGAATCTGATCTGGGATGGTACGATACGTATGATATGATATGACAAGATATGAGATAATGGGGTATAGCAGTCGGCCGAGAGAGGACAGGAGCGGACCGGACAGAGCAGGACTACTGATCCAATCGACAGGTTTCGGGGTGAAAACGAAGGGGTGGAAAAGTGGCAGTCAATGGAGAGAAGAGGTCCAAACAGAGAGATGGAGTCGCAGATTGAAAAGTGACGAAGACGGAGATCACGTTCGAGGGTCTGGCAGCATGGGGAGGGGACTATAGATATTATTATTATTTCCAGGGGTACGCTGGGATGGATCGAAGCTACTCCCGATAGAGGGGGAAGCGCGAGCGTGCGATGGCAGATCTCCGACGGCGGCTTGAGCGACTGTCCCGAAACGGAAGTGCCAAGGGACTCGGACGTTGGAAGAGCAGTCGCTTTGGGACGAAAGGGGAGAGGGCAGGAGGGAAGGTGCGAGGTGGAAGGTGCGAGGTGGAAGGCGCGAAGGTTGGACGTCCAAGAAGGTTTCAAGCATTCGAGCTTATTCCCTATGGGGGGGAAGTGGGGCGGAGAGATCGAAGCCGGGGGCGGTTTAGAGTTTTCTCGGTTGGCCAATGAAACCCCGGTCGGCGTCTGAGCTACCCCCACCTTCGCTACATTCCCTGTTCCGGTAGTTTTTGGGTGCGCAGAGAAGTGGGCGGGAATCAGATAGAGGTTTTCGTACAGTACATAAGATGTACATAAGATGTACATAATATGTATATATCTATATATATCATATCACATCATATCACATCATAACAGGTACCTGTAAGTACGGCTTTCAGCCTCGCGGATCTTAGTCGTATCACTTGGCTGGTAAATCGTCGCGAGGCGAGTCGGCGCTCCGTCCTGCGACACGAGTAGCGATGCTTCTCTCGAGCTCGAGGTCTCCCTCCGGCCCCCCCGAGACCTCCCGCCCTCTGGGCTCTGGGCTCTGGGCGCTGGGAAATGCATTTATCGATCCATTCGATGCCACCTCTGATCGATCCGGATCCTTTACACTTCGCGCTATTCGCCATTCGCTTTTCGACCGCCTCGGAACCGACAAAGACGTCCGTATCGGGACCAGAGGCTCGCGCGGGGCCAATAGGGACGGCCCCTCCGCGCGGTGGGTTTCGACATGCCCACTCCCAGGCGTGAGGGCGTCGCGGCGAGAGCGCAAACATACGAAGATACACACGATTACGCTTGATGACGCCGACTAGTGAAAGTCTCCATCCCCCCCCATCTCCCGGGATTCTTCATCTCTCGCGGGCGCTGCGAAGGTATGTAAGCTGGATCCCGCTAGGATTGATCCATTCCTGGAGAATCCCCGCAGAAACACGACGATCTGGCCCGACTTGCCCCGATCCGGTGTGGTGTCGACACCATTCCCCGGGGCGTGCGGTCCCCGGGATCTCGAAAGATACTTTTTGGAGGGAGGGATGACTATCGATTGCCGTCGATGGCTTGAATCGATTCAATCGATCCATCAATCAATCGCCCGCGGAAAGCCAACGAGCTCTCGCGAAAGAAAACATCAACACGCCTCGTCGGTTTTCCATGCCCCCCTCTACGCCCCATCTACCCTCTCCATCCCACTCCCATCCTTCGTATAAACCTGTGACGTCTATCACCTCACTCGCACATTTGCCACACCTCCTTTGTGCGGGCCTGCAGCGGTATAACTGTGCGTCCAGAGCACATCCAGGGGTCGCCAGATTCGTATATGCACCTTGGGAACAGCACATCCGACATGAAAAGAAAGAAGGTCGACGTAAAAACACAGAGGACGAAGCACCGCATCCATCGTCCATTCCCAATCGTTTCCGTCTGCCCGAGCCATCGTCGCCCCCTGGCCAACCGTCCGGCCTCATCATCAATATCAATATGCAAACAATCCCACTCGGAGATTTTCAGGGAGCTGGTGGCGTTGATGGCCCAAGCTGCGTGGGCATGTGGCAGGTCACGTGGGTCGCACCAACCATGCTGTCCTTTCAACCACCAACACAGCGTTCATCTTTCGCTCTCTCACGTGGCCCTCGTGTGGTTCGTATTTTTAGAAAACTCTTGCCTGGGCGAGCAGGTGCTGCAGCTGCTGCAAATCCCTCTGCTTCCACACATTATGTGTTTATGTGTTTGCGTGCTGCACGCCTTCTGCTCTGCTGCTTCTCGGCGGCCTGAGCTCGGTCTCGATCACAAGTCGGTAGGACGGGCGTCTGTCTCCTTGTCGGTCCAACGGTCATTCCTTTGTTTGTTTCCCCCTACCATAGTTCTATCATATTTACCGTTTTTCCATCGCGGGGCCACACTCGGATGCAGCGAGTCTCAGCTGGATGAAAACCCTCCAGATCGCTGCCAATTTGCAGACAGCATTCGATCGTTTTTGGGGGACGATGACGTGCTTCAATACGTACGGTACAATAGCTAGTTAAGAGTTTAACTAATGTTGACTATGCCAAGCTCGATTTGAAATTCGGACTGGGATGCCGTGGATTCCACAGCGACTGTGGCTTGCTGAACTCAGGCGCTTAGACATCGCTACTAGCGCGAGGATGGACTTCCAAGAATCAAGTGCGCTGCGCCTGTTTTGAAAACATCATTATTGGTGCCGCCGACAGCTATGCCGTCAATAGATCTTCTGGTAAGATTCCCAACACATAATCATTTCACCTCGTCGGGAAGAGTTTAGCGACGGAGCCCGGAGGTATGGGACTGGGTAGATTTCTGACTCTTAGGTCTTAGGAGATCTGATACAACCCCACTCCCCCTCTCGCATTCTATCAGCAATAGCTCCAACAGCCCGCCTTAACTTGAAGTTTCCCGTGAACCATTGAAATGAGATGACGCATTGCAACCGGCCTTGCATGCTGAGGCCGAATGCCTTTCCAGCCGTCCATCCTATAGTCGAATATCCATAGGTCGACATTAAACAGGAATTCGGACCTAATTACCCCTTCGGATTCTTGCCAAAATGAGAACATTTCTCAACGCCTTCTCGAGCCTTCACTCGGAGCAGGGCCGGAACTTGGACGTGTACGCAGTGTTTCTTGCTATCTTGACCATCCCTTCCTCCCAGCGGAAATAGCACGTACTCCCATGGCCACCTCCTCAAGTTCGAAAATGATATCCGACTCCCTCCCAGGTTACATTACAAACCCATCTTATCACATCACTCACGGACGGATGTACGCGTATACACTTAGAATCCAGACTTTCTCCCTCCCACCGGATTTCAGTACACTAGAGGTCGAGATAGAATTAAAGCACACAACAACCTCGACCTATCTAGAAACGTACATGCATACATCCGTATTTCCTCCCCACTCGGACCCAAATCCGTGATACCCATCCTGCACTTCCTCGCATATACCTCAAATAATCACACCCCCTATTTCTATATCCACATTTCGCAAGAGAGTAATACCGCACCATAAGATCCTCGAGGGAACAAGCTAGACACGGCTATCCGTCGCACCCCGAGCTTACAGCTAGCTAGCACGGCTGGATATAAAATGTATACAAATCTGCACCACAAAGTTTGTCCAGCCCCAGCCCCCTTTCCCTATATCCATCCCATCCGCTCTCGAACCTCACCCCCCAAATCCGTCCCTCTCTCGATCGATCAAGATCAAGGTATATCATAGGGGTTCTGAATACGCGATGCTGAGCTGCGATTCATACGCCTCCTGTAATAAACAGATAGATATATAAACGTCTTTGCATGGTTTTACGTTGGTGTTTCTTAATCACTCACTCACTCTAGTCATGTCCTGCCCTGTCCTGTCCCGTCATATCATTTCATATCATATCAGGGGAAAAATGACATATCACCTATCGTAAACAACAGACGGTATCGAGGTACCGTACCTGCGTCCAACCTATCCCATCCCATCCCATCCATCCATCCTCGACATTCTTGCCGCTCGCTGGGTCCGGAGGAGGTGGAGAAGGAGGAATGCACATGGCGTTGGGGGTTGTGGAATTTATCGATCAATGGGTTGATTGATTGATTGTTTAATTATTTATTCATTCATTCATTCATTCATTCATTCATTCATTCATTCATTCATTCATTCATGCGTTCATTCTTTCATACATTCATTCAACCCAATTCGATAATCTCTCGCATCGCTCTGGGACAAGATGAGGAATAAATCAAATCATATCAAATAAATAAACTAAAATAAAATAAAACCACAACCCCCTTCCTCTCCTATACCATAACCCCAATCAAGCTAACTCGAATCAAGGGTGCACCAACCATCGCGCTTAGTGACCCTTCCTCCCCTTTAAAACCGCAGTAAATTTCAATTCTCCTCCTCACATTCATCTTTCTACCTACCTATCTATATCTTTTCCTGATGATGAGTAAGTTAGGTTTCATGGCTTATGCGGGGGGGGGTTCTTCATTGGGTGGATTGCAGGTGTGTGTGTGTGTGTATGATAGGGGGAAGGAAATGGGACGGCAGGAGGAGGACGAGGAGGAGGAGGAGGAGGCTTGTGGAAATTGGGAAATTGGGAAATGGGAATTGGAAATGAGGATGGGAAATGGGGGACTTGAGAGGTAAGGGCGGGGGGGTGGAGGGTTTTGAGATGGGATGGATGGGATGGATAGGATGGGATAGGGTAGATGGGATGGGATTAAAGGGTATAAGTTCCCGTCCCGTGTTTAGGGTATTAAAGGGGTGGGAGGCGATTTCCTAGTATATGATATAAGCCAGTTATTGTCGTTGTCAGATTGATCGTTTTTATTCATTTCTATCATTGCTGTTGAAATATTATTACTAGTGTTATCATTATTGCTTTCTCCATCTACTGTTCAAGCCTATCTGTTCAAGTTTAATAAACAACACGAAGACTCTCCTTAGATCTTTTACTAAGAGCGGTAGGGATAGATAGGGGTTGGAATATGGCTGTGGGTAGGTAGTATACCGAGTATCTGTAGGTATGTCTCTCGCTTCAAATCTACAGAGGAAATCCGGCTGTTTTCTTCGTGTTAGGTAGAAAGGGAGAAGTTGAGAAGGATTTACTCCATAAGGCCTACTCTCGTCTAGCAAATCCCCAGAGATAATCTGCCCCAGAACCTTTTCTGAAACTTCGTGGAATATCAGATCGGCGAAGAGAAGCTCAAGTCCATTACCTGACATCTCACCATGGCGGTATCTATAGAGTGTAAATCATTCTGTCTGTTTCACTTTCGATTTCTCGACTCGCCTTCACTTCCTTGAACAAGCTAAAGTCTAATTCACTTCTCTTTGTGACTCACCACATTTTGCTACCTTCCTTCTTTTCCATCCTTTTTCGCCTGCATATATAAATAATTATCTATCCACCTCTCCTCCACCCCACAGCCGTGAGACAATGCATACCTGAAATGTATCTTATGCTCTTCTGATTCATTTATGCAAGTATGTTTCTTCTGCATATACATGCATTGCGTCGTACCTCTATCGTCTCCCTCCCGATTTCACTTCAAGTCTCCACAAATCCATTCTTCCTAAACCGAAATCTAGGCCGAAACTAGAGGTTCTCGTTACTATTGTTATCATTGTTATTAGCGGAAATGACATTTCCTTTCGTCTGGTTGGAAAATAACAATGGCGAGGATTGAAGTTGTTTGATAATTATAGGTACAGTGTACTTGAGAATGAGTGAGGAATGAGTGGGTATCTATGATTTGGATGTTTATGGCATATGTATCTCTCGTTTTTGGTGGGATACAACATTTACCAAAGTGTAATGTTTTTGGGAGAATCCAAAACTTTTATTTATATCGCTTGACGTCCCGCCTACAGTTCGCAAAATACCAACTTCTGCACTCTACAATACTACGAGCAATTTCTCATGTAATATCTACAGATATCTCAAACTCCAACCGATACACTCTCTCCGCCTCTGTCCCTATTCTCAAAAGAACAGCAAGTCGTCATCTCTCCACCCCATCTCATTCAACACGCCATACACGCTTTTCTCTAAGCCCGCGGGTCCGCATATCAGCGCCAAGTCTCCCCTCTCACTACCACTCCACCTTCCTACCTCCTTCTCAAGTAACACCTTCCCAATCCTCATCCTAACCCCCACCCACCCCTCACTTTTCGGCCTCGTCAACGCAAAGACCAACCTACACCTCCCCTCCCTCCCCCTCACAAGCGCATCTATCTCCTCCCGACACAGGATATCCCCCTCCCCCCTATTCCCATCCAACACTAAACATCTCGTCCCATCCCCCTCATCATCCATCACAGCCCTCAACACCTGAAAAATGGGCGTAATACCCGACCCCGCACAAATCATAACCAACCTCCTCACAAACCTCTTTTCCCCACCAATGACACACTCCCCCCTCCCGAGATACTCAAAATTCCCAAAAGGGCCCTTGAAATCGACAAAGCGGCCTAGGGAAAGGGCATCTAATGCCTGCGTCATCTTACCTGCAGGTACTCCCTCTGTTCCCCGATATATCTTCACCATGACGTCCAGTTTCCCTTTATCCGTACCTCTGCTAATGGGTGTATAGGCCCTGATGATCTTTTCTCCGGTTACTGGGTCGAGCAGGCGCATCATGACATGTTTTCCAATTGGTAATCCAATCATTTGATCCTTGTGCTCCAGGGAGAAAGTAAAGATGCGTGTATCGGCCGAGACAGACCTTTTAGATGAGAGCAGGGCTTTTGTCCATGATTTGGTTTTGAGGAAGATGGGGCGGAGCTTGGTTGATTCTGGGGTGGTTGAAGAATTACGGTCTGCGAGAATGGACCGGGAGGCTTTGTCGAGAGAGCCTAAATGATAGGAGGGCATCATTACTTTTGCGGTTTCTGAGTCTGTTTTCCTTTAGCGAGGGGTGGATAGGGGTTTGAGGACACGAACGAATAGCAATGAACTCATCTGTAGCATCTTGCCCTGCTACACTGATGATACTAGTTGCACCCCCAGGATGCCCTTCTAAGAACGCACTCCCGTTATACACTTCCCCATTAACCACAAACCAAGGCTCGTTTTCACTGTCATGTTTTCTTAACTCATCAATTGTGATATATCGATCCAAACCATTTTTTATCATGTTAGTCTCCTGCTGCGCTTCCACCATTTCTTTCTCTTCTCCTTCAATCCTCTCCCCCCAGAACCCATTAGCGAGATTCCCACCTCGTGCTTTAACCTTCTCCATCCAACCCCCAGGTATCAGCGCCGGCTGTGTCGGATGTTCAAATCGCAGAGCCTCCCCTTCTTTTGTGATGGTAACACGATACCAGGGGTTATTCATCATGCCCAAAACACTCCAATACATATCTCTCGGCTGCACATTCATGCTCTCGTCCATCGCTCTTATCATCACATCTGCACTCCCCTCTAAATCTTTAACTTGTAACTCTACGTCCCAAAAACACCAACAGAAGCTCGTTTCCCGCCACTCCATATCTAGTCTTCCTCCAAAGAGGATTTCACCTTCGGGCGCGGAGCGGTAGAGGTCTTCGTGATAGTAGATGTTGGCTAGAATCCAGGATTTGCCTTTATCGAGTGTGACCTCAACACGCGTAACTCGACGACCCCCTCCACCATAAGCATAGCCCCTTGCTGTGTACGTCTCTATTCCGTTGGCTAAAGATACTCTTTCATCGTGAGCAGGGTAGGCAATTGCACTATTAGTGCTTAAATCATATATCGCGTATTGTTCATCTATCCACCATTTTGATTCACTAGCACTTTGCTCTGGACTCACCATCGTGGGGAGAACTTTATTGTCATATATGTGGTACCAGTTATCACTTGGTGCTGCAGTGACAATAACCCTTGTCAACCACTTGACACTTCGGCCGCCGATTTGTCCTGGCACAACGACACGTAGTGGTTTTCCGTGATCGGGTCGGAGCATCTCTCCATTCATTTTGTGGGCGAGCATAATGCCTCTGTTGGGGTCAAGTACCCAGTTTAGCTTCACAGAAGTACCGTAGTAGCCATTTGGGAGCTTGTCCGCCCCTTCCATGCATACATATTTTGCTCCCCGTAGAGGCAAAGCTTTGTTGATTAATTCTGATAGAGCAACACCCGTCCATAATGCAGTTGAGACACCAGCTGCCCCCCAAGAAAATCCATTCGATTTCCGGACTTGGTTCTGCTCTTTTCGTCGGTTGCCAGCACAGACGAGAGTAATTGGGACCGTGATTTGTTCATAGTCGGCAATGAGCTGTTTCAAGGTCATGGTAACGGGGTTTGCGACGAGACCTTCTACTGAAAATTCCCAGTCTGGGATTGTGGCATTGTCAACTTGGGGGACGTGGCCATGATTCCGTACATAGAAAAGATTGGGCGATGTGAGGAACCCTTCATCGAAGAGGGTGCTTAGGGGGGCTTCGGTGTTGAAAGGATGGATACCAGTTAGTCGTATTAGGCGTGGATCTCGGGAAACGTGGTTGTCCGGGGTTTTCAGATCTTCTTTGAGAATTTCTGTTGGCGGTTTGCTTGGCGGAGGAAGAGGGTATAGTGGCTCGGGGGAGCTAAGTCTTCGTGATATCAAGGAAGTATTGTCCGTACGCTCATCGTCATTGTCTCCGCTGCTGACTTCTGATTTTGGAGGGGATGGCGGTAATCTTTGGGAATTCGTTGTTCCGCTTCCTTGGAGAGCCATTTCTAAACCAAAGTGGCTCTAAAATGCGCTTGATAGGCATTGACTTGTGCTCGGCTAAGTGCGAAATGTCTTTGTCTAAATCGATGTCGGGAGAGGTTCTCAATAGAAAGTACTGGAGGAAGGTGATGTCGACCTTGCTGGTGCGATTCAGTATCAGAAAAAGTTAAAGATATGACGGAATGTCTGATTGCATTTGTGACAAGTGCATAAGACATATGAGGGGAGAGATAGAGGCACCGGGTGAAGAAGGACACAAAACATAGCTTGTCCCACTCGTCGTCATGCTCCAATCCCTACTAATGCGGATACGCTCATGTTTACTAAAATAAGCCAGATGGGGTAAGAGAATACCATCCAAGAACTCCGCGGAAGTGGTTGTATCTGCCAAGTGACACTTAAACGTGCGATACTAAAATCTGCAGATTCGCCGACAGGCATGCTTTATTTAGGACAAATACCTCCGCGGATCCAAGAAGACAGTTTTCAAGCAGAAATATCATGAGTTCACTGGCTTAACTGCTTGAAGTGACATGCTGCTGATTTTGTTATCAGTAATGTTGGTGCCACTTGATTGGCTTCTGTCCTCACTCGAGCGGTTGTGAAGATCTCCGGCGATAAGCAGGGGCTAGCCAGGCAGGGCTTTTATCATGGTAACAATATTGAAAAATATAAAGGCGAAGCTATTCTCAAAGTTGTCCACGAGAATTCAATCGGCCGAGGTTCCACGGGCAGTTTCATCCATTGCCGCAATAGACCCAAGCGAGTTCCTCTGCGGGGTTGTCTAGGAACAAACTGTTCATCGCTTGAAGGAGTCAACCATTTACGATTTAAACCCTAGGGAGTGTGTTGTGGGCCTTCATAATCAGATATATCTCATTTATACAACCCGCAGGAGTTTATAGCATCATCGGAACTTAAGGCCGAGCAAGCTTTTCCCTTAAATATAAGTTCTCCAGCTTTCAGACTTTTTGATATTGCCGTTATATGGAATGGGGAAAGCAATAACTTCCTGATGTTGTATCAAGCAATACTAGAGGCAAGTGTATAGCAAGATGACCACCTTCGCAAGACCTTTCCTCTTTAATCTCCCATCATAAACATATGTATGATGTGGGCATTGTTTATGCTGGTCACAACTGAGTGCCGCCATTCAAGGAGTGCAAGACATATGTTGAAATTTTTGATGCTCGATTCGTCTGCGATGTTGCAACCTATTCTAGTCATCGATATCTTATGTTTTCAAGTAAGGCATCATTGATTTTTCTTCACCATGCATTATAAGGATAGAGTTTTGTCACATCCCTTAAGTGGTTTCTCGCATGAAAAAAGGTAGAAGGTGGCATTTTGGATAGTTTAACTTGCCGTTAGCAAAATCGTTAATAATGTATAAGTATTATGTTAGTCGCCTGATAAGAGAATGTATCAGCACTTTCACTGGAATAGACTGTCAAACGTTGGAATCGCAAATATTTGTTCCTTTGTACTCTGCATAACAATTGGGGGACTCACTTTTACCGCGAATGCAGACTCACTACTTAGTAGCAAACCCTGATACCAAAGGCTTTGTAGCTCCAAGTTGTGCTGCCGGGTCAATGTAGTTGGACCATCAAGCGGCTTGGCAAGTAGCCAGGGCTTTTATATAATGAAAAACCCGACAAACAAAAGTCAAGCAATCATGGTACCTGAGACCGAGATAAAGTTTATCAAGATCGAGAGAAATGATCATCAGTGAGTAGCTTCCACCCTTGCTGCTCTTCAGAGGGGAAGGCCAGTAACCGAAACAAAGCAAATAGCCGGCAATTTCGTGAGGTAAGAAAAACAAGTGAATTGATTCACAGTTGAAGATATTCATCTCAACGATCTGTTTGGTGATTCAGAAGGCACCTGTATAAATGCTCTTGGGTCAAAGATTTCTTTGCATCCGGTTAGTCATCCCGGGTAGCTGGCGCGCTAACGCGTGCTACTGTATCGATAGAAGAGAAGCTCAAGTTTGACATGGACAATTTCGGCCAGTTGAAGAAAACGATTCAACTTCCCCCACCACTTCCAGCTTCACTTGCCTCGTGTTTCGACATTCCTCTTTTGTCGCCTCTCCGCCTTTTCAGATGCATTTCACTGCCTCTGCGAAATCCTATTTTCATTCCTCCTTCATGTTCCCTTAGAAGTCGCGAATGTGGGGGCACAAGGGTACAACGCACAAACCTCATCAACACGAACATATCCGGTCTACGTAGGCTCAGATTGAGTCGTTATGGATCGCAAGAGGAAGCGTAGGTCTTTGGGAACAGCTGGAATCCTTGGAGTTCTGATACTGACTCTGCAAAGGCGAATTGCGCGAACTCAACAACCGGGCCTGGGATGGCGAGAGAGGTCAGTACACCACCGTAGATGCTGGTATGTATGGAGGGGCAATGTCTTGACGTTTATTTCCAGGAATCTACGAAGTCAACAAGTCTCTCGACTCCTCCCTCAAGAAGAACACAGCCTTCATTAAACGATTGCGAACGGCAGTATCTGCTGCAACTCTCTCGACCTTTCTGCAAGATATTCGAACACTCAGTCTTCACAAGTACCTATCCGAAATTATATCGGCATGCTACGAAGGGCTCTGCAAGTTGAAATCGCCTGGGGAAATCGAAGCCGGCGTGGAAATCGTCAGCGCATTACATCAAAGATTCGGACCCGCGGAATTCACTGAATTTCTAGGATGGCTAGTGGGGAAGGGATTGGCTACTCCCGAAAGGTCTCTTCTCAAAACCCTTCCGGCTGAGGCGAGGGAAAAGGAAGAGAAAGAGCGCATAGTGCGCCAAAGAGTCCTCTTGAGAGTGGTGACAGAACTCTGGCTTGTTGGGGTTTTGAGGACTCTAGATGATGTCAGTCGCCCGGATGATGCCTCAAGAGGCAAGGACTCCTTGTCGGGAGCTGGAAAGATGTTAGACGTCAAGTCGAAGACAGGCCCTGGTAGCAAGGGAGGTGGAGCTGAACCGTTCCCCCTGGAAGTGCTGAAAGATTTGCTCGGTCACGACAGAGAACATGCCAATCTGCCCTTGCTGGTCATATTTGTAAAGGCCTTTGGGTGGGATATTCTTGGTGTCAAGGAGGCTGGTTCTGATGGACGAAAGATTGTCGACGAAGAGGGCTCTATCAAATCTTCAAATGAAACAGCCGAAGGAGAGAGCGAGACCGCCGAGGAGCCACCTTGCGACGATCCACCTCTTGCGTCTACCGAACTCCAGGAACGCTTTCGCAACATATTGAAGCGATACTTCGAGGACGTAAAAGCCCATCTTGTTAAGGATCAGAAGGCTATTGGCAAGCAAGCTCGCAAGGATGCAGAAGCCTATGTTAAATCTGGCCAAGTTTTTGAGGACAGACAGGCAAACTACGAAAAAGCTTTGAAGGCACAAGAAAGATTGGTAGCTAATGCCCAGGTACTTGCAGATGCCATCGGCGGAGAAATGCCAGATCTAAAAGATTCTGAAGATACATCAGCTGCTGGTAATGGAGGTATTGGCCTTATCAAGACCGGCGAATACTTGCGTGCTGAGGGCGATGGAGCAGGCATCTGGGAGGATGACGAAGAGAGGAGATTCTACGAAAACCTCGTTGATTTGAAAGGCAAAGTCCCAGGGATGCTCTTAGAGGACGCGAAGAAGAAGAAGCCGGAGAACGATGAGCAAGTGGGCAAGAAGATTGATCCCACCGATTCTACTGCGAGCGATAGCACTACAGCAAGTACCAAGGAAGATGATTTATCTACCGCCATTACCAACAAGACTATCGGGGCCCAAGTTGATGCACTTCTCGCACGTCTCCCGGACCTTACTAATAAGGAGTTGATCGATCAGGCTGCCATTGACTTCTGCTTTGTCAATTCTAAAGCGTCTCGAAATCGTCTAATCAAGGCAGTTCAAGATATTCCAAAGGGCCGCAGTGATCTCCTGCCCTCATACTCCCGACTTGTTGCAACTCTTGGCAGATATATGCCAGATGTGACCAAGGGACTGGTTGATTATCTCGATCAAGAATTTCGAAGTCTTCAAAGACGAAAGGAGAAGGAATTCTTGGGCCAAGCTCGTCTCGGAAACATTCGATATCTTGCAGAATTGACTAAATTTGGGGTCGTCCCAGAGCATGTTATATTTCATTGCCTCAAGGTCAGCTTAGATGACTTTTCGCGGATGAATATCGAGATCATATGCAATCTTCTTGAGAACTGCGGTCGTTACTTGCTGCGCAACCCAGAAACCTCACCTCGTATGACGTCCTTCTTGGAAACTTTAAAGCGCAAGAAGGCAGTCCAACACATCGGCCAACAAGAGCGCATGCTCATCGAGAACGCCGTCTACTATGTTGATCCCCCTGTTCGGGCTGCCATCCAGCAAAAAGAGAGAACCCCCATCGATCTATTCATCCGAAAGCTTGTCTACCTGGATATGAATAGCCGCAATCATATTAAAATTCTCAAACAAATCCGACGACTCCACTGGGAAGAGGCTGAGGTATGTCCCCCCGACTTCTATAAACATTACCAACTGACTCTTAAAGGTTGTCGCTATCCTTGAGAAAATCTTCTCAAAGCCTGGAAAAGTCAAATATGGCAATATCCATCTGCTTGCATTTTTGGCAAGTTCACTGTGGCGTTATCACCAAGATTTTGTCATAACTGTTATTGACAATGTCCTGGAACACATCGTCCTAGGCCTTGAGCAGAACGACTTCAAGTATAATCAGCGGCGCATTGCTGAAGTCAAGTATCTAGGCGAGCTATACAACTACAAAATGGTCGAACACCCTGTGGTTTTCGATACTCTCTATCGTATCATGTTGTTTGGTCATGGTGGGTGTCTCGAGTCTACTTCTTCCACGCAAGCTAACGCTAAATACAGGTGGCATTCCAATTCCAGGTCGTCTCAATTCATTTGATATGCCGGATGATTTCTTCCGTATTCGTCTTGCTGCGACATTGTTGGAGACGTGTGGCATGTTCTTCAACCGCGGCGCCTCTGGAAAGAAGCTTGACTATTTCCTCTCGTTCTTTCAAGTGAATATTATTCTCTAGTGTACATGGGACTTTGAAACTAATCATAAATAGTACTACATCTATACCAAAGATCCGCTTCCAATGGACATTGAGTTCATCGTTCAGGATGTCTTTTCGTTGACTAGGCCCCAATGGAAGCTTGCGTCCAATTGGGAGGAAGCTAGCCGCGCATTCCAGCTCGCCGTTGCTCAAGATCAGAAAACTTCTGGCGTCGAGAAGATAGTTGAGCCTGAAGAGCCGGATAGTGATAGCTCTTCTGATGACGAAGCTGGTGAAAACGATATTGAGAAAGATCCTGCAGAAGGAGATGACAATGAGGAATCTGAATCCGAGGATGAGACAGAGGTAAATTCCCATATCCTATCCCATATATCCTAGAGCTAGACACTGATTGCCGTAGGCCGCCACTGGTGAAAATCCCACTTCATCACTAAGTACAGATTCAGAGGAGGAAGCTATCATCGTTACTCGAGAGGAAGAGGAAGTTGACCCTGAAGATGAGGCCGATTTTGAGCGTGAGTATGCGAAAATGATGGCTGAAAGTCTAGAATCTCGAAAACATGAGCGAAAGGCCACTTTCGACGTCCCTCTTCCTATGAAGCGCAAAGACATGAATACACCCACCGATGTGTGGAGTGAGGAGTCTTCCAACAAAGCTACTCCAGCAGGCACAATGGCTTTCTCACTTCTGACAAAGCGCGGCAATCGTCAACAGGTTAGTATTTGCATTCTCTTAGCAAGGATGCTTTTTCCTGACAATCAAACCAGACTCGCACTGTGGCATTGCCCTCCGACTCAACCTTTGCAGTTGCCATGAGAACACAGCAAGCCGCCGAGCGAGAGGAGCAACAAAGAATCAAGAATCTCGTCCTCAATTACGATCTGGGTGATGCCGAAGAACAAGATGGTAATTCGACCTACCCCCATTACCCCCTTACCCAAATATTTACAAGAAAAATATAGGAACCGAGAAGGCCGCCGGAATGGGCTATGCCAAACCTGATAAGTCTGGCAATAACCGCAGTGGCCAGCGAGCTAGGAAGCTGCAACTTAGTGACGTCGACTGGTATGAGCCCAATAGAAACTTATCTCGCATTGTCAATCCCCCCAATCCAGAAGGTCTCAAAAAACTGTCTGTGAACGCAACCGTTCACGGACGTGGCCGTTCTGATATTTCAGCTCACGGCAGTGGTACTCCGTTTCCACGCGTTGAGCGGCCAGCAAGATCAACCCGCCAAGTTGGCAAACTGTCAAGGCGAGAGATTCTTGCAGAACATGCATCTCGCTTGGCCAAAAACAAGAACAAATCCAGGGATAATATTTAACTCTGTCTACTCCTTTTGTACTTTTCATATTCAACACAGTTACTAATAGTGATCCCACGTCTGTGGGAGATATAGGACATGATTAGGTATATTCTTGGTTTGTAGTCTGCATCTCAGTAGGCTACTGCTACTACAACTACTTCGTCTCTGCTCGTACATCGATACGATATCACCAAGTCGGGTCGATCGATACTCATACATACGTTACGTCGTCCAGCACGGCATCACATTATGAGGGGTAGACGGTGAGATAGGAATGAGCGCGGACCGAAAACGCAAACGGTAGGAGCAGAGCAAGCGACGGCGCTACGGCACTGTGGCGTACCACGATTGGGCATCCGGAATGTGTAGTAGGAGAGTGTTTGTTGTGTTGTTGTTGCTGCTTGGTAGATTAAACTGGGGAGCTCATGGGGCTGATGGCTGAGTTGGAGAGGGGAGCAGTATGCGAGTTAGATTGAGTTTGTATGACGATGGAGATGGATTGGTGGACTAAAACTTGAAATTTTCTTTTCTCTTTCACTGGATTGGCGAGTGGATGTGCTGCATTGAGCATGTCATATGCCGTGTAGTCTGGCCTGCTTTACTGAACAACAATACAGAGGCATGGATGCAGTTGCTACATCATATTCTTCTCTTCCGTATACTTTGTGATATTATCGATCTGAAAATCTGGCTCCTTTTACAGGCTTTTTTATATAGGGGTTTGATTCCATAGGCTTTTTAAACAGTTGTGAAAAAAGCGCCAAAGAGGAGACTCTACATGTAACGACCGATTTCTAAGAGAGGCGATGGAAAACGAGAGCTAGTCAACATCTAAGCCTAGCCGGACTTATGATAACTCCTTGGACCTTGTAATTCTTAAAAGTGACTAGAACTTGACTCCTACTTCAAAATCTCACTGTCCGACGCCTCGTTCCTAGTTTCCTTGCCAACAAGCAAAAATATAAATGACCTAAGAGCCTATATTATTACATAAATCATACTTCACACCAGCCCTTGAATAAACCTCCCAGTGATGATTTGAATGATTGGACAGCTCTGCATTAACCCAATGCTATGTGCTATATGGAAAGACCTAGAGAACCCCTTGCCATAACCGGGCAAGTTACTCCTTCCCACTCCTGACTTCCTGATGCCGTCTTATTGCCATGCCAGGCTCCCAATTTGTACCGACTGCCCATATATATGTGCCCTAACCTAGACGCCTTACATCTGCGCTGCACTCTACTTGCAAGAAACCAAAATAAATCACGTTCTAATGATTTATCCCAGCCACCACATCATTCTCACTAACCACGCTTCCAACCTCTGTCCATGTTCCCGGAGTGCTGATTCCATCGCCATCCATGCTCATAATATCGGCGTCGCTTGTTGCTCCGCTTCTCGGCATCCAAACTTCTTCTGCGGCCGAACCAGCGATAGATCCAGAGTAGGTGGGTGTGGCAACTCCGCTTCCGGGGACAGAGACATCAGGGTCGCTGAAGGTAGGAGAGGCTGGGGCTTGAGGTTCTCGTGGCGTGGTATTCCCTGGGGTGACTGGAAGGGGAGCATAGAAACTGTTATTTGCATCATCGGCCCATGCGTGAATTGAGGCAAAAGCGTTCTCTGCTCTTGACGTAGCCATATTTGTGAAATTATTACCTTCAGCAAGCATTGGCTCGTCCATAGTAGGATAGAATATTGGTGGATCGGGAATAGGATCAGGCGAGACGTCGATTAATGGCTCCGAGAGTGTTGCAGAGGTCTGGCGGGATTCTTGGCGGAGGGGTTCCTCGTTCGCAGAGTAAAGATCTGAGAAAGTCTCAAGTCTTTCATGTTGTTCGGGGGACATGAGACTTGCGTCTATGGCTTGTTGCTCCTCTAATTCAATTCCATGCTCATCGCTGAAAGGATTGGCATACGCCGATGCTCTGTTCAACCCTCGGAGGCCACGATTACGGAGCCCTTGCTCGGCTTCTTGGTTCACATCTGTGCCGGTGTTATACACATATGTGCCTCTCTCTGCGGTGTGATCTGGCTTCAGGAAATCATCGAAACTCGATCCGCGGGCCTGATTCTCCGGCCGTTTTTCCAAATCTTTCTTCTCTCGCGCGATTTTCTCCAGGTGGATCGCATTCCAATACATCAACTCCTCCCTCTGACGTCTCCTGGATTCCTCATCCGCATCGACCCCGACATCTGCGGTTCCCTGGCTCTGCATAAATCCTTCGGCATCTTCAGGTCTGTTGAATCGAGGTTGTCGGGCAGCGGGGTTGATTTCATCGCCCAAGGAGTGGAGGGCTATGGCTATTCGTCTTCGCACATCCTCTGCGAATTGTCTAGCTTGAGGGCTTTCGTAAACAGCAATCGCAGCGGCCTTTGAAGGTAGTTAGTAAAGAGCAACGATGGAAGGATTCTGTTGGGACCGGGCTTACCACTGCGACAGAAACCACTATAATACCAGCTGAAATCACAGTTGGATGGTTAGGCATTTTATTCTCCGCTCGCAGTAAAACAATCTCGATCGATTATGATATAAGAAAAGAGTGTACAAAGTAGGTTGGTAGAGCTTTCTACGACAAAAGGGATCGTGAACGGTGCTGCCTCGTGAGACTCGTCATCGCCACACCGTGTACTTAGACAATCTCATGATCGACGAATCATGACATGGGGGGGGCAGAAGGACTTACCTTTGACTGCCACCACAGGCATTGTGAATAGATCGAAGCCCGCCTCGAAGAGAATGTTCTGAAGAGGAAAAGAAGCGGAAGATCCAAGATATATAAAAGCAGAGAGGAGCTTACGACACGCCGAGCAGGGCGTCAATTGAAGCCTTATGATATTCACAATCAGCGTACCGCGCTAACCCACCCTAGTGTGGCGTAGTACGCTGTAGGCTGATAAGCGCCCTTTGGCCACCACCAGCTCCATCTTAGCGGGGCAAGAGAAGGCCGATAAGGATTCAGCAACGCAAATGTTGGTTTGACCAGTGCCCCGTTGAGAAATTAAGATCACAGAGTAGACGAACGAATCTCTCCTCTGTTGATATATGCCCGATAGTTGATATACACAGATTCGAAGTTTTCGAATACCCGTTTTGGGGGAGAGGGGACCGCTCTATGCAAGTTACGTAGAGCTCGGAGGGTCTGCACAAGGAGGGCGGGCATAAAACCCCTGAACCCCAGCGTTATGCAAGGGCAAGACGTCTTGAAGTGCTTTTGAATGCAGATATGCCGCTATTCTTCCCTTCCCTAGTTTATTGCTAAAGAGCGGGGCAATGTCTCCAAGTCGTCCTGGAGTGAAACATCGGCCTCTATTTGATAGTAGGTGTTTCGTTTCGCCTCCATTTCAAGAGAACCAGTGACTCTCGCGTCCTCAAACCTAGGAGTTCATCTTTCAAGCGGACCCCTTCGGCTTTGGCGGAAGGGAAATCTCCCGAAAGCATGAAGAAAATTCGCCGGATCAAGCGTTTATCCTGCGGGCATTGCCCTGTAATATTGAATCAGAGCGAGTTGCTTCGAGTGACATACTTCCATAGTCGCTTGTGAACGAACTAGCGTTGCGCTATTGGCCGCCTTCCACCTGACATCTAACTCTCATTCGAACAACCTGCCCTACTCCACGCATTGATGTTCAAGTCCACGAGGGCCGAACCCTTATTTGGTTGAAATTAATCCCGAGTTCTCTTCATATGACCTTAGGCCCGCGTGCACTTCTCGCTATGTCCATAGCAATCTAGGCTCCTAGAAAGTTTTTGGTATTTCATTGAAATATGCACGGCGATGTTGGGAAACTTGACTCGGATATTCTAGCTCCTCCAGAGTCCGTGAAGCAATCAGAGGTTCCAAGTAAATGGAATTGCCAAAGCAATGCTAATAAAGGCATATCTGGTATCCTTCAGACAAGTCAATCCAACCAAGCATGATATCTATGCTCCAGATTTAAGCTGAAGCTTGACTTTTAGATGTGTATGGCAAGTCCGCCGGCTCCTGTCTTTCCAGTTTCCCTCAAATGGTCGGTGTTGCCGCTTTGTCTGTGACTTTCGACGTATGTGCATCCTCCCTTTCAACAATTACACATTCTTCCTCCTCTGATTTCCTTTTTTCCTTCTCCAAGGCTTCCGAGTAATCTCCCCAGAGCTGCTCTACCGGCCTGCCGAGTAGCTCCGTCCAGAAACTCTTTTCTTCGTATCGTTGTATCCTCAATTTCTCGTTCATCCTTCTAATTGTGCCCTTACCAAACCTCTTTTCCAGATATTCAAGGAAGTAACCGGTATGTTGGTAACCCGCATCCCACTTCCCACCTGCCTCCTTCTTCCAATGCGGAGGACTGAGATCTGCATTCAATCGTACCCAGTCCGCAATACCTTCAATCAAGCCTCCTGGACATGTGCCGAACGCGCTGTATTGATAACAATGAACCATTTCATGGGTCAAAACTCCCAATATTTCATGCGCCTTCCTTGAAGCATCAATTCCATGAATGTAGTCGAGGGAGAAATGTATCTCCTTGTGGTCGTCGTCTAAATCGCTGCCAGTGGTGTAAGCCACCCCTCCCATGGACCGAAGAATTAGGGTAACAGAGCGAGTAGAAGGAACTGTGGTGGTAGGCGAGTCTGGAGATTCATAGAGGAGGGAGAGGACATTCTGCACCGAAGTTGCAAGCGCCTTGCTGGCGACGACTGCCTCAAGGAACACCTGGGCTCCATCATGGTTGAGATCACGGATCTCTAAGCGTAGTTTGGGTAGTGAAAACGTTGGCTTTTGGGGAGTAGGGGCAGCTTTGGGAAGGGATTGGGCCGGGAAGAAGACCAAGGGAGGGAGAGGTGTGGTCGCAGGGGAACTGGGCATGATGGAAGGAAAGAAGGCTGAACCAGAGTGGAAATCCGATCAATGATAGAAGAAGACGTAGATATCTAAAAAGTGTTTATCGGATGAAAATACGAAGAATAATTGGCGTCTCGAAGTTCAAGATATATTACGGTGGGATTGGTCCAGGCGACGCGCACCTCAGTCCGAGCGGCAACCTGCAGGGATCGCCGTGCCCATTAGCGTGTCAGCGTGTTTTCCCGTAACAACCACTGTTGTTTTCATAGACGAATTGCTCCCGAGACCTTTTGGCCATATCACAGTTCTTGTTGGTAAGTCTTCAATTCTTGCCTTTGCATCCTCTTCTTCTTCTTCTTTCAATTCTCACCATCGCTATCAGGCTACAATACGTCGAATATCGCAAACTTCATACCAAGCGGCCGATCTAATAGTCTTCTCCAGGGGCTATACCATCTCGAAACCCCGCCTTGAAAATGGGCGAAAAAGTCAACGAAGAGCAAGTCGCATCTCTGCTAGCTATACTCCGAATCGATGCTTCTATCGATGCAAAAGTCAACCTCCTCAATAATGTCAAGTCCGGCATCAAACAGAACAATATCCCGGAGCCATGCATCGTTCCTCTCTTCGAAGCTACGAGGACGGCAATGACATCGCAGCATGCAGCCATTGTCAATGCTGGATTCTCCTCTTTAAACCATCTTCTCACTAGATTGACTCGACAAGAACCCAAGCATATTGCAAAAGAGGCTGGCCGAACACTACCCCTGGTTATCGAGAAGATTGGGGATCCAAAGGATAAATACCGGCAGCTTGCAGCGCAATGCCTGACAACTTTTTGGAAAATAGCGCCCTTGGATGTAGAGAGAATTGTCAAGAATGCTGGCCTGGTTGGTAAGAATCCTAGGATGAAGGATGCTTCAATGAATTGGCTTCTTCAGGTACGCAGGCAGCAACATCGGACTTGTTTATGATACTAACATAGATATATAGATGAACCAAGAGCATGGAATGCCTTTCAAGAGCTTTGTTACTACTTTAATGGACCTCCTCGAAGATGCGGATGGTATGGTGAGGGATACTGCCAGAAATACAGTTATTGCACTCTTTCAAGATGCGCCAAATGCAGCGAAGTCAGATTTAAAGAGACAGTTAAAAAATTTCAATGTCCGCCCAGCTATAGTAGCCGCGATCACAACCCACTTAAGCCCTGGTGGTGCCGCTGAATCAACATCCAGCTCAGAATTTAACGATCCTCCTGCCCCGGTGAAGTCGTCCTTCTCGGCGAGTGTCTCGTCCATGGCGAGCGCTCGACCAGCAACACCGGTAATGGAAGCTCCGATTGAGCGCGTGGAGCCGTCTTATGTCAATACTCCACGGGAATTAGAAGAGATCTTCAAAGATATGGTGCCATACTTTGAAGGAAGAGAGTCCGAGGGGAATTGGCTGAAGCGAGAGCAGAGTTGCACAAAACTGCGCAGGTTGAATGTAGGAAATGCTCCAGATGACTTCCGCGAAGTTTTTATAGCGGGCATCAAGGGCATCCTAGATGGTATCCTCAAGGCAGTTAATTCCTTAAGGACGAGTCTTTCGAAAGAAGGGTGCGCCACAGTGCAAGAACTCGCCAGGACCTTGGGACCAGGTATGGACTCAATGGTTGAGATTCTCCTTCAGAACCTCATCAAGCTATGCGGTGGGACGAAGAAGATCAGCTCTCAGCAAGGAAACGTGACTGTTGATATCATCATTAGCAAAGTATCTTACAATATCCGGATCATGCAGCACATCTGGGCGGCTTGTCAAGACAAGAACGTGCAACCGAGAACATATGCTGCTGGATGGCTCAAGACCTTATTAAAGAAAGAAGCACACCATCAGCGAATTCTTGAACATGGTGGAGGAGCAGACATGATTGAGAAGTGTATCCGAAAGGGCCTTGCTGATGCGAACCCTAGTGTTCGAGAGGGGATGAGATCAACTTTCTGGGCCTTCGCAGTGATATGGCCGACAAAAGCAGAAGCTACCATGGCAACTCTAGATGCAACCCAGCGAAGACTCCTGGAGAACGCCCCTGATAACCCCAATTCTCCAAAGAAACCGGAGCCTACAGCAACCGCGCGACCGGGTTCAGGATTCTCCAAGAGCACAACTGGACCTCCCAGACCATCCTTGAGAGAGACCATGATGGCTCAGAAAAAGGCTGCTATGGCTAATAGGAATTTGCTAGCTCGGCCAGGGTCTGCGATGTCTACTTTCTCTCCCATGAGAACCGTCTCAAATTCTTCAACAGCTTCAGGGGGCTCTGACGCAGCGCCAGTGAGAGGACGCCCAGAAACAAGTACAGTGTCCCATGGCGGACTTTCTGTTGCACCAATGCGACCTACCAAATTCCGACCAGCTTCACGAGCAGAGCAACCGCCGAGGCCAGCAACAGCAGGTCCTTATTCAGTTAGACGTCCAGGCCATGTTCCCAATAATAGTGATTCTCGTACAAGTCCATCTATTCGGTCGACCAAAGCGAGACCGCCAAGTGCTGCCAGTACAAGCACTCCCAAAAGAGTACCTGCACGACCTGGAACAAGTCAATCGAGTTATGCCAGCCAATCCAGTCACTCTAGCCATGCTAGTCCTGTTAGGAGTACAATTACTAGAGTTGCGCCATCTCCTCGACCTAGCCCACCAAAAGCGAAGAATACACCCGCTATTACGAGGAGACTCCCGTCATCAAGCCCGTCGAGAGCTGACGAGGAGTTAACTATGGTGGTCCCAACCCTCACAAATCTCCAGGAGCCAAAAGTAACCATTGCGCCTCCAATTATTGACTCGTCAGATGATGAGACCGTCGTGACCCCCTTGAAACCTATGAAAGTGTACGAAGATCCGTTCTCTTCCACAGATGACCAAACGACCCCAAGACCAGCCATCAGTACGTCTGTACTCGAAGAAGTTCAAATAAACGAGGATGTCCCATTTTTGTCAAGAAACGGCATGGACGGTGCCGAATCGACCAAGACCCCCATCATGTCGCCTGATAAATTCAAGCAGGGCTCACGATTACTAGACAGTGGTATTAACAAAATCAAGGCCCAGTCACTCGATGTCCACGGTTTCCGAAAACTTCAGGGAATGATTCGAGATAACAAGGCGGCTTTCTCCGATGACAAGTTTGACGTGTTACTTCTTGGTCTCTTTGGGTACCTGGAAGCACCCCTGGCCTCTCTCTCACCTGAAAGGGTCCAAGATGTCAAGGCCCAAATCTTGGCAACCATCAAATTGATGTACAAGAAAGACCGTGAAGCTTTCCCGCCCCACGTCCCCAAGGGCCTCGCATCAATCCTCGTGACGAGAAGCAACTACGATGCACGTTCTCACATCGTCGCAGGGCTTGAACTCCTTGCTGACGATCTGATCACGCTCGCGGATCCTAAACTCACCGTGTCGGCCATCACGAGCCAACTCCAGACTAAGGAAATGTCTCTCGAGGGCTGCAGGACGCTTAGTATGGGTTTACATATCCTCACCGAGTTGTTGGATGTGAAGAAGGAATTCAAGCCTAGTGACGAGGAGGTTGCTAAGATGGGGGATCTGGCGGCGAGGTGTCTGGAGAGCAGCGAGAGCGCGGTGAGGATGGATGCGGTGAAGTTGTGTGTTGCTATCCATGGGCGGGTGGGCGAGGGGAAGTTCTGGGGTGCGTTGGGCGGGGTGAAAGATGATCCAAAGAGTTTGATCACGTATTATATCGTGAAGAGGGAGAGGGAGAGGGAAGCGATGGTGGCTAGTTGATGGGCTTGGGGCGGGGATTAATGGTGGATGTCGATGAGTTGGGTCTACAGAGAAGGGGAAAGGAGAGGAGGGGGAATTAGTGCATGGTGTACAATCTGTCTATTTCATGTAACTTTGTCCCGTTTGGGTTGTAAGTTTTTTTTTTCTCTTGGCAATAGAAAGGAGAAAGGAGTCTGGGTCGGACACGGAGAAGGAGTTGTCGTCGTCCGTTGCGTTGGACTTGGGTGAATGAATAGGAGGGAGTCGAAGAGTTGGGCGTTTTGTGTACTCTTTTGTCTCTTGGTGTCATTGCGGTGTCCCTGTACGTTACGTTACTGTACTGTGTTTGCGGTGGGTGGGTGGGTGGATGGATGGATGGATGGTTGTGGATAGAGCTAGGTATGATGGATTGTAACTTAGTTGGTAGAGCAGCTGAATATTAATATGATGGACTTCATTTCGTTTCAATTGTGCTTTTTGTTTTGCTTGGGGAGGAGATGGGTATGTATGGATGGATGGATAGATGGATAGATTGGTGTATTTTTTTTGGGGGGGGGGGTTTGCTTAGCCTGTCGCTTTACTATACTATACTGACTAGCTATTGGGAAGGGAGTAGAAGGTTGTGCATGGGATAGGAGAAAGCAAGAGGAGGGAGGATATTACGATTAAGGTATTACTTGTCTGTTGTAAATTATCCCAGCATGTTTTAGGGTGTGGTGTGGTGTTGTAAGGTGG